>JBBPBR010000780.1:339590-402666 GCA_037974775.1 Cicer pinnatifidum
TCCTCCCTAGGCTTATTCTTGTCCAATTAGGGTTTTTAACCGATCTTGTGCATCCAATAGGTGTGTTTGTGTCATTGGATGTACATTTAGGTCGTTTTCGTCCTCCCTAGGCTTATTCTTGTCCAATTAGGGTTTTTAACCAATCTTGTGCATCTAATAGGTGTGTTTGTGTCATTGGATTAACATTTAGGTCATTTTCGTCCTCCATAGGCTTATTCTTGTCCAATTAGGGTTTTTAACCAATCTTGTGCATCCAATAAGTTCATTTGTGTCATTGGAGGAACATATAGGTCATTTTCGTCCTCCCTAGGCTTATTCTTATCCAATTAGGGTTTTTAACTAATCTTGTTCATCCCATAGGTGTGTTTGTGTCATTGGAGGAACATATAGGTCATTTTCGTCCTCCCTAGGCTTATTCTTGTCCAATTAGGGTTTTTAACAAATCTTGTGCATCCAATAAGTTCATTTGTGTCATTGGAGGAACATATAGGTCATTTTCGTCCTCCCTAGGCTTATTCTTATCCAATTTCGATTTTTAACCAATCTTGTGCATCCAATAGGTGTGTTTGTGTCATTGGATGTACATTTAGGTCATTTTCGTACTCCTTAGGCTTATTCTTGTCCAATTAGGGTTTTTAACCAATCTTGTGCATCCAATAGGTGTGTTTGTGTCATTGGATGTACATTTAGGTCATTTTCGTCCTCCCTAGGCTTATTCTTGTCATATTAGGGTTTTTAACCAATCTTGTGCATCCAATAGGTGTGTTTGTGTCATTGGATTAATATTTAGGTCATTTTCGTCCTCCCTAGGCTTATTCTTGTCCAATTAGGGTTTTTAACCAATCTTGTGCATCCAATAGGTGTGTTTGTGTCATTGGATTAACATTTCGGTCATTTTCGTACTACCAAGGCTTATTCTTGTCCAATTAGGGTTTTTAACCAATCTTGTGCATCCAATAAGTTCATTTGTGTCATTGGAGGAACATATAGGTCATTTTCGTCCTCCCTAGGCTTATTCTTGTCCAATTAGGGTTTTTAACCAATCTTGTGCATTCAATAAGTTCATTTGTGTCATTGGATAAACATTTAGGTCATTTTCGTCCTTCCTCGGCTTATTCTTGTCCAATTAGGGTTTTTAACCAATCTTGTGCATCCAATAGGTGTGTTTGTGTCATTGGATGTACATTTAGGTCATTTTCGTCATCCCTAGGCTTATTCTTGTCCAATTAGGGTTTTTAACCAATCTTGTGCATCCAATAGGTGTGTTTGTGTCATTGGATTAACATTTCGGTCATTTTCGTACTACCAAGGCTTATTCTTGTCCAATTAGGGTTTTTAACCAATCTTGTGCATCCAATAAGTTCATTTGTGTCATTGGAGGAACATATAGGTCATTTTCGTCCTCCCTAGGCTTATTCTTCTCCAATTAGGGTTTTTAACCAATCTTGTGCATTCAATAAGTTCATTTGTGTCATTGGATAAACATTTAGGTCATTTTCGTCCTTCCTAGGCTTATTCTTGTCCAATTAGGGTTTTTAACCAATCTTGTGCATCCAATAGGTGTGTTTGTGTCATTGGATGTACATTTAGGTCATTTTCGTCCTCCCTAGGCTTATTGTTGTCCAATTACGGTTTTTAACCAATCTTGTGCATCCAATAGGTGTGTTTGTGTCATTGGATTAACATTTAGGTCATTTTCGTACTACCAAGGCTTATTCTTGTCCAATTAGGGTTTTTAACCAATCTTGTGCATCCAATAAGTTCATTTGTGTCATTGGATAAACATTTAGGACATTTTCGTCATTCCTAGGCTTATTCTTGTACAATTAGGGTTTTTAACCAATCTTGTGCATCCAATAGGTGTGTTTGTGTCATTGGATGTACATTTAGGTCATTTTCGTACTCACAAGGCTTATTCTTGTCCAATTAGGGTTTTTAACCAATCTTGTGCATCCAATAAGTTCATTTGTATCATTGGAGGAACATATAGGTCATTTTCGTCCTCCCTAGACTTATTCTTGTCCAATTAGGCTTTTTATTCAATCTTGTGCATCCAATAGGTGTGTTTGTTTCATTGGATGTACATATAGGTCATTTTCGTCCTCCCTAGACTTATTCTTGTCCAATTAGGGTTTTTAACCAATCTTGTGCATCCAATAAGTTCATTTGTGTCATTGGAGGAACATATAGGTCATTTTCGTCCTCCCTAGGCTTATTCTTGTCCAATTAGGGTTTTTAACCAATCTTGTGCATCCAATAGGTGTGTTTGTGTCATTGGATGTACATTTAGGTCATTTTCGTCCTCCCTTGGCTTATTCTTGTCCAGTTAGGGTTTTTAACCAATCTTGTGCATCCAATAAGTTCATTTGTGTCATTGGAGGAACATATAGGTCATTTTCGTCCTCCCTAGGCTTAATCTTCTCCAATTAGGGTTTTTAACCAATCTTGTGCATCCGATAAGTGTGTTTGTGTCATTGGATGAACATTTAGGTCATTTTCGTACTCCCAAGGCTTATTCTTGTCCAATTAGGGTTTTTAACCAATCTTGTGCATCCAATAAGTTCATTTGTGTCATTGGAGGAACATATAGGTCATTTTCGTCCTCCCTAGGCTTATTCTTGTCCAATTAGGGTTTTTAACCAATCTTGTGCATCCAATAGGCGTGTTTGTGTCATTGGAAAAACATTTAGGCCATTTTCGTCCTCCCTAGGCTTATTCTTGTCCAATTAGGGTTTTTAACCAATCTTGTGCATCCAATAGGTGTGTTTGTGTCATTGGATAAACATTTAGGTCATTTTCGTCCTCCCTAGGCTTATTCTTATCCAATTAGGGTTTTTAACTAATCTTGTGCATCCGATAGGTGTGTTTGTGACATTGGATGAACATTTAGGTCATTTTCGTACTCCAAAGGCTTATTCTTGTCCAATTAGGGTTTTTAACCAATCTTGTGCATCCAATAAGTTCATTTGTGTCATTGGAGGAACATATAGGTCATTTTCGTCCTCCCTAGGCTTATTCTTGTCCAATTAGGGTTTTTAACCAATCTTGTGCATCCAATAGGTGTGTTTGTGTCATTGGATGTACCTTTAGGTCATTTTCGTCCTCCCTAGGCTTATTCTTGTCCAATTAGGGTTTTTAACCAATCTTGTGCATCCAATAGGTGTGTTTGTGTCATTGGATTAACATTTAGGTCATTTTCGTCCTCCCTAGGCTTATTCTTGTCCAATTAGGGTTTTTAACCAATCTTGTGCATCCAATAGGTGTGTTTGTGTCATTGGATGATCAATTAGGTCATTTTCGTCCTCCCTAGGCTTATTCTTGACCAATTAGGGTTTTTAACCAATCTTGTGCATCCAATAAGTTGAGTTGTGTCATTGGATTAGCATTTAGGTCATTTTCGTTCTCCCTAGGCTTATTCTTGTCCAATTAGGGTTTTTAACCAATCTTGTGCATCCAATAAGTTCATTCGTGTCATTGGATTAACATTTAGGTCATTTTCGTTCTCCCTTGGCATATTCTTGTCCAATTAGGGTTTTTAACCAATCTTGTGCATCCAATAGGTGTGTTTGTGTCATTGGATTAACATTTAGGTCATTTTCGTCCTCCCTAGGCTTATTCTTGTCCAATTAGGGTTTTTAACCAATCTTGTGCATCCAATAGGTGTGTTTGTGTCATTGGATGTACATTTAGGTCGTTTTCGTCCTCCCTAGGCTTATTCTTGTCCAATTAGGGTTTTTAACCAATCTTGTGCATCTAATAGGTGTGTTTGTGTCATTGGATTAACATTTAGGTCATTTTCGTCCTCCCTAGGCTTATTCTTGTCCAATTAGGGTTTTTAACCAATCTTGTGCATCCAATAAGTTCATTTGTGTCATTGGAGGAACATATAGGTCATTTTCATCCTCCCTAGGCTTATTCTTCTCCAATTAGGGTTTTTAACCAATCTTATGCATCCAATAAGTTAATTTGTGTCATTGGATAAACATTTAGGTCATTTTCGTCCTCCCTAGGCTTATTCTTGTCCAATTAGGGTTTTTATCCAATCTTGTGCATCCAATAGGTGTGTTTGTGTCATTGGATTAACATTTAGGTCATTTTCGTACTACCAAGGCTTATTCTTGTCCAATTAGGGTTTTTAACCAATCTTGTGCATCCAATAAGTTCATTTGTGTCATTGGAGGAACATATAGGTCATTTTCGTCCTCCTTAGGCTTATTCTTCTCCAATTAGGGTTTTTAACCAATCTTGTGCATCCGATAAGTGTGTTTGTGTCATTGGATGAACATTTAGGTCATTTTCGTACTCCCTAGGCTTATTCTTGTCCAATTAGGGTTTTTAACCAATCTTGTGCATCCAATAAGTTCATTTGTGTCATTGGAGGAACATATAGGTCATTTTCGTCCTCCCTAGGCTTATTCTTGTCCAATTAGGGTTTTTAACCAATCTTGTGCATCCAATAGGTGTGTTTGTGTCATTGGATGTACATTTAGGTCATTTTCGTCCTCCCTAGGCTTATTCTTGTCATATTAGGGTTTTTAACCAATCTTGTGCATCCAATAGGTGTGTTTGTGTCATTGGATTAATATTTAGGTCATTTTCGTCCTCCCTAGGCTTATTCTTGTCCAATTAGGGTTTTTAACCAATCTTGTGCATCCAATAGGTGTGTTTGTGTCATTGGATTAACATTTCGGTCATTTTCGTACTACCAAGGCTTATTCTTGTCCAATTAGGGTTTTTAACCAATCTTGTGCATCCAATAAGTTCATTTGTGTCATTGGAGGAACATATAGGTCATTTTCGTCCTCCCTAGGCTTATTCTTGTCCAATTAGGGTTTTTAACCAATCTTGTGCATTCAATAAGTTCATTTGTGTCATTGGATAAACATTTAGGTCATTTTCGTCCTTCCTCGGCTTATTCTTGTCCAATTAGGGTTTTTAACCAATCTTGTGCATCCAATAGGTGTGTTTGTGTCATTGGATGTACATTTAGGTCATTTTCGTCATCCCTAGGCTTATTCTTGTCCAATTAGGGTTTTTAACCAATCTTGTGCATCCAATAGGTGTGTTTGTGTCATTGGATTAACATTTCGGTCATTTTCGTACTACCAAGGCTTATTCTTGTCCAATTAGGGTTTTTAACCAATCTTGTGCATCCAATAAGTTCATTTGTGTCATTGGAGGAACATATAGGTCATTTTCGTCCTCCCTAGGCTTATTCTTCTCCAATTAGGGTTTTTAACCAATCTTGTGCATTCAATAAGTTCATTTGTGTCATTGGATAAACATTTAGGTCATTTTCGTCCTTCCTAGGCTTATTCTTGTCCAATTAGGGTTTTTAACCAATCTTGTGCATCCAATAGGTGTGTTTGTGTCATTGGATGTACATTTAGGTCATTTTCGTCCTCCCTAGGCTTATTGTTGTCCAATTACGGTTTTTAACCAATCTTGTGCATCCAATAGGTGTGTTTGTGTCATTGGATTAACATTTAGGTCATTTTCGTACTACCAAGGCTTATTCTTGTCCAATTAGGGTTTTTAACCAATCTTGTGCATCCAATAAGTTCATTTGTGTCATTGGATAAACATTTAGGACATTTTCGTCATTCCTAGGCTTATTCTTGTACAATTAGGGTTTTTAACCAATCTTGTGCATCCAATAGGTGTGTTTGTGTCATTGGATGTACATTTAGGTCATTTTCGTACTCACAAGGCTTATTCTTGTCCAATTAGGGTTTTTAACCAATCTTGTGCATCCAATAAGTTCATTTGTATCATTGGAGGAACATATAGGTCATTTTCGTCCTCCCTAGACTTATTCTTGTCCAATTAGGCTTTTTATTCAATCTTGTGCATCCAATAGGTGTGTTTGTTTCATTGGATGTACATATAGGTCATTTTCGTCCTCCCTAGACTTATTCTTGTCCAATTAGGGTTTTTAACCAATCTTGTGCATCCAATAAGTTCATTTGTGTCATTGGAGGAACATATAGGTCATTTTCGTCCTCCCTAGGCTTATTCTTGTCCAATTAGGGTTTTTAACCAATCTTGTGCATCCAATAGGTGTGTTTGTGTCATTGGATGTACATTTAGGTCATTTTCGTCCTCCCTTGGCTTATTCTTGTCCAGTTAGGGTTTTTAACCAATCTTGTGCATCCAATAAGTTCATTTGTGTCATTGGAGGAACATATAGGTCATTTTCGTCCTCCCTAGGCTTAATCTTCTCCAATTAGGGTTTTTAACCAATCTTGTGCATCCGATAAGTGTGTTTGTGTCATTGGATGAACATTTAGGTCATTTTCGTACTCCCAAGGCTTATTCTTGTCCAATTAGGGTTTTTAACCAATCTTGTGCATCCAATAAGTTCATTTGTGTCATTGGAGGAACATATAGGCCATTTTCTACCTCCCTAGGCTTATTCTTGTCCAATTAGGGTTTTTAACCAATCTTGTGCATCCAATAGGTGTGTTCGTGTCATTGGATGTACATTTAGGTCATTTTCGTCCTCCCTAGGCTTATTCCTTTCCAATTAGGGTTTTTAACCAATCTTGTGCATCCAATAGGTGTGTTTGTGTCATTGGATTAACATTTAGGTCATTTTCTTGCTCCCTAGGATTATTTTTCTCCAATTAGGGTTTTAACCAATTTTGTGCATCCAATAGGTGTGTTTGTGTCATTGGATTAACATTTAGGTCATTTTCTTCCTCCCTAGGCTTATTCTTGTCCAATTAGGGTTTTTAACCAATCTTGTGCATCCAATAGGTGTGTTTGTGTCATTGGATTAACATTTAGGTCATTTTCGTCCTCCCTAGGCTTATTCTTGTCCAATTAGGGTTTTTAACCAATCTTGTGCATCCAATAGGTGCGTTTGTGTCATTGGATTAACATTTAGGTCATTTTCGTCCTCCCTAGGCATATTCTTGTCCAATTAGGGTTTTTAACCAATCTTGTGCATCCAATAGGTGTGTTTGTGTCATTGGATGATCAATTAGGTCATTTTCGTCCTGCCAAGGCTTATTCTTGTCCAATTAGGGTTTTTAACCAATCTTGTGCATCCAATAGGTGTGTTTGTGTCATTGGATGATCAATTAGGTCATTTTCGTCCTCCCTAGGCTTATTCTTGTCCAATTAGGGTTTTTAACCAATCTTGTGCATCCAATAACTTTGTTTGTGTCATTGAATTAATATTTAGGAAATTTTCCTCCTCCCTAGGCATATTCTTGTCCAATTAGGGTTTTTAACCAATCTTGTGCATCCAATAGGTGTGTTTGTGTCATTGGATGATCAATTAGGTCATTTTCGTCCTCCCTAGGCTTATTCTTGTCCAATTAGGGTTTTTAACCAATCTTGTGCATCCAATAACTTCCTTTGTGTCATTGGATTAACATTTAGGTCATTTTCGTCCTCCCTAGGCTTATTCTTGTCCAATTAGGGTTTTTAACCAATCTTGTGCATCCAATAAGTTGAGTTGTGTCATTGGATTAACATTTAGGTCATTTTCGTCCTCCCTAGGCTTATTCTTGTCCAATTAGGGTTTTTAACCAATCTTGTGCATCCAATAAGTTCATTTGTGTCATTGGATTAATATTTAGGTCATTTTCGTCCTCCCTAGGCTTATTCTTGTCCAATTAGGGTTTTTAACCAATCTTGTGCATCCAATAGGTGTGTTTGTGTCATTGGATTAACATTTAGGTCATTTTCGTCCTCCCTAGGCTTATTCTTGTTCAATTAGGGTTTTTAACCAATCTTGTGCATCCAATAAGTTCATTTGTGTCAATGGATTAACATTTAGCTCATTTTCGTGCTCCCTAGGCTTATTCTTGTCCAATTAGGGTTTTTAACCAATCTTGTGCATCCAATAGGTGTGTTTGTGTCATTGGATTAACATTTAGGTCATTTTCGTCCTCCCTAGGCTTATTCTTGTCCAATTAGGGTTTTTAACCAATCTTGTGCATCCAATAGGTGTGTTTGTGTCATTGGATTAACATTTCGGTCATTTTCGTACTACCAAGGCTTATTCTTGTCCAATTAGGGTTTTTAACCAATCTTGTGCATCCAATAGGTGTGTTTGTGTCATTGGATGTACATTTAGGTCATTTTCATCCTCGCTAGGCTTATTCTTGTCCAATTAGGGTTTTTAACCAATCTTGTGCATCCAATAGGTGTGTTTGTGTCATTGGATGTACATTTAGGTCATTTTCGTCCTCCCTAGGCTTATTCTTGTCCAATTAGGGTTTTTAACCAATCTTGTGCATCCAATAGGTGAGTTTGTGTCATTGGATTAACATTTAGGTCATTTTCGTACTACCAAGGCTTATTCTTGTCCAATTAGGGTTTTTAACCAATCTTGTGCATCCAATAAGTTCATTTGTGTCATTGGAGGAACATATAGGTCATTTTGATCCTCCCTAGGCTTATTCTTCTCCAATTAGGGTTTTTAACCAATCTTATGCATCCAATAAGTTCATTTGTGTCATTGGATAAACATTTAGGTCATTTTCGTCCTCCCTAGGCTTATTCTTGTCCAATTAGGGTTTTTAACCAATCTTGTGCATCCAATAGATGTGTTTGTGTCATTGGATGTACATTTAGGTCATTTTCGTCCTCCCTAGGCTTATTCTTGTCCAATTAGGGTTTTTAACCAATCTTGTGCATCCAATAGGTGTGTTTGTGTCATTGGATTAACATTTAGGTCATTTTCGTCCTACCTAGGCTTATTCTTGTCCAATTAGGGTTTTTAACCAATCTTGTGCATCCAATAGGTGTGTTTGTGTCATTGGATTAACATTTTGGTCATTTTTGTCCTCCCTAGGCATATTCTTGTCCATTTAGGGTTTTTAGCCAATCTTGTGCATCCAATAGGTGTGTTTGTGTCATTGGATGTACATTTAGGTCATTTTCGTCCTCCCTAGGCTTATTCTTGTCCAATTAGGGTTTTTAACCGATCTTGTGCATCCAATAGGTGTGTTTGTGTCATTGGATGTACATTTAGGTCGTTTTCGTCCTCCCTAGGCTTATTCTTGTCCAATTAGGGTTTTTAACCAATCTTTTGCATCTAATAGGTGTGTTTATGTCATTGGATTAACATTTAAGTCATTTTCGTCCTCCCAAGGGTAATCCTTGTCCAATTAGGGTTTTTAACCAATCTTGTGCATCCAATAGGTGTGTTTGTGTCATTGGATGTACATTTAGGTCATTTTCATCCTCCCTAGGCTTATTCTTGTCATATTAGGGTTTTTAACCAATCTTGTGCATCCAATATGTGTGTTTGTGTCATTGGATTAACATTTAGGTCATTTTCGTCCTCCCTAGGCTTATTCTTGTCCAATTAGGGTTTTTAACCAATCTTGTGCATCCAATAGGTGTGTTTGTGTCATTGGATTAACATTTAAGTCATTTTCGTCCTCCCTAGGCTTATTCTTGTCCAATTAGGGTTTTTAACCAATCTTGTGCATCCAATAGGTGTGTTTGTGTCATTGGATGTACATTTAGGTCATTTTCATCCTCCCTAGGCTTATTCTTGTCCAATTAGGGTTTTTAACCAATCTTGTGCATCCAATAGGTGTGTTTGTGTCATTGGATGTACATTTAGGTCGTTTTCGTCCTCCCTAGGCTTATTCTTGTCCAATTAGGGTTTTTAACCAATCTTGTGCATCTAATAGGTGTGTTTGTGTCATTGGATTAACATTTAGGTCATTTTCGTCCTCCCTAGGCTTATTCTTGTCCAATTAGGGTTTTTAACCAATCTTGTGCATCCAATAAGTTCATTTGTGTCATTGGAGGAACATATAGGTCATTTTCGTCCTTTCTAGGCTTATTCTTGTCCAATTAGGGTTTTTAACCGATCTTGTGCATCCAATAGGTGTGTTTGTGTCATTGGATGTACACTTAGGTCATTTTCGTCCTCCCTAGGCTTATTCTTGTCCAATTAGGGTCTTTAACCAATCTTGTGCATCCAATAGGTGTGTTTGTGTCATTGGATTAACACTTAGGTCATTTTCGTCCTCCATAGGCTTATTCTTGTCCAATTAGGGTTTTTAACCAATCTTGTGCATCCAATAGGTGTGTTTGTGTCAATGGATTAACATTTAGGTCATTCTCGTCCTGCCTAGGCTTATTCTTTTCCAATTAGGGTTTTTAACCAATCTTGTGCATCCAATAGGTGTGTTTGTGTCATTGGATTAACATTTATGACATTTTCGTCCTCCCTAGGCTTATTCTTATCCAATTAGGGTTTTTAACTAATCTTGTTCATCCCATAGGTGTGTTTGTGTCATTGGAGGAACATATAGGTCATTTTCGTCCTCCCTAGGCTTATTCTTGTCCAATTAGGGTTTTTAACAAATCTTGTGCATCCAATAAGTTCATTTGTGTCATTGGAGGAACATATAGGTCATTTTCGTCCTCCCTAGGCTTATTCTTATCCAATTTCGATTTTTAACCAATCTTGTGCATCCAATAGGTGTGTTTGTGTCATTGGATGTACATTTAGGTCATTTTCGTACTCCTTAGGCTTATTCTTGTCCAATTAGGGTTTTTAACCAATCTTGTGCATCCAATAGGTGTGTTTGTGTCATTGGATGTACATTTAGGTCATTTTCGTCCTCCCTAGGCTTATTCTTGTCATATTAGGGTTTTTAACCAATCTTGTGCATCCAATAGGTGTGTTTGTGTCATTGGATTAATATTTAGGTCATTTTCGTCCTCCCTAGGCTTATTCTTGTCCAATTAGGGTTTTTAACCAATCTAGTGCATCCAATAGGTGTGTTTGTGTCATTGGATTAACATTTAGGTCATTTTCGTCCTCCCTAGGCTTATTCTTGTCCAATTAGGGTTTTTAACCAATCTTGTGCATCCAATAGGTGTGTTTGTGTCATTGGATGTACATTTAGGTCATTTTCGTTCTCCCTAGGCTTATTCTTGTCCAATTAGGGTTTTTAACCAATCTTGTGCATCCAATAGGTGTGTTTGTTTCATTGGATTAACATTTAGGTCATTTTCGTCCTCCCTAGGCTTATTCTTGTCCAATTAGGGTTTTTAACCAATCTTGTACATACAATAAGTTCATTTGTGTCATTGGAGAAACATATAGGTCATTTTCTTCCTCCCTAGGCTTATTCTTGTCCAATTAGGGTTTTTAACCAATCTTGTGCATCCAATAGGTGTGTTTGTGTCATTGGATTAACATTTAGGTCATTTTCGTCCTCCCTAGGCTTATTCTTGTCCAATTAGGGTTTTTAACCAATCTTGTGCATCCAATAGGTGTGTTTGTGTCATTGGATGTACATTTAGGTCATTTTCGTCATCCCTAGGCTTATTCTTGTCCAATAAGGGTTTTTAACCAATCTTGTGCATCCAATAGGTGTGTTTGTGTCATTGGATTAACATTTAGGTCATTTTCGTCCTCCCTAGGCTTATTCTTGTCCAATTAGGGTTTTTAACCAATCTTGTGCATCCAATAGGTGTGTTTGTGTCATTGGATGTACATTTAGGTCATTTTCGTCCTCCCTAGGCCTATTCTTGTCCAATTAGGGTTTTTAACCAATCTTGTGCATCCAATAGGTGTGTTTGTGTCATTGGATTAACATTTAGGTCATTTTCGTCCTCCCTAGGCTTATTCTTGTCCAATTAGGGTTTTTAACCAATCTTGTGCATCCAATAGGTGTGTTTGTGTCATTGGATGATCAATTAGGTCATTTTCGTCCTCCCTAGGCTTATTCTTGACCAATTAGGGTTTTTAACCAATCTTGTGCATCCAATAAGTTGAGTTGTGTCATTGGATTAGCATTTAGGTCATTTTCGTTCTCCCTAGGCTTATTCTTGTCCAATTAGGGTTTTTAACCAATCTTGTGCATCCAATAAGTTCATTCGTGTCATTGGATTAACATTTAGGTCATTTTCGTTCTCCCTTGGCATATTCTTGTCCAATTAGGGTTTTTAACCAATCTTGTGCATCCAATAGGTGTGTTTGTGTCATTGGATTAACATTTAGGTCATTTTCGTCCTCCCTAGGCTTATTCTTGTCCAATTAGGGTTTTTAACCAATCTTGTGCATCCAATAGGTGTGTTTGTGTCATTGGATGTACATTTAGGTCATTTTCGTCCTCTCTAGGTTTATTCTTGTCCAATTAGGGTTTTTAACCAATCTTGTGCATCCAATAAATGTGTTTGTGTCATTGGATTAACATTTAGGTCATTTTCGTACTACCAAGGCTTATTCTTGTCCAATTAGGGTTTTTAACCAATCTTGTGCATCCAATAAGTTCATTTGTGTCATTGGAGGAACTTATAGGTCATTTTCGTCCTCCCTAGGCTTATTCTTCTCCAATTAGGGTTTTTAACCAATCTTGTGCATCCAATAAGTTCATTTGTGTCATTGGAGGAACTTATAGGTCATTTTCGTCCTCCCTAGGCTTATTCTTCTCCAATTAGGGTTTTTAACCAATCTTGTGCATCCAATAAGTTCATTTGTGTCATTGGATAAACATTTAGGTCATTTTCGTCCTCCCTAGGCTTATTCTTGTCCAATTAGGGTTTTTAACCAATCTTGTGCATCCAATATGTTCATTTGTGTCATTGGATGAACATTTAGGTCATTTTCGTCCTCCCAAGGCTTATTCTTGTCCAATTAGGGTTTTTAACCAATCTTGTGCATCCAATAGGTGTGTTTGTGTCATTGGATTAACATTTAGGTCATTTTCGTCCTCCCTAGGCTTATTCTTGTCCAATTAGGGTTTTTAACCAATCTTGTGCATCCAATAGGTGAGTTTGTGTCATTGGATTAACATTTAGGTCATTTTCGTACTACCAAGGCTTATTCTTGTCCAATTAGGGTTTTTAACCAATCTTGTGCATCCAATAAGTTCATTTGTGTCATTGGAGGAACATATAGGTCATTTTGATCCTCCCTAGGCTTATTCTTCTCCAATTAGGGTTTTTAACCAATCTTATGCTTCCAATAAGTTCATTTGTGTCATTGGATAAACATTTAGGTCATTTTCGTCCTCCCTAGGCTTATTCTTGTCCAATTAGGGTTTTTAACCAATCTTGTGCATCCAATAGGTGTGTTTGTGTCATTGGATTAACATTTCGGTCATTTTCGTACTACCAAGGCTTATTCTTGTCCAATTAGGGTTTTTAACCAATCTTGTGCGTCCAATAAGTTCATTTGTGTCATTGGAGGAACATATAGGTCATTTTCGTCCTCCCTAGGCTTATTCATGTCCAATTATGGTTTTTAACCAATCTTGTGCATCCAATAAGTTCATTTGTGTCATTGGACGAACATATAGGTCATTTTCGTCCTCCCTAGACTTATATATAGGTCATTTTCGTCCTCCCTAGGCTTATTCGTGTCCAATTAGGGTTTTTAACCAATCTTGTGCAACCAATAAGTTCATCTGTGTCATTGGACGAACATATAGGTCATTTTCGTCCTCCCTAGGCTTATTCTTGTCCAATTAGGGTTTTTAACAAATCTTGAGCATCCAATAGGTGTGTTTGTGTCATTGGATGTACATTTAGGTCATTTTCGTCCTACCTAGGCTTATTCTTGTCCAATTAGTGTTTTTAACCAATCTTGTGCATCCAATAAGTTCATTTGTGTCATTGGAGGAACATATAGGTCATTTTCGTCCTCCCTAGGCTTATTCTTGTCCAATTAGGGTTTTTAACCAATCTTGTGCATCCAATAGGTGTGTTTGTGTCATTGGATTAACATTTAGGTCATTTTCGTACTACCAAGGCTTATTCTTGTCCACTTAGGGTTTTTAACCAATCTTGTGCATCCAATAAGTTCATTTGTGTCATTGGAGTAACATATAGGTCATTTTCGTCCTCCCTAGGCTTATTCTTTTCCAATTAGGGTTTTTAACCAATCTTGTGCATCCAATAAGTTCATTTGTGTCATTGGAGGAACATATAGGTCATTTTCGTCCTCCCTAGGCTTATTCTTGTCCAATTAGGGTTTTTAACCAATCTTGTGCATCCAATAGGTGTGTTTGTGTCATTGGATTAACATTTAGGTCATTTTCGTCCTCCCTAGGCTTATTCTGGTCCAATTAGGGTTTTTAACCAATCTTGTGCATCCAATAGGTGTGTTTGTGTCATTGGATTAACATTTAGGTCATTTTCGTCCTCCCTAGGCTTATTCTTGTCCAATAGGGTTTTTAACCAATCTTGTGCATCCAATAGGTGTGTTTGTGTCATTGGATTAACATTTAGGTCACTTTCGTCCTCCCAAGGCTTATTCTTGTCCAATTAATGTTTTTAACCAATCTTGTACATCCAATAAGTTCATTTGTGTCATTGGAGGAACATATAGGTCATTTTCGTCCTCCCTAGGCTTATTCTTGTCCAATTAGGGTTTTTAACCAATCTTGTGCATCCAATAGGTGTGTTTGTGTCATTGGATTAACATTTAGGTCATTTTCGTCCTCCCAAGGCTTATTCTTGTCCAATTAGGGTTTTTAACAAATCTTGTGCATCCAATAAGTTCATTTGTGTCATTGGAGGAACATATAGGTCATTCTCGTCCTGCCTAGGCTTATTCTTTTCCAATTAGGGTTTTTAACCAATCTTGTGCATCCAATAGGTGTGTTTGTGTCATTGGATTAACATTTAGGTCATTTTCGTCCTCCCTAGGCTTATTCTTGTCCAATTAGGGTTTTTAACTAATCTTGTTCATCCAATAGGTGTGTTTGTGTCATTGGAGGAACATATAGGTCATTTTCGTCCTCCCTAGGCTTATTCTTGTCCAATTAGGGTTTTTAACAAATCTTGTGCATCCAATAAGTTCATTTGTGTCATTGGAGGAACATATAGGTCATTTTCGTCCTCCCTAGGCTTATTCTTATCCAATTTCGATTTTTAACCAATCTTGTGCATCCAATAGGTGTGTTTGTCATTGGATGTACATTTAGGTCATTTTCGTACTCCTTAGGCTTATTCTTGTCCAATTAGTGTTTTTAACAAATCTTGTGCATCCAATAAGTTCATTTGTGTCATTGGAGGAACATATAGGTCATTTTCGTCCTCCCTAGGCTTATTCTTGTCCAATTAGGGTTTTTAACCAATCTTGTGCATCCAATATGTGTGCTTGTGTCATTGGATTAACATTTAGGTCATTTTCATCCTCCCTAGGCTTATTCTTGTCCAATTAGGGTTTTTAACCAATCTAGTGCATCCAATAAGTTCATTTGTGTCATTGGATTAACATTTAGGTCATTTTCGTCCTCCCTAGGCTTATTATTGTCCAATTATAGTTTTTAACAAACCTTGTGCATCCAATAGGTGTGTTTGTGTCATTGGATCAACATTTAGGTCATTTTCGTCTTCCCAAGGCTTATTCTTGTCCAATTAGGGTTTTTAACCAATCTTGTGCATCCAATAGGTGTGTTTGTGTCATTGGATAAACATTTAGGTCATTTTCGTCCTCCCTAGGCTTATTCTTGTCCAATTAGGGTTTTTAACCAATCTTGTGCATCCAATAGGTGTGTTTGTGTCATTGGATGTACATTTAGGTCACTTTCGTCCTCCCTAGGCTTATTCTTGTCCAATTAGGGTTTTTAACCAATGTTGTGCATCCAATAGGTGTGTTTGTGTCATTGGATTAACATTTAGGTCATTTTCGTCCTACCTAGGCTTATTCTTGTCCAATTAGGCTTTTTAACCAATCTTGTGCATCCAATAGGTGTGTTTGTGTCATTGGATTAACATTTAGGTCATTTTTGTCCTCCCTAGGCTTATTCTTGTCCAATTAGGGTTTTTAACCAATCTTGTGCATCCAATAGGTGTGTTTGTGTCATTGGATGTACATTTAGGTCATTTTCGTCCTCCCTAGGCTTATTCTTGTCCAATTAGGGTTTTTAACCAATCTTGTGCATCCAATATGTGTGTTTGTGTCATTGGATGTACATTTAGGTCGTTTTCGTTCTCCCTAGGCTTATTCTTGTCCAATTAGGGTTTTTAACCAATCTTGTGCATCTAATAGGTGTGTTTGTGTCATTGGATTAACATTTAGGTCATTTTCGTCCTCCCTTTGGTTATCCTTGTCCAATTAGGGTTTTTAACCAATCTTGTGCATCCAATAAGTTCATTTGTGTCATTGGAGGAACATATAGGTCATTTTCGTCATTGGATAAACATATAGGTCATTTTCGTCATTTGTGTCATTGGATGTACATTTAGGTCGTTTTCGTTCTCCCTAGGCTTATTCTTGTCCAATTAGGGTTTTTAACCAATCTTGTGCATCCAATAGGTGTGTTTGTGTCATTGGATTAACATTTAGGTCATTTTCGTCCTCCCTTGGCTTATTCTAGTTCTATTAGGGTTTTTAACCAATCTTGTGCATCCAATAGGTGTGTTTGTGTCATTAGATATACATTTAGGTCATTTTCGTCCACCCTAGGCTTATTCTTGTCCAATTAGGGTTTTTAACCAATCTTGTGCATCCAATAGGTGTGTTTGTGTCATTGGATTAACATTTAGGTCATTTTCGTCCTCCCTAGGCTTATTCTTGTCCAATTAGGGTTTTCAACAAACCTTGTGCTTCCAATAAGTTCATTTTTGTCTTTGGAGGAACATATAGGTCATTTTCGTCCTCTCTAGGCTTATTCTTGTCCAATTAGGGTTTTTAACCAATCTTGTGCATCCAATAGGTGTGTTTATGTCATTGGATTAACATTTAGGTCATTTTCGTCCTCCCTAGGCTTATTCTTGTCCAATTAGGGTTTTTAACAAAACGTGTGCATCCTATAAGTTCATTTGTGTCATTGGATAAACATTTAGGTCATTTTCGTCCTCCCTAGGCTTATTCTTGTCCAATTAGGGTTTTTAACCAATCTTGTGCATGCAATAGGTGTGTTTGTGTCATTGGATTAACATTTAGGTCATTTTCGTACTACCAAGGCTTATTCTTGTCCAGTTAGGGTTTTTAACCAATCTTGTGCATCCAATAAGTTCATTTGTGTCATTGGAGGAACATATAGGTCATTTTCGTCCTCCCTAGGCTTATTCTTGTCCAATTAGGGTTTTTAACCAATCTTGTGCATCCAATAGGTGTGTTTGTGTCATTGGATGTACATTTAGGTCATTTTCGTACTCCCTAGGCTTATTCTTGTCCAATTAGGGTTTTTAACCAATCTTGTGCATCCAATAAGTTCATTTGTGTCATTGGAGGAACATATAGGTCATTTTCGTCCTCCCTAGGCTTATTCTTGTCCAATTAGGGTTTTTAACCAATCTTGTGCATCCAATAGGTGTGTTTGTGTCATTGGATGTACATTTAGGTCATTTTCGTCCTCCCTTGGCTTATTCTTGTCCAGTTAGGGTTTTTAACCAATCTTGTGCATCCAATAAGTTCATTTGTGTCATTGGAGGAACATATAGGTCATTTTCGTCCTCCCTAGGCTTAATCTTCTCCAATTAGGGTTTTTAACCAATCTTGTGCATCCGATAAGTGTGTTTGTGTCATTGGATGAACATTTAGGTCATTTTCGTACTCCCAAGGCTTATTCTTGTCCAATTAGGGTTTTTAACCAATCTTGTGCATCCAATAAGTTCATTTGTGTCATTGGAGGAACATATAGGTCATTTTCGTCCTCCCTAGGCTTATTCTTGTCCAATTAGGGTTTTTAACCAATCTTGTGCATCCAATAGGTGTGTTTGTGTCATTGGATGTACATTTCGGTCATTTTCGTCCTCCCTAGGCTTATTCTTGCCCAATTAGGGTTTTTAACCAATCTTCTGCATCCAATAGGTGTGTTTGTGTCATTGGATTAACATTTAGGTCATTTTCGTCCTCCCTAGGCTTATTCTTGTCCAATTAGTGTTTTTAACAAATCTTGTGCATCCGATAGGTGTGTTTCTGTCATTGGATGAACATTTAAGTCATTTTCGTCCTCCCTAGGCTTATTCTTGTCCAATTAGGGTTTTTAACCAATCTTGTGCATCCAATATGTGTGTTTGTGTCATTGGATTAACATTTAGGTCATTTTCGTCTTCCCTAGGCTTATTCTTGTCCAATTAGGGTTTTTAACCAATCTTGTGCATCCGATAGGTGTGTTTGTGTCATTGGATAAACATTTAAGTCATTTTCGTCCTCCATAGGCTTATTCTTGTCCAATTAGGGTTTTTAACCAATCTTTTGCATCCAATAGGTGTGTTTGTGTCATTGGATATACATTTAGGTCATTTTCGTCCTCCCTAGGCTTATTCTTGTCCAATTAGGGTTTTTAACCAATCTTGTTCATCCAATAGGTGTGTTTGTGTCATTGGATAAACATTTAGGTCATTTTCGTCCTCCCTAGGCTTATTCTTATCCAATTAGGGTTTTTAACTAATCTTGTGCATCCGATAGGTGTGTTTGTGTCATTGGATGAACATTTAGGTCATTTTCGTACTCCAAAGGCTTATTCTTGTCCAATTAGGGTTTTTAACCAATCTTGTGCATCCAATAAGTTCATTTGTGTCATTGGAGGAACATATAGGTCATTTTCGTCCTCCCTAGGCTTATTCTTGTCCAATTAGGGTTTTTAACCAATCTTGTGAATCCAATAGGTGTGTTTGTGTCATAGGATGTACATTTAGGTCATTTTCGTCCTCCCTAGGCTTATTCTTGTCCAATTAGGGTTTTTAACCAATCTTGTGCATCCAATAGGTGTGTTTGTGTCATTGGAAAAACATTTAGGCCATTTTCGTCCTCCCTAGGCTTATTCTTGTCCAATTAGGGTTTTTAACCAATCTTGTGCATCCAATAGGTGTGTTTGTGTCATTGGATAAACATTTAGGTCATTTTCGTCCTCCCTAGGCTTATTCTTATCCAATTAGGGTTTTTAACTAATCTTGTGCATCCGATAGGTGTGTTTGTGACATTGGATGAACATTTAGGTCATTTTCGTACTCCAAAGGCTTATTCTTGTCCAATTAGGGTTTTTAACCAATCTTGTGCATCCAATAAGTTCATTTGTGTCATTGGAGGAACATATAGGTCATTTTCGTCCTCCCTAGGCTTATTCTTGTCCAATTAGGGTTTTTAACCAATCTTGTGCATCCAATAGGTGTGTTTGTGTCATTGGATATACATTTAGGTCATTTTCGTCCTCCCTAGGCTTATTCTTGTCCAATTAGGGTTTTTAACCAATCTTGTGCATCCAATAGGTGTGTTTGTGTCATTGGATAAACATTTAGGTCATTTTCGTCCTCCCTAGTCTTATTCTTGTCCAATTAGGGTTTTTATGCAATCTTGTGCATCCAATAGGTGTGTTTGTGTCATTGGAAAGACATTTAGGTCATTTTCGTCCTCCCTAGGCTTATTCTTGTCCAATTAGGGTTTTTAACCAATCTTGTGCATCCAATAAGTTCATTTGTGTCATTGGATGAACATTTAGGTCATTTTCGTCTTCCCTAGGCATATTGTTGTCCAATTAGGGTTTTTAACCAATCTTGTGCATCCAATAGGTGTGTTTGTGTCATTGGATGAACATTTAGGTCATTTTCGTCCTCCCTAGGCTTATTCTTGTCCAATTAGGGTTTTTAACCAATCTTGTGCATCCAATAATTTCATTTGTGTCATTGGATAAACATTTAGGTCATTTTCGTCCACCCTAGGCTTATTCTTGTCCAATTAGGGTTTTTAACCAATCTTGTGCATCCAATAAGTTCATTTGTGTCATTGGATGAACATTTAGGTCATTTTCGTCCTCCCAAGGCTTATTCTTGTCCAATTAGGGTTTTTAACCAATCTTGTGCATCAAATAAGTTCCTTTGTGTCATTGGTTGAACATTTAGGTCATTTTCGTCCTCCTTAGGCTTATTCTTGTCCAATTAGGGTTTTTAACCAATCTTGTGCATCCAATAGGTGTGTTTGTGTCATTGGATGAACATTTAGGTCATTTTCGTCCTCCCTAGGCTTATTCTTGTCCAATTAGGGTTTTTAACCAATCTTGTGCATCCAATAGGTGTGTTTGTGTCATTGGATGAACATTTAGGTCATTTTCGTCCTCCCTAGTCTTATTCTTGTCCAATTAGGGTTTTAAGCCAATCTTGTGCATCCAATAGGTTTGTTTGTGTCATTTGATGAACATTTAGGTCATTTTCGTCCTCCCAAGGCTTATTCTTATCCAATTAGGGTTTTAAGCAATCTTGTGCATCCAATAAGTTCATTTGTGTCATTGGATTAAGATTTAAGTCATTTTCGGCCTCCCTAGGCTTATTCTTGTCCAGTTAGGGTTTTTAACCAATCTTGTGCATCCAATAGGTGTGTTTGTGTCATTGGATGAACATTTAGGTCATTTTCGTCCTCCCTAGGCTTATTCTTGTCCAATTAGGGTTTTTAACCAAACTTGTGCATCCAATAGGTGTGTTTGTGTCATTGGATAAACATTTAGGTCATTTTCTTCCTCCGTAGGCTTATTCTTGTCCAATTAGGGTTTTTAACCAATCTTGTGCATCCAATAGGTGTGTTTGTGTCATTGGATGAACATTTAGGTCATTTTCGTCCTCCCTAGGCTTATTCTTGTCCAATTAGGGTTTTTAACCAATCTTGTGCATCCAATAGGTGTGTTTAGTCATTTGATGAACATTTAGGTTATTTTCATCCTCCCTAGGCTTATTCTTGTCCAATTATGGTTTTTAACCAATCTTGTGCATCCAATAAGTTCATTTGTGTCGTTGGATTAACATTTAGGTCATTTTCGTCCTCCCTAGGCTTATTCTTGTCCAATTAGGGTTTCTAACCAATCTTGTGCATCCAATAGGTGTGTTTGTATCATTGGATGAACATTTAGGTCATTTTCGTCCTCCCTATGCTTATTCTTGTCCAATTAGGGTTTTTAACCAATCTTGTGCATCCAATAGGTGTGTTTGTGTCATTGGATGAACATTTAGGTCATTTTCGTCCTCCCTAGGCTTATTCTTGTCCAATTAGGGTTTTTAACCAATCTTGTGAATCCAATAGGTGTGTTTGTGTCATTGGATGAACATTTAGGTCATTTTCGTCCTCCCTAGGCTTATTCTTGTCCAATTAGGGTTTTTAACCAATCTTGTGCATCCAATAAGTTCATTTGTGTCATTGGATGAACATTTAGGTCATTTCCGTCCTCCCTAGGCTTATTCTTGTCCAATTAGGGTTTTTAACCAATCTTGTGCATCCAATAAGTTCATTTGTGTCATTGGATAAACAATTAGGTCATTTTCGTCCACCCTAGGCTTATTCTTGTCCAATTAGGGTTTTTAACCAATCTTAGGCATCCAATAAGTTCATTTGTTTCATTGGATGAATATTTAGGTCATTTTCGTCCTCCCAAGGTTTATTCTTGTCCAATTAGGGTTTTTAACCAATCTTGTGCATCCAATAGGTGTGTTTGTGTCATTGGATGAACATTTAGGTCATTTTCGTCCTCCCTAGGCTTATTCTTGTCCAATTAGGGTTTTTAACCAATCTTGTGCATCCAATAAGTTCATTTGTGTCTTTGGATTAACATTTAGGTCATTTTCGTCCTCCCTAGGCATATTCTTGTCCAATTATGGTTTTTAACCAATCTTGTGCTTCCAATAGGTGTGTTTGTGTCATTGGATGATCAATTAGGTCATTTTCGTCCTCCCTAGGCTTATTCTTGTCCAATTAGGGTTTTTAACCAATCTTGTGCATCCAATAGGTGTGTTTCTGTCATTGGATGATCAATTAGGTCATTTTCGTCCTCCCTAGGCTTATTCTTGTCCAATTAGGGATTTTAACCAATCTTGTGCATCCAATAATTTCATTTGTGTCATTGGATTAACATTTAGGTCATTTTCGTCCTCCCTAGGCATATTCTTGTCCAATTAGGGTTTTTAACCAATCTTGTGCATCCAATAGGTGTGTTTGTGTCATTGGATGATCAATTAGGTCATTTTCGTCCTCCCTAGGCTTATTCTTGTCCAATTAGGGTTTTTAACCAATCTTGTGCATCCAATAAGTTCATTTGTGTCATTGGATGATCAATTATGTCATTTTCGTCCTCCCTAGGCATATTCTTGTCCAACTAGGGTTTTTAACCAATCTTGTGCTTCCAACAGGTATGTTTGTGTCATTGGATGATCAATTAGGTCATTTTCGTCCTTCCTAGGCTTATTCTTGTCCAATTAGGGTTTTTAACCAATCTTGTGCATCCAATAAGTTCATTTGTGTCATTGGATTAACATTTAGGTCATTTTCGTCCTCCCTAGGCATATTCTTGTCCAATTAGGGTTTTTAACCAATCTTGTGCATCCAATAGGTGTGTTTGTGTCATTGGATGATCAATTAGGTCATTTTCGTCCTCCCTAGGCTTATTCTTGTCCAATTAGGGTTTTTAACCAATCTTGTGCATCCAATAAGTTTGTTTGTGTCATTGAATTAATATTTAGGTCATTTTCGTCCTCCCAAGGTATATTCTTGTCCAATTAGGGTTTTTAACCAATCTTGTGCATCCAATAAGTTCATTTGTGTCATTGGATTAACATTTAGGTCATTTTCGTCCTCCCTAGGCATATTCTTGTCCAATTAGGGTTTTTAACCAATCTTGTGCATCCAATAGGTGTGTTTGTGTCATTGGATGATCAATTAGGTCATTTTCGTCCTCCCTAGGCATATTCTTGTCCAGTTAGGGTTTTTAACCAATCTTGTGCATCCAATAGGTGTGTTTACGTCATTGGATGATCAATTAGGTCATTTTCGTCCTCCCTAGGCTTATTCTTGTCCAATTAGGGTTTTTAAGCAATCTTGATCATCCAATAAGTTCATTTGTGTCATTGGATTAACATTTAGGTCATTTTCGTCCTCCCTAGGCATATTCTTGTCCAATTAGGGTTTTTAACCAATCTTGTGCATCCAATAGGTGTGTTTGTGTCATTGGATGATCAATTAGGTCATTTTCGTCCTCCCTAGGCTTATTATTGTCCAATTAGGGTTTTTAACCAATCTTGTGCATCCAATAAGTTAATTTGTGTCATTGGATGATCAATTAGGTCATTTTCGTACTCCCTAGGCATATTCTTGTCCAGTTAGGGTTTTTAACCAATCTTGTGCATCCAATAGGTGTGTTTGTGTCATTAGATGATCAATTAGGTCATTTTCGTCCTCCCTATGCTTATTCTTGTCCAATTAGGGTTTTTAAGCAATCTTGATCATCCAATAAGTTCATTTGTGTCATTGGATTAACATTTAGGTCATTTTCGTCCTCCCTAGGCATATTCTTGTCCAATTAGGGTTTTTAACCAATCTTGTGCATCCAATAGGTGTGTTTGTGTCATTGGATGATCAATTAGGTCATTTTCGTCCTCCCTAGGCTTATTTTTGTCCAATTAGGGTTTGTAACCAATCTTGTGCATCCAATAGGTGTGTTTGTGTCATTGGATGATCAATTAGGTCATTTTTGTCCTCCCTAGGCTTATTCTTGTCCAATTAGGGTTTTTAACCAATCTTGTGCATCCAATAGGTGTGTTTGTGTCATTGGATGATCAATTAGGTCATTTTCGTCCTCCCTAGGCATATTCTTGTCCAATTAGGGTTTTTAACCAATCTTGTGCATCCAATAGGTGTGTTTGTGTCATTGGATGATCAATTAGGTCATTTTCGTCCTCCCTAGACTTATTCTTGTCCAATTAGGGTTTTTAACAAATCTTGTGCATCCAATATGTTCATTTGTGTCATTGGATGATCAATTAGGTCATTTTCGTCCTCCCTAGGCATATTCTTGTCCAAGTAGGGTTATTAACCATTCTTGT
Source organism: Cicer pinnatifidum (assembly GCA_037974775.1). Classification (NCBI taxonomy): domain Eukaryota; kingdom Viridiplantae; phylum Streptophyta; class Magnoliopsida; order Fabales; family Fabaceae; genus Cicer; species Cicer pinnatifidum. The sequence goes on from JBBPBR010000780.1 coordinate 363,333, forward strand.
GCTTCCAATAGGTGTGTTAGTGTCATTTGATGATCAATTAGGTCATTTTCGTCCTCACTAGGCTTATTCTTGTCCAATTAGGGTTTTTAACCAATCTTGTGCATCCAATAGGTGTGTTTGTGTCATTGGATGATCAATTAGGTCATTTTCGTCCTCCCTAGGCATATTCTTGTCCAATTAGGGTTTTTAACCAATCTTGTGCATCCAATAGGTGTGTTTGTGTCATTGGATGATCAATAAGGTCATTTTCGTCCTCCCTAGGCTTATTCTTGTCCAATTAGGGTTTTTAACAAATCTTGTGCATCCAATAAGTTCATTTGTGTCATTGGATGATCAATTAGGTAATTTTCGTCCTCCCTAGGCTTATTCTTGTCCAATTAGGGTTTTTAACCAATCTTGTGCATCCAATAGGTGTGTTTGTGTCATTGGATGATCAATTAGGTCATTTTCATCCTACCTAGACTTATTCTTGTCAAATTAGGGTTTTTAGTCAATCTTGTGCATCCAATAACTTTGTTTGTGTCATTGAATTAATATTTAGGTCATTTTCGTCCTCCCTAGGCATATTCTTGTCCAATTAGGGTTTTTAACCAATCTTGTGCATCCAATAGGTGTGTTTGTGTCATTGGATGATCAATTAGGTCATTTTCGTCCTCCCTAGGCATATTCTTGTCCAATTAGGGTTTTTAACCAATCTTGTGCATCCAATAGGTGTGTTTGTGTCATTGGATGATCAATTAGGTCATTTTCGTCCTCCCTATGCATATTCTTGTCCAATTAGGGTTTTTAACCAATCTTGTGCATCCAATAGGTGTGTTTGAGTCATTGGATGATCAATTAGGTCATTTTCGTCCTCCCTAGGCTTATTCTTGTCAAATTAAGGTTTTTAACCAATCTTGTGCCTCCAATAAGTTGAGTTGTGTCATTGGATTAACAATTAGGTCATTTTCGTCCTCCCTAGGCTTATTCTTGTCCAATTAGGGTTTTTAACCGATCTTGTGCATCCAATAAGTTCATTTGTGTCATTGGATTAACATTTAGGTCATTTTCGTCCTCCCTAGGCTTATTCTTGTCCAATTAGGGTTTTTAACCAATCTTGTGCATCCAATAAGTTCATTTGTGTTATTGGATTAACATTTAGGTCATTTTAGTCCTCCCTATGCATATTCTTGTCCAATTAGAGTTTTAGACCAATCTTGTGCATCCAATAGGTGTGTTTGTGTCATTGGATGATCAATTAGGTCATTTTCGTCCTCCCTAGGCATATTCTTGTCCAATTAGGGTTTTTAACCAATCTTGTGCATCCAATAGGTGTGTTTGTGTCATTGGATGATCAATTAGGTCATTTTCGTCGTCCCAAGTCTTATTCTTGTCCAATTAGGGTTTTTAACCAATCTTGTGCATCCGATAAGTTTGTTTATGTCATTGAATTAATATTTAGGTCATTTTCGTCCTCCTTAGGCATATTCTTGTCCAATTAGGGTTTTTAACCAATCTTGTGCATCCAATAGGTGTGTTTGTGTCATTGGATGATCAATTAGGTCATTTTCGTCCTCCCTAGGCTAATTCTTGTCCAATTAGGGTTTTTAACCAATCTTTTGCATCCAATAGGTGTGTTTGTGTCATTGGATGATCAATTAGGTCATTTTCGTCCTCCCTAGGCATATTCTTGTCCAATTAGGGTTTTTAACCAATCTTGTGCATCCAATAGGTGTGTTTGTGTCATTGGATGATCAATTAGGTCATTTTCGTCCTCCCTAGGCTTATTTTTGTCCAATTAGGGTTTGTAACCAATCTTGTGCATCCAATAGGTGTGTTTGTGTCATTGGATGATCAATTAGGTCATTTTTGTCCTCCCTAGGCTTATTCTTGTCCAATTAGGGTTTTTAACCAATCTTGTGCATCCAATAGGTGTGTTTGTGTCATTGGATGATCAATTAGGTCATTTTCGTCCTCCCTAGGCATATTCTTGTCCAATTAGGGTTTTTAACCAATCTTGTGCATCCAATAGGTGTGTTTGTGTCATTGGATGATCAATTAGGTCATTTTCGTCCTCCCTAGACTTATTCTTGTCCAATTAGGGTTTTTAACAAATCTTGTGCATCCAATATGTTCATTTGTGTCATTGGATGATCAATTAGGTCATTTTCGTCCTCCCTAGGCATATTCTTGTCCAAGTAGGGTTATTAACCATTCTTGTGCTTCCAATAGGTGTGTTAGTGTCATTTGATGATCAATTAGGTCATTTTCGTCCTCACTAGGCTTATTCTTGTCCAATTAGGGTTTTTAACCAATCTTGTGCATCCAATAGGTGTGTTTGTGTCATTGGATGATCAATTAGGTCATTTTCGTCCTCCCTAGGCATATTCTTGTCCAATTAGGGTTTTTAACCAATCTTGTGCATCCAATAGGTGTGTTTGTGTCATTGGATGATCAATTAGGTTATTGTCGTCCTCCCTAGGCTTATTCTTGTTCAATTAGGGTTTTTAACTAATCTTGTGCATCCAATAAGTTCATTTGTGTCATTGGATGATCAATTAGGTCATTTTCGTCCTCCCTAGGCATATTCTTGTCCAATTAGGGTTTTTAACCAATCTTGTGCATCCAATAGGTGTGTTTGTGTCATTGGATGATCAATTAGGTCATTTTCGTCCTCCCTAGGCATATTCTTGTCCAATTAGGGTTTTTAACCGATCTTGTGCATCCAAAAGGTGTGTTTGTGTCATTGGATGATCAATTAGGTCATTTTCGTCCTCCATAGGCATATTCTTGTCCAATTAGGGTTTTTAACCAATCTTGTGCATCCAATAGGTGTGTTTGTGTCATTGGATGACTAATTAGGTCATTTTCGTCCTCCCTAGGCTTATTCTTGTCCAATTAGGGTTTTTAACCAATCTTGTGCATCCAATAGGTGTGTTTGTGTCATTGGATGATCAATTAGGTCATTTTCGTCCTCCCTAGGCTTATTCTTGTCCAATTAGGGTTTTTAACCAATCTTGTGCATCCGATAAGTTTGTTTGTGTCATTGAATTAATATTTAGGTCATTTTCGTCCTCCCTAGGCATATTCTTGTCCAATTTGGGTTTTTAAGCAATCTTGGGCATCCAATAGGTGTGTTTGTGTCATTGGATGATCAATTAGGTCATTTTCGTCCTCCCTAGGCATATTCTTGTCCAATTAGGGTTTTTAACCAATCTTGTGCATCCAATAGGTGTGTTTGTGTCATTGGATGATCAATTAGGTCATTTTCGTCCTCCCTAGGCTTATTCTTGTCCAATTAGGGTTTTTAACCAATCTTGTGCATCCGATAGGTGTGTTTGTGTCATTGGATTAACATTTAGGTCATTTTCGTCCTCCCTAGGCTTATTCTTGTCCAATTAGGGTTTTTAACCAATCTTGTGCATCCAATAGGTGTGTTTGTGTCATTGGATGTACATTTAGGTCATTTTCGTCCTCCCTAGGCTTATTCTTGTCATATTAGGGTTTTTAACCAATCTTGTGCATCCAATAGGTGTGTTTGTGTCATTGGATGTACATTTAGGTCATTTTCGTCCTCCCTAGGCTTATTCTTGTCCAATTAGGGTTTTTAACCAATCTTGTGCATCCAATAAGTTCATTTGTGTCATTGGAGGAACATATAGGTCATTTTCGTCCTCCCTAGGCTTATTCTTGTCCAATTAGGGTTTTTAACCAATCTTGTGCATCCAATAGGTGTGTTTGTATCATTGGATTAACATTTAGGTCATTTTCGTACTACCAAGGCTTATTCTTGTCCAATTAGGGTTTTTAACCAATCTTGTGCATCCAATAAGTTCATTTGTGTCATTGGAGGAACATATAGGTCATTTTCGTCCTCCCTAGGCTTATTCTTGTCCAATTAGGGTTTTTAACCAATCTTGTGCATCCAATAGGTGTGTTTGTGTCATTGGATGTACATTTAGGTCATTTTCGTCCTCGCTAGGCTTATTCTTGTCCAATTAGGGTTTTTAACGAATCTTGTGCATCCAATAGGTGTGTTTGTGTCATTGGATTAATATTTAGGTCATTTTCGTCCTCCCTACGCTTATTCTTGTCCAATTAGGGTTTTTAACCAATCTTGTGCATCCAATAGGTGTGTTTGTGTCATTGGATGTACATTTAGGTCATTTTCGTCCTCCCTAGGCTTATTCTTGTCCAATTAGGGTTTTTAACCAATCTTGTGCATCCAATAAGTTCATTTGTGTCATTGGAGGAACATATAGGTCATTTTCGTCCTCCCTAGGCTTATTCTTGTCCAATTAGGGTTTTTAACCAATCTTGTGCATCCAATAGGTGTGTTTGTGTCATTGGATGTACATTTAGGTCATTTTCGTCCTCGCTAGGCTTATTCATGTCCAATTAGGGTTTTTAACCAATCTTGTGCATCCAATAGGTGTGTTTGTGTCATTGGATTAATATTTAGGTCATTTTCGTCCTCCCTTTGCTTATTCTTGTCCAATTAGGGTTTTTAACCAATCTTGTGCATCCAATAGGTGTGTTTGTGTCATTGGATGTACATTTAGGTCATTTTCGTCCTCGCTAGGCTTATTCTTGTCCAGTTAGGGTTTTTAACCAATCTTGTGCATCCAATAGATGTGTTTGTGTCATTGGATTAATATTTAGGTCATTTTCGTCCTCCCTAGGCTTATTCTTGTCCAGTTAAGGTTTTTAACCAATCTTGTGCATCCAATAGGTGTGTTTCTGTCATTGGATTAACATTTAGGTCATTTTCGTCCTCCCTAGGCTTATTCTTGTCCAATTAGGGTTTTTAACAAATCTTGTGCATCCAATAAGTTCATTTGTGTCATTGGATAAACATTTAGGTCATTTTCGTCCTCCCTAGGCTTATCCTTGTCCAATTAGGGTTTTTAACCAATCTTGTGCATCCAATAGGTGTGTTTGTGTCATTGGATTAACATTTAGGTCATTTTCGTCCTCCCTAGGCTTATTCTTGTCCAATTAGGGTTTTTAACCAATCTTGTGCATGCAATAGGTGTGTTTGTGTCATTGGATTAACATTTAGGTCATTTTCTTCCTCCCTAGGCTTATTCTTGTCCAATTAGGGTTTTTAACAAATCTTGTGCATCCAATAGGTGTGTTTATGTCATTGGATAAACATTTAGGTCGTTTTCGTCCTCCCTAGGCTTATTCTTGTCCAATTAGGGTTTTTAACCAATCTTGTGCATCCAATAGGTGTGTTTGTGTCATTGGATGAACATTTAGGTCATTTTCGTCCTCCCTAGGCTTATTCTTGTCCAATTAGGGTTTTTAACCAATCTTGTGCATCCAATAAGTTCATTTGTGTCATTGGACGAACATATAGGTCATTTTCGTCCTCCCTAGGCTTATTCTTGTCCAATTAGGGTTTTTAACCAATCTTGTGCATCCAATAGGTGTGTTTGTGTCATTGGATTAACATTTAGGTCATTTTCGTACTACCAAGGCTTATTCTTGTCCAATTAGGGTTTTTAACCAATCTTGTGCATCCAATAAGTTCATTTGTGTCATTGGAGGAACATATAGGTCATTTTCGTCCTCCCTAGGCTTATTCTTGTCCAATTAGGGTTTTTAACCAATCTTGTGCATCCAATAGGTGTGTTTGTGTCATTGGATGTACATTTAGGTCATTTTCGTCCATGCTAGGCTTATTCTTGTCCAATTAGGGTTTTTAACCAATCTTGTGCATCCAATAGGTGTGTTTGTGTCATTGGATTAATATTTAGGTCATTTTCGTCCTCCCTAGGCTTATTCTTGTCCAATTAGGGTTTTTAACCAATCTTGTGCATCCAATAGGTGTGTTTGTGTCATTGGATGTACATTTAGGTCATTTTCGTCCTCCCTAGGCTTATTCTTGTCCAATTAGTGTTTTTAACAAATCTTGTGCATCCAATAAGTTCATTTGTGTCATTGGAGGAACATATAGGTCATTTTCGTCCTCCCTAGGCTTATTCTTGTCCAATTAGGGTTTTTAACCAATCTTGTGCATCCAATAGGTGTGTTTGTGTCATTGGATGTACATTTAGGTCATTTTCGTCCTCGCTAGGCTTATTCTTGTCCAGTTAGGGTTTTTAACCAATCTTGTGCATCCAATAGATGTGTTTGTGTCATTGGATTAATATTTAGGTCATTTTCGTCCTCCCTAGGCTTATTCTTGTCCAATTAGGGTTTTTAAACAATCTTGTGCATCCATTAAGTTCATTTGTGTCATTGGAGGAACATATAGGTCATTTTCGTCCTCCCTAAGCTTATTCTTGTCCAATTAGGGTTTTTAACCAATCTTGTGCATCCAATAGGTGTGTTTGTGTCATTGGATGTACATTTAGGTCATTTTCGTCCTCGCTAGGCTTATTCTTGTCCAGTTAGGGTTTTTAACCAATCTTGTGCATCCAATAGATGTGTTTGTGTCATTGGATTAATATTTAGGTCATTTTCGTCCTCCCTAGGCTTATTCTTGTCCAGTTAGGGTTTTTAACCATTCTTGTGCATCCAATAGGTGTGTTTCTGTCATTGGATTAACATTTAGGTCATTTTCGTCCTCCCTAGGCTTATTCTTGTCCAATTAGGGTTTTTAACAAATCTTGTGCATCCAATAAGTTCATTTGTGTCATTGGATAAACATTTAGGTCATTTTCGTCCTCCCTAGGCTTATTCTTGTCCAATTAGGGTTTTTAACCAATCTTGTGCATCCAATAGGTGTGTTTGTGTCATTGGATTAACATTTCGGTCATTTTCGTACTACCAAGGATTATTCTTGTCCAATTAGGGTTTTTAACCAATCTTGTGCGTCCAATAAGTTCATTTGTGTCATTGGAGGAACATATAGGTCATTTTCGTCCTCCCTAGGCTTATTCATGTCCAATTAGGGTTTTTAACCAATCTTGTGCATCCAATAAGTTCATTTGTGTCATTGGACGAACATATAGGTCATTTTCGTCCTCCCTAGGCTTATTCTTGTCCAATTAGGGTTTTTAACCAATCTTGTGCATCCAATAGGTGTGTTTGTGTCATTGGATTAACATTTAGGTCATTTTCGTACTACCAAGGCTTATTCTTGTCCAATTAGGGTTTTTAACCAATCTTGTGCATCCAATAAGTTCATTTGTGTCATTGGAGGAACATATAGGTCATTTTCGTCCTCCCTAGGCTTATTCTTGTCCAATTAGGGTTTTTAACCAATCTTGTGCATCCAATAGGTGTGTTTGTGTCATTGGATGTACATTTAGGTCATTTTCGTCCATGCTAGGCTTATTCTTGTCCAATTAGGGTTTTTAACCAATCTTGTGCATCCAATAGGTGTGTTTGTGTCATTGGATTAATATTTAGGTCATTTTCGTCCTCCCTAGGCTTATTCTTGTCCAATTAGGGTTTTTAACCAATCTTGTGCATCCAATAGGTGTGTTTGTGTCATTGGATGTACATTTAGGTCATTTTCGTCCTCCCTAGGCTTATTCTTGTCCAATTAGTGTTTTTAACAAATCTTGTGCATCCAATAAGTTCATTTGTGTCATTGGAGGAACATATAGGTCATTTTCGTCCTCCCTAGGCTTATTCTTGTCCAATTAGGGTTTTTAACCAATCTTGTGCATCCAATAGGTGTGTTTGTGTCATTGGATGTACATTTAGGTCATTTTCGTCCTCGCTAGGCTTATTCTTGTCCAATTAGGGTTTTTAACCAATCTTGTGCATCCAATAGGTGTGTTTGTGTCATTGGATGTACATTTAGGTCGTTTTCGTCCTCCCTAGGCTTATTCTTGTCCAATTAGGGTTTTTAACCAATCTTGTGCATCTAATAGGTGTGTTTATGTCATTGGATTAACATTTAGGTCATTTTCGTCCTCCCTAGGGTTATCCTTGTCCAATTAGGGTTTTTAACCAATCTTGTGCATCCAATAAGTTCATTTGTGTCATTGGAGGAACATATAGGTCATTTTCATCCTCCCTAGGCTTATTCTTGTCCAATTAGGGTTTTTAACCAATCTTGTGCATCCAATAGGTGTGTTTGTGTCATTGGATGTACATTTAGGTCATTTTCGTCCTCGCTAGGCTTATTCTTGTCCAATTAGGGTTTTTAACCAATCTTGTGCATCCAATAGGTGTGTTTGTGTCATTGGATTAATATTTAGGTCATTTTCGTCCTCCCTAGGCTTATTCTTGTCCAGTTAGGGTTTTTAACCAATCTTGTGCATCCAATAGGTGTGTTTATGTCATTGGATTAACATTTAGGTCATTTTCGTCCTCCCTAGGCTTATTCTTGTCCAATTAGGGTTTTTAACAAATCTTGTGCATCCAATAAGTTCATTTGTGTCATTGGATAAACATTTAGGTCATTTTCGTCCTCCCTAGGCTTATCCTTGTCCAATTAGGGTTTTTAACCAATCTTGTGCATTCGATAGGTGTGTTTGTGTCATTGGATGAACATTTAGGTCATTTTCGTCCTCCCAAGGCTTATTCTTGTCTAATTAGGGTTTTTAACCAATCTTGTGCGTCCAATAAGTTCATTTGTATCATTGGCGGAACATATAGGTCATTTTCGTACTCCCTAGACTTATTCTTGTCCAATTAGGGTTTTTAACCAATCTTTGTATCCAATAGGTGTGTTTGTTTCATTGGATGTACATATAGGTCATTTTCGTCCTCCCTAGACTTATTCTTGTCCAATTAGGGTTTTTAACCAATCTAGTGCATCCAATAAGTTCATTTGTGTCATTGGAGGAACATATAGGTCATTTTCGTCCTCCCTAGGCTTATTCTTCTCCAATTAGGGTTTTTAACCAATCTTGTGCATCCGATAAGTGTGTTTGTATCATTGGATGAACATTTAGGTCATATTCGTACTCCCAAGACTTATTCTTGTCCAATTAAGGTTTTTAACCAATCTTGTGCATCCAATAAGTTCATTTGTGTCATTGGAGGAACATATAGGTCATTTTCGTACTCCCCAGGCTTATTCTTCTCCAATTAGGGTTTTGAACCAATCTTGGGCATCCAATAAGTTCATTTGTGTCATTGGATAAACATTTAGGTCATTTTCGTCCTCCCTAGGCTTATTCTTGTCCAATTAGGGTTTTTAACCAATCTTGTGCATCCAATAGGTGTGTTTGTGTCATTGGATTAACATTTAGGTCATTTTCGTACTACCTAGGCTTATTCTTGTCCAATTAGGGTTTTTAACCAATCTTGTGCATCCAATAAGTTCATTAGTGTCATTGGAGGAACATATAGGTCATTTTCGTCCTCCCTAGGCTTATTCTTCTCCAATTAGGGTTTTTAACCAATCTTGTGCATCCAATAAGTTAATTTGTGTCATTGGATAAACATTTAGGTCATTTTCGTCCTCCATACGCTTATTCTTGTCCAATTAGGGTTTTTAACCAATCTTGTGCATCCGATAGGTGTGTTTGTATCATTGGAGGAACATATAGGTCATTTTCGTCCTCCTTGGGCTTATTCTTGTCCAATTAGGGTTTTTAACCAATCTTGTGCATCCAATAGGTGTGTTTGTGTCATTGGATGTACATTTAGGTCATTTTCGTCCTCCCTAGGCTTATTCTTGTCCAATTAGGGTTTTTAACCAATCTTGTGCATCCAATAGGTGTGTTTGTGTCATTGGATGTACATTTAGGTCGTTTTCGTCCTCCCTAGGCTTATTCTTGTCCAATTATGGTTTTTAACCAATCTTGTGCATCTAATAGGTGTGTTTGTGTCATTGGATTAACATTTAGGTCATTGTCGTCCTTCCTAGGGTTATCCTTGTCCAATTAGGGTTTTTAACCAATCTTGTGCATCCAATAAGTTCATTTGTGTCATTGGAGGAACATATAGGTCATTTTCGTCCTCCCTAGGCTTTTTCTTGTCCAATTAGGGTTTTTAACCAATCTTGTGCATCCAATAGGTGTGTTTGTGTCATTGGATGTACATTTAGGTCATTTTCGTCCTCCCTAGGCTTATTCTTGTCCAATTAGGGTTTTTAACCAATCTTGTGCATCCAATAGGTGTGTTTGTGTCATTGGAGGAACATATAGGTCATTTTTGTTCTCCCTAGGCTTATTCTTGTCCAATTAGGGTTTTTAACCAATCTTGTGCATCCAATAAGTTCATTTGTGTCATTGGAGGAACATATAGGTCATTTTCGTCCTCCCTAGGCTTATTCTTGTCCAATTAGGGTTTTTAACCAATCTTGTGCATCCAATAGGTGTGTTTGTGTCATTGGAAAAACATTTAGGCCATTTTCGTCCTCCCTAGGCTTATTCTTGTCCAATTAGGGTTTTTAACCAATCTTGTGCATCCAATAGGTGTGTTTGTGTCATTGGATAAACATTTAGGTCATTTTCGTCCTCCCTAGGCTTATTCTTATCCAATTAGGGTTTTTAACTAATCTTGTGCATCCGATAGGTGTGTTTGTGACATTGGATGAACATTTAGGTCATTTTCGTACTCCAAAGGCTTATTCTTGTCCAATTAGGGTTTTTAACCAATCTTGTGCATCCAATAAGTTCATTTGTGTCATTGGAGGAACATATAGGTCATTTTCGTCCTCCCTAGGCTTATTCTTGTCCAATTAGGGTTTTTAACCAATCTTGTGCATCCAATAGGTGTGTTTGTGTCATTGGATGTACATTTAGGTCATTTTCGTCCTCCCAAGGCTTATTCTTGTCCAATTAGGGTTTTTAACCATTCTTGTGCATCCAATAAGTTCCTTTGTGTCAATGGAGGAACATATAGGTCATTTGCGTCCTCCCTAGACTAATTCTTGTCCAATTAGGGTTTTTCACCAATCTTGTGCATTCAATAGGTGTGTTGGTTTCATTGGATGTACATATAGGTCATTTTCGTCCTCCCTAGACTTATTCTTGTCCAATTAGGGTTTTTAACCAATCTTGTGCATCCAATAAGTTCATTTGTGTCATTGGAGGAACATATAGGTCATTTTCGTCCTCCCTAGGCTTATTCTTGTCCAATTAGGGTTTTTAACCAATCTTGTGCATCCAATAGGTGTGTTTGTGTCATTGGATGTACATTTAGGTCATTTTCGTCCTCCCTAGGCTTATTCTTATCCAATTAGGGTTTTTAACTAATCTTGTGCATCCGATAGGTGTGTTTGTGTCATTGGATGAACATTTAGGTCATTTTCGTACTCCAAAGGCTTATTCTTGTCCAATTAGGGTTTTTAACCAATCTTGTGCATCCAACAAGTTCATTTGTGTCATTGGAGGAACATATAGGTCATTTTCGTCCTCCCTAGGCTTATTCTTGTCCAATTAGGGTTTTTAACCAATCTTGTGCATCCAATAGGTGTGTTTGTGTCATTGGATGTACATTTAGGTCATTTTCGTCCTCCCTAGGCTTATTCTTGTCCAATTAGGGGTTTTAACCAATCTTGTGCATCCAATAGGTGTGTTTGTGTCATTGGAGGAACATATAGGTCATTTTTGTCCTCCCTAGGCTTATTCTTGTCCAATTAGGGTTTTTAACCAATCTTGTGCATCCAATAAGTTCATTTGTGTCATTAGATGTACATTTAGGTCATTTTCATCCTCCCTAGGCTTATTCTTGTCCAATTAGGGTTTTTAACCAATCTTGTGCATCCAATAGGTGTGTTTGTGTCATTGGATGTACATTTAGGTCATTTTCGTCCTCCCTAGGCTTATTCTTGTCCAATTAGGGTTTTTAACCAATCTTGTGCATCCAATAAGTTCATTTGTGTCATTGGACGAACATATAGGTCATTTTCGTCCTCCCTAGGCTTATTCTTGTCCAATTAGGGTTTTTAACCAATCTTGTGCATCCAATAGGTGTGTTTGTGTCATTGGATTAACATTTAGGTCATTTTCGTACTACCAAGGCTTATTCTTGTCCAATTAGGGTTTTTAACCAATCTTGTGCATCCAATAAGTTCATTTGTGTCATTGGAGGAACATATAGGTCATTTTCGTCCTCCCTAGGCTTATTCTTGTCCAATTAGGGTTTTTAACCAATCTTGTGCATCCAATAGGTGTGTTTGTGTCATTGGATGTACATTTAGGTCATTTTCGTCCATGCTAGGCTTATTCTTGTCCAATTAGGGTTTTTAACCAATCTTGTGCATCCAATAGGTGTGTTTGTGTCATTGGATTAATATTTAGGTCATTTTCGTCCTCCCTAGGCTTATTCTTGTCCAATTAGGGTTTTTAACCAATCTTGTGCATCCAATAGGTGTGTTTGTGTCATTGGATGTACATTTAGGTCATTTTCGTCCTCCCTAGGCTTATTCTTGTCCAATTAGTGTTTTTAACAAATCTTGTGCATCCAATAAGTTCATTTGTGTCATTGGAGGAACATATAGGTCATTTTCGTCCTCCCTAGGCTTATTCTTGTCCAATTAGGGTTTTTAACCAATCTTGTGCATCCAATAGGTGTGTTTGTGTCATTGGATGTACATTTAGGTCATTTTCGTCCTCGCTAGGCTTATTCTTGTCCAGTTAGGGTTTTTAACCAATCTTGTGCATCCAATAGATGTGTTTGTGTCATTGGATTAATATTTAGGTCATTTTCGTCCTCCCTAGGCTTATTCTTGTCCAGTTAGGGTTTTTAACCAATCTTGTGCATCCAATAGGTGTGTTTATGTCATTGGATAAACATTTAGGTCATTTTCGTCCTCCCTAGGCTTATTCTTGTCCAATTAGGGTTTTTAACCAATCTTGTGCATCCAATAGGTGTGTTTGTGTAATTGGATTAACATTTCGGTCATTTTCGTACTACCAAGGCTTATTCTTGTCCAATTAGGGTTTTTAACCAATCTTGTGCGTCCAATAAGTTCATTTGTGTCATTGGAGGAACATATAGGTCATTTTCGTCCTCCCTAGGCTTATTCATGTCCAATTAGGGTTTTTAACCAATCTTGTGCATCCAATAAGTTCATTTGTGTCATTGGACGAACATATAGGTCATTTTCGTCCTCCCTAAATTTATATATAGGTCATTTTCGTCCTCCCTAGGCTTATTCATGTCCAATTAGGGTTTTTAACCAATCTTGTGCAACCAATAAGTTCATCTGTGTCATTGGACGAACATATAGGTCATTTTCGTCCTCCCTAGGCTTATTCTTGTCCAATTAGGGTTTTTAACAAATCTTGAGCATCCGATAGGTGTGTTTGTGTCATTGGATGTACATTTATGTCATTTTCGTCCTACCTAGGCTTATTCTTGTCCAATTAGGATTTTTAACCAATCTTGTGCTTCCAATAGGTGTGTTTGTGTCAATGGATTAACATTTAGGGCATTTTCGTCCTCCCTAGGCTTATTCTTGTCCAATTAGGGTTTTTAACCAATCTTGTGCATCCAATAGGTGTGTTTGTATCGTTGGATGTACATTTAGGTCATTTTCGTCCTCCCTAGGCTTATTCTTGTCCAATTAGGGTTTTTAACCAATCTTGTGCATCCAATAGGTGTGTTTGTGTCATTGGATGTACATTTAGGTCGTTTTCGTCCTCCCTAGGCTTATTCTTGTCCAATTAGGGTTTTTAACCAATCTTGTGCATCCAATAGGTGTGTTTGTATCATTGGATTAACATTTAGGTCATTTTCGTACTACCAAGGCTTATTCTTGTCCAATTAGGGTTTTTAACCAATCTTGTGCATCCAATAAGTTCATTTGTGTCATTGGAGGAACATATAGGTCATTTTCGTCCTCCCTAGGCTTATTCTTGTTCAATTAGGGTTTTTAACCAATCTTGTAAATCCAATAGGTGTGTTTGTGTCATTGGATGTACATTTAGGTTATTTTCGTCCTCCCTAGGCTTATTCTTGTCCAATTAGGGTTTTTTAACCAATCTTGTGCATCCAATAGGTGTGTTTGTGTCATTGGATTAACATTTAGGTCATTTTCATCCTCCCTAGGCTTATTCTTGTCCAATTAGGGTTTTTAACCAATCTTGTGCATCCAATAGGTGTGTTTGTGTCATTGGATTAACATTTAGGTCGTTTTCGTCCTCCCTAGGCTTATTCTTGTCCAATTAGGGTTTTTAACAAATCTTGTGCATCCAATAAGTTCATTTGTGTCATTGGAGGAACATATAGGTCATTTTCGTCCTCCCTAGGCTTATTCTTCTCCAATTAGGGTTTTTAACCAATCTTGTGCATCCAATAAGTTCATTTGTGTCATTGGAGGAACATATAGGTCATTTTCGTCCTCCCTAGGCTTATTCTTGTCCAATTAGGGTTTTTAACCAATCTTGTGCATCCAATAGGTGTGTTTGTGTCATTGGATTAACAATTAGGTCATTTTCGTCCTCCCTAGGCTTATTCTTGTCCAATTAGGGTTTTTAACCAATCTTGTGCATCCAATAAGTTCATTTGTGTCATTGGAGGAACATATAGGTCATTTTCGTCCTCCCTAGGCTTATTCTTGTTCAATTAGGGTTTTTAACCAATCTTGTGCATCCAATAGGTGTGTTTGTGTCATTGGATGTACATTTAGGTCATTTTCGTCCTCGCTAGGCTTATTCTTGTCCAATTAGGGTTTTTAACCAATCTTGTGCATCCAATAGGTGTGTTTGTGTCATTGGATTAATATTTAGGTCATTTTCGTCCTCCCTAGGCTTATTCTTGTCCAATTAGGGTTTTTAACCAATCTTGTGCATCCAATAGGTGAGTTTGTGTCATTGGATGTACATTTAGGTCATTTTCGTCCTCGCTAGGCTTATTCTTGTCCAGTTAGGGTTTTTAACCAATCTTGTGCATCCAATAGATGTGTTTGTGTCATTGGATTGATATTTAGGTCATTTTCGTCCTCCCTAGGCTTATTCTTGTCCAATTAGGGTTTTTAACCAATCTTGTGCATCCAATAGGTGTGTTTGTATCATTGGATTAACATTTAGGTCATTTTCGTACTACCAAGGCTTATTCTTGTCCAATTAGGGTTTTTAACCAATCTTGTGCATCCAATAAGTTCATTTGTGTCATTGGAGGAACGTATAGGTCATTTTCGTCCTCCCTAGGCTTATTCTTGTCCAATTAGGGTTTTTAACCAATCTTGTGCATCCAATAGGTGTGTTTGTGTCATTGGATGTACATTTAGGTCATTTTCGTCCTCGCTAGGCTTATTCTTGTCCAATTAGGGTTTTTAACCAATCTTGTGCATCCAATAGGTGTGTTTGTGTCATTGGATTAATATTTAGGTCATTTTCGTCCTCCCTAGGCTTATTCTTGTCCAATTAGGGTTTTTAACCAATCTTGTGCATCCAATAGGTGTGTTTGTGTCATTGGATGTACATTTAGGTCATTTTCGTCCTCGCTAGGCTTATTCTTGTCCAGTTAGGGTTTTTAACCAATCTTGTGCATCCAATAGATGTGTTTGTGTCATTGGATTGATATTTAGGTCATTTTCGTCCTCCCTAGGCTTATTCTTGTCCAATTAGGGTTTTTAACCAATCTTGTGCATCCAATAGGTGTGTTTGTATCATTGGATTAACATTTAGGTCATTTTCGTACTACCAAGGCTTATTCTTGTCCAATTAGGGTTTTTAACCAATCTTGTGCATCCAATAAGTTCATTTGTGTCATTGGAGGAACATATAGGTCATTTTCGTCCTCCCTAGGCTTATTCTTGTCCAATTAGGGTTTTTAACCAATCTTGTGCATCCAATAGGTGTGTTTGTGTCATTGGATGTACATTTAGGTCATTTTCGTCCTCGCTAGGCTTATTCTTGTCCAATTAGGGTTTTTAACGAATCTTGTGCATCCAATAGGTGTGTTTGTGTCATTGGATTAATATTTAGGTCATTTTCGTCCTCCCTACGCTTATTCTTGTCCAATTAGGGTTTTTAACCAATCTTGTGCATCCAATAGGTGTGTTTGTGTCATTGGATGTACATTTAGGTCATTTTCGTCCTCCCTAGGCTTATTCTTGTCCAATTAGGGTTTTTAACCAATCTTGTGCATCCAATAAGTTCATTTGTGTCATTGGAGGAACATATAGGTCATTTTCGTCCTCCCTAGGCTTATTCTTGTCCAATTAGGGTTTTTAACCAATCTTGTGCATCCAATAGGTGTGTTTGTGTCATTGGATGTACATTTAGGTCATTTTCGTCCTCGCTAGGCTTATTCTTGTCCAGTTAGGGTTTTTAACCAATCTTGTGCATCCAATAGATATGTTTGTGTCATTGGATTAATATTTAGGTCATTTTCGTCCTCCCTAGGCTTATTCTTGTCCAGTTAGGGTTTTTAACCAATCTTGTGCATCCAATAGGTGTGTTTATGTCATTGGATAAACATTTAGGTCATTTTCGTCCTCCCTAGGCTTATTCTTGTCCAATTAGGGTTTTTAACCAATCTTGTGCATCCAATAGGTGTGTTTGTGTCATTGGATTAACATTTAGGTCATTTTCGTCCTCCCTAGGCTTATTCTTGTCCAATTAGGGTTTTTAACCAAACTTGTGCATCCAATAGGTGTGTTTATGTCATTGGATTAACATTTAGGTCATTTTCGTCCTCCCTAGGCTTATTCTTGTCCAATTAGGGTTTTTAACAAATCTTGTGCATCCAATAAGTTCATTTGTGTCATTGGATAAACATTTAGGTCATTTTCGTCCTCTCTAGGCTTATCCTTGTCCAATTAGGGTTTTTAACTAATCTTGTGCATTCGATAGGTGTGTTTGTGTCATTGGATGAACATTTAGGTCATTTTCGTCCTCCCAAGGCTTATTCTTGTCCAATTAGGGTTTTTAACCAATCTTGTGCATCCAATAAGTTCATTTGTGTCATTGGAGGAACATATAGGTCATTTTCGTCCTCCCTAGGCTTATTCTTGTCTAATTAGGGTTTTTAACCAATCTTGTGCATCCAATAGGTGTCTTTGTGTCATTGGATGTACATTTAGGTCATTTTCGTCCTCCCTAGGCTTATTCTTGTCCAATTAGGGTTTTTAACAAATCTTGTGCATCCAATAAGTTCATTTGTGTCATTGGATAAACATTTAGGTCATTTTCGTCCTCCCTAGGCTTATTCTTGTCCAATTAGGGTTTTTAACCAATCTTGTGCATCCAATAGGTGTGTTTGTGTTATTGGATTAACATTTAGGTCATTTTCGTCCTCCCTAGGCTTATTCTTGTCCAATTAGGGTTTTTAACCAATCTTGTGCATCCAATAGGTGTGTTTGTGTCATTGGATGAACATTTAGGTCATTTTCGTCCTCCCTAGACTTATTCTTGTCCAATTATGTTTTCTAAATAATCTTGTGCATCCAATAGGTGTGTTTGTGTCATTGGATGAACATTTAGGTCATTTTCGTCCACCCTATGCTTATTCTTGTCCAATTAGGGTTTTTAACCAATCTTGGGCATCCAATAGGTGTGTTTGTGTCATTGGATGAACATTTAGGTCATTTTCGTCCTCCCTAGGCTTATTCTTGTCCAATTAGGGTTTTTAACCAATCTTGTGCATCCAATAAGTGCATTTGTGTCATTGGATAAACATTTAGGTCATTTTCGTCCTCCCTAGGCTTATTCTTGTCCAATTAGGGTTTTTAACCAATCTTGTGCATCCAATAGGTGTGTTTGTGTCATTGGATTAACATTTCGGTCATTTTCGTACTACCAAGGCTTATTCTTGTCCAATTAGGGTTTTTAACCAATCTTGTGCATCCAATAGGTGTGTTTGTGTCATTGGATGTACATTTAGGTCATTTTCATCCTCGCTAGGCTTATTCTTGTCCAATTAGGGTTTTTATCCAATCGTGTGCATCCAATAGGTGTGTTTGTGTCATTGGATTAGCATTTAGGTCATTTTTGTCCTCCCTAGGCTTATTCTTGTCCAATTAGGGTTTTTAACCAATCTTGTGCATCCAATAGGTGTGTTTGTGTCATTGGATGTACATTTAGGTCATTTTCGTCCTCCCTAGGCTTATTCTTGTCCAATTAGGGTTTTTAACCAATCTTGTGCATCCAATATGTGTGTTTGTGTCATTGGATGTACATTTAGGTCGTTTTCGTTCTCCCTAGTCTTATTCTTGTCCAATTGGGGTTTTTAATTAATCTTGTGCATCTAATAGGTGTGTTTGTGTCATTGGATTAACATTTAGGTCATTTTCGTCCTCGCTAGGGTTATCCTTGTCCAATTAGGGTTTTTAACCAATCTTGTGCATCCAATAAGTTCATTTGTGTCATTGGAGGAACATATAGGTCATTTTCGTCATTGGATAAACATATAGGTCATTATCGTCATTTGTGTCATTGGATGTACATTTAGGTCGTTTTCGTTCTCCCTAGGCTTATTCTTGTCCAATTAGGGTTTTTAACCAATCTTGTGCATCCAATAGGTGTGTTTGTGTCATTGGATTAACATTTAGGTCATTTTCGTCCTCCCTTGGCTTATTCTTGTCCTATTAGGGTTTTTAACCAATCTTGTGCATCCAATAGGTGTGTTTGTGTCATTAGATGTACATTTAGGTCATTTTCGTCCACCCTAGGCTTATTCTTGTCCAATTAGGGTTTTTAACCAATCTTGTGCATCAAATAGGTGTGTTTGTGTCATTGGATTAACATTTAGGTCATTTTCGTCCTCCCTAGGCTTATTCTTGTCCAATTAGGGTTTTCAACAAACCTTGTGCTTCCAATAAGTTCATTTTTGTCTTTGGAGGAACATATAGGTCATTTTCGTCCTCTCTAGGCTTATTCTTGTCCAATTAGGGTTTTTAACCAATCTTGTGCATCCAATAGGTGTGTTTATGTCATTGGATTAACATTTAGGTCATTTTCGTCCTCCCTAGGCTTATTCTTGTCCAATTAGGGTTTTTAACAAAACGTGTGCATCCTATAAGTTCATTTGTGTCATTGGATAAACATTTAGGTCATTTTCGTCCTCCCTAGGCTTATTCTTGTCCAATTAGGGTTTTTAACCAATCTTGTGCATGCAATAGGTGTGTTTGTGTCATTGGATTAACATTTAGGTCATTTTCGTACTACCAAGGCTTATTCTTGTCCAGTTAGGGTTTTTAACCAATCTTGTGCATCCAATAAGTTCATTTGTGTCATTGGAGGAACATATAGGTCATTTTCGTCCTCCCTAGGCTTATTCTTGTCCAATTAGGGTTTTTAACCAATCTTGTGCATCCAATAGGTGTGTTTGTGTCATTAGATGTACATTTAGGTCATTTTCGTCCTCGCTAGGCTTATTCTTGTCCAGTTAGGGTTTTTAACCAATCTTGTGCATCCAATAGATGTGTTTGTGTAATTGGATTAATATTTAGGTCATTTTCGTCCTCCCTAGGCTTATTCTTGTCCAGTTAGGGTTTTTAACCAATCTTGTGCATCCAATAGGTGTGTTTATGCCATTGGATTAAGATTTAGGTCATTTTCGTCCTCCCTAGGCTTATTCTTGTCCAATTAGGGTTTTTAACAAATCTTGTGCATCCAATAAGTTCATTTGTGTCATTGGATAAACATTTAGGTCATTTTCGTCCTCCCTAGGCTTATTCTTGTCCAATTAGGGTTTTTAACCAATCTTGTGCATCCAATAGGTGTGTTTGTGTCATTGGATTAACATTTCGGTCATTTTCGTACTACCAAGGCTTATTCTTGTCCAATTAGGGTTTTTAACCAATCTTGTGCGTCCAATAAGTTCATTTGTGTCATTGGAGGAACATATAGGTCATTTTCGTCCTCCCTAGGCTTATTCATGTCCAATTAGGGTTTTTAACCAATCTTGTGCATCCAATAAGTTCATTTGTGTCATTGGACGAACATATAGGTCATTTTCGTCCTCCCTAAACTTATATATAGGTCATTTTCGTCCTCCCTAGGCTTATTCATGTCCAATTAGGGTTTTTAACCAATCTTGTGCAACCAATAAGTTCATCTGTGTCATTGGACGAACATATAGGTCATTTTCGTCCTCCTTAGGCTTATTCTTGTCCAATTAGGGTTTTTAACAAATCTTGAGCATCCGATAGGTGTGTTTGTGTCATTGGATGTACATTTAGGTCATTTTCGTCCTACCTAGGCTTATTCTTGTCCAATTAGGATTTTTAACCAATCTTGTGCTTCCAATAGGTGTGTTTGTGTCAATGGATTAACATTTAGGGCATTTTCGTCCTCCTTAGGCTTATTCTTGTCCAATTAGGGTTTTTAACCAATCTTGTGCATCCAATAGGTGTGTTTGTGTCGTTGGATGTACATTTAGGTCATTTTCGTCCTCCCTAGGCTTATTCTTGTCCAATTAGGGTTTTTAACCAATCTTGTGCATCCAATAGGTGTGTTTGTGTCATTGGATGTACATTTAGGTCATTTTCGTCCTCCCTAGGCTTATTCTTGTCCAATTAGTGTTTTTAACCAATCTTGTGCATCCAATAAGTTCATTTGTGTCATTGGAGGAACATATAGGTCATTTTCGTCCTCCCTAGGCTTATTCTTGTCCAATTAGGGTTTTTAACCAATCTTGTGCATCCAATAGGTGTGTTTGTGTCATTGGATGTACATTTAGGTCATTTTCGTCCTCGCTAGGCTTATTCTTGTCCAGTTAGGGTTTTTAACCAATCTTGTGCATCCAATAGATATGTTTGTGTCATTGGATTAATATTTAGGTCATTTTCGTCCTCCCTAGGCTTATTCTTGTCCAGTTAGGGTTTTTAACCAATCTTGTGCATCCAATAGGTGTGTTTATGTCATTGGATAAACATTTAGGTCATTTTCGTCCTCCCTAGGCTTATTCTTGTCCAATTAGGGTTTTTAACCAATCTTGTGCATCCAATAGGTGTGTTTGTGTCATTGGATTAACATTTCGGTCATTTTCGTACTACCAAGGCTTATTCTTGTCCAATTAGGGTTTTTAACCAATCTTGTGCGTCCAATAAGTTCATTTGTGTCATTGGAGGAACATATAGGTCATTTTCGTCCTCCCAAGGCTTATTCATGTCCAATTAGGGTTTTTAACCAATCTTGTGCAACCAATAAGTTCATCTGTGTCATTGGACGAACATATAGGTCATTTTCGTCCTCCCTAGGCTTATTCTTGTCCAATTAGGGTTTTTAACCAATCTTGTGCATCCAATAGGTGTGTTTGTGTCATTGGATGTACATTTAGGTCGTTTTCGTCCTCCCTAGGCTTATTCTTGTCCAATTAGGGTTTTTAACCAATCTTGTGCATCCAATAAGTTCATTTGTGTCATTGGACGAACATATAGGTCATTTTCGTCCTCCCTAGGCTTATTCTTGTCCAATTAGGGTTTTTAACAAATCTTGTGCATCCAATAGGTGTGTTTGTGTCATTGGATTAACATTTAGGTCATTTTCGTCCTACCTAGGATTATTCTTGTCCAATTAGGGTTTTTAACCAATCTTGTGCATCCAATAGGTGTGTTTGTGTCATTGGATTAACATTTAGGTCATTTTTGTCCTCCCTAGGCTTATTCTTGTCCAATTAGGGTTTTTAACCAATCTTGTGCATCCAATAGGTGTGGTTGTGTCATTGGATGTACATTTAGGTCATTTTCGTCCTCCCTAGGCTTATTCTTGTCCAATTAGGGTTTTTAACCAATCTTGTGCATCTAATAGGTGTGTTTGTGTCATTGGATTAACATTTAGGTCATTTTCGTCCTCCCTAGGGTTATCCTTGTCCAATTAGGGTTTTTAACCAATCTTGTGCATCCAATAAGTTCATTTGTGTCATTGGAGGAACATATAGGTCATTTTCGTCTTTGGATAAACATATAGGTCATTTTCGTCATTTGTGTCATTGGATGTACATTTAGGTCGTTTTCGTTCTCCCTAGGCTTATTCTTGTCCAATTAGGGTTTTTAACCAATCTTGTGCATCTAATAGGTGTGTTTGTGTCAATGGATTAACATTTAGGTCATTTTCGTCCTCCCTTGGATTATTCTTGTCCTATTAGTGTTTTTAACCAATCTTGTGCATCCAATAGGTGTGTTTGTGTCATTAGATGTACATTTAGGTCATTTTCGTCCACCCTAGGCTTATTCTTGTCCAATTAGGGTTTTTAACCAATCTTGTGCATCCAATAGGTGTGTTTGTGTCATTGGATTAACATTTAGGTCATTTTCGTCCTCCCTAGGCTTATTCTTGTCCAATTAGGGTTTTCAACAAACCTTGTGCTTCCAATAAGTTCATTTTTGTCTTTGGAGGAACATATAGGTCATTTTCGTCCTCTCTAGGCTTATTCTTGTCCAATTAGGGTTTTTAACCAATCTTGTGCATCCAATAGGTGTGTTTGTGTCATTGGATTAACATTTAGGTCATTTTCGTCCTCCCTAGGCTTATTCTTGTCCAATTAGGGTTTTTAACAAATCGTGTGCATCCAATAAGTTCATTTGTGTCATTGGATAAACATTTAGGTCATTTTCGTCCTCCCTAGGCTTATTCTTGTCCAATTAGGGTTTTTAACCAATCTTGTGCATCCAATAGGTGTGTTTGTGTCATTGGATTAATATTTAGGTCATTTTCGTCCTCGCTAGGCTTATTCTTGTCCAATTAGGGTTTTTAACCAGTCTTGTGCATCCAATAGGTGTGTTTGTGTCATTGGATGTACATTTAGGTCATTTTCGTCCTCCCTAGGCTTATTCTTGTCCAATTAGGGTTTTTAACCAATCTTGTGCATCCAATAAGTTCATTTGTGTCATTGGAGGAACATATAAGTCATTTTCGTCCTCCCTAGGCTTATTCTTGTCCAATTAGGGTTTTTAACCAATCTTGTGCATCCAATAGGTGTGTTTGTGTCATTGGATGTACATTTAGGTCATTTTCGTCCTCCCTAGGCTTATTCTTGTCCAATTAGTGTTTTTAACCAATCTTGTGCATCCAATAAGTTCATTTGTGTCATTGGAGGAACATATAGGTCATTTTCGTCCTCCCTAGGCTTATTCTTGTCCAATTAGGGTTTTTAACCAATCTTGTGCATCCAATAGGTGTGTTTGTGTCATTGGATGTACATTTAGGTCATTTTCGTCCTCGCTAGGCTTATTCATGTCCAATTAGGGTTTTTAACCAATCTTGTGCATCCAATAGGTGTGTTTGTGTCATTGGATTAATATTTAGGTCATTTTCGTCCTCCCTTTGCTTATTCTTGTCCAATTAGGGTTTTTAACCAATCTTGTGCATCCAATAGGTGTGTTTGTGTCATTGGATGTACATTTAGGTCATTTTCGTCCTCGCTAGGCTTATTCTTGTCCAGTTAGGGTTTTTAACCAATCTTGTGCATCCAATAGATGTGTTTGTGTCATTGGATTAATATTTAGGTCATTTTCGTCCTCCCTAGGCTTATTCTTGTCCAGTTAAGGTTTTTAACCAATCTTGTGCATCCAATAGGTGTGTTTCTGTCATTGGATTAACATTTAGGTCATTTTCGTCCTCCCTAGGCTTATTCTTGTCCAATTAGGGTTTTTAACAAATCTTGTGCATCCAATAAGTTCATTTGTGTCATTGGATAAACATTTAGGTCATTTTCGTCCTCCCTAGGCTTATCCTTGTCCAATTAGGGTTTTTAACCAATCTTGTGCATTCGATAGGTGTGTTTGTGTCATTGGATGAACATTTAGGTCATTTTCGTCCTCCCAAGGCTTATTCTTGTCTAATTAGGGTTTTTAACCAATCTTGTGCGTCCAATAAGTTCATTTGTATCATTGGCGGAACATATAGGTCATTTTCGTACTCCCTAGACTTATTCTTGTCCAATTAGGGTTTTTAACCAATCTTTGTATCCAATAGGTGTGTTTGTTTCATTGGATGTACATATAGGTCATTTTCGTCCTCCCTAGACTTATTCTTGTCCAATTAGGGTTTTTAACCAATCTAGTGCATCCAATAAGTTCATTTGTGTCATTGGAGGAACATATAGGTCATTTTCGTCCTCCCTAGGCTTATTCTTCTCCAATTAGGGTTTTTAACCAATCTTGTGCATCCGATAAGTGTGTTTGTATCATTGGATGAACATTTAGGTCATATTCGTACTCCCAAGACTTATTCTTGTCCAATTAAGGTTTTTAACCAATCTTGTGCATCCAATAAGTTCATTTGTGTCATTGGAGGAACATATAGGTCATTTTCGTACTCCCCAGGCTTATTCTTCTCCAATTAGGGTTTTGAACCAATCTTGGGCATCCAATAAGTTCATTTGTGTCATTGGATAAACATTTAGGTCATTTTCGTCCTCCCTAGGCTTATTCTTGTCCAATTAGGGTTTTTAACCAATCTTGTGCATCCAATAGGTGTGTTTGTGTCATTGGATTAACATTTCGGTCATTTTCGTACTACCAAGGCTTATTCTTGTCCAATTAGGGTTTTTAACCAATCTTGTGCATCCAATAGGTGTGTTTGTGTCATTGGATGTACATTTAGGTCATTTTCGTCCTCCCTAGGCTTATTCTTGTCCAATTAGGGTTTTTAAACAATCTTGTGCATCCAATAAGTTCATTTGTGTCATTGGAGGAACATATAGGTCATTTTCGTCCTCCCTAGGCTTATTCTTGTCCAATTAGGGTTTTTAACCAATCTTGTGCATCCAATAGGTGTGTTTGTGTCATTGGATTAACATTTAGGTCATTTTCGTACTACCAAGGCTTATTCTTGTCCAATTAGGGTTTTTAACCAATCTTGTGCATCCAATAAGTTCATTTGTGTCATTGGAGGAACATATAGGTCATATTCGTCCTCCCTAGGCTTATTCTTGTCCAATTAGGGTTTTTAACCAATCTTGTGCATCCAATAGGTGTGTTTGTGTCATTTGATGTACATTTAGGTCATTTTCGTCCTCGCTAGGCTTATTCTTGTCCAATTAGGGTTTTTAACCAATCTTGTGCATCCAATAGGTGTGTTTGTGTCATTGGATTAATATTTAGGTCATTTTCGTCCTCCCTAGGCTTATTCTTGTCCAATTAGGGTTTTTAACCAATCTTGTGCATCCAATAGGTGTGTTTGTGTCATTGGATGTACATTTAGGTCATTTTCGTCCTCCCTAGGCTTATTCTTGTCCAATTAGTGTTTTTAACAAATCTTGTGCATCCAATAAGTTCATTTGTGTCATTGGAGGAACATATAGGTCATTTTCGTCCTCCCTAGGCTTATTCTTGTCCAATTAGGGTTTTTAACCAATCTTGTGCATCCAATAGGTGTGTTTGTGTCATTGGATGTACATTTAGGTCATTTTCGTCCTCGCTAGGCTTATTCTTGTCCAGTTAGGGTTTTTAACCAATCTTGTGCATCCAATAGATGTGTTTGTGTCATTGGATTAATATTTAGGTCATTTTCGTCCTCCCTAGGCTTATTCTTGTCCAATTAGGGTTTTTAAACAATCTTGTGCATCCATTAAGTTCATTTGTGTCATTGGAGGAACATATAGGTCATTTTCGTCCTCCCTAAGCTTATTCTTGTCCAATTAGGGTTTTTAACCAATCTTGTGCATCCAATAGGTGTGTTTGTGTCATTGGATGTACATTTAGGTCATTTTCGTCCTCGCTAGGCTTATTCTTGTCCAGTTAGGGTTTTTAACCAATCTTGTGCATCCAATAGATGTGTTTGTGTCATTGGATTAATATTTAGGTCATTTTCGTCCTCCCTAGGCTTATTCTTGTCCAGTTAGGGTTTTTAACCATTCTTGTGCATCCAATAGGTGTGTTTCTGTCATTGGATTAACATTTAGGTCATTTTCGTCCTCCCTAGGCTTATTCTTGTCCAATTAGGGTTTTTAACAAATCTTGTGCATCCAATAAGTTCATTTGTGTCATTGGATAAACATTTAGGTCATTTTCGTCCTCCCTAGGCTTATTCTTGTCCAATTAGGGTTTTTAACCAATCTTGTGCATCCAATAGGTGTGTTTGTGTCATTGGATTAACATTTCGGTCATTTTCGTACTACCAAGGCTTATTCTTGTCCAATTAGGGTTTTTAACCAATCTTGTGCGTCCAATAAGTTCATTTGTGTCATTGGAGGAACATATAGGTCATTTTCGTCCTCCCTAGGCTTATTCATGTCCAATTATGGTTTTTAACCAATCTTGTGCATCCAATAAGTTCATTTGTGTCATTGGACGAACATATAGGTCATTTTCGTCCTCCCTAGACTTATATATAGGTCATTTTCGTCCTCCCTAGGCTTATTCGTGTCCAATTAGGGTTTTTAACCAATCTTGTGCAACCAATAAGTTCATCTGTGTCATTGGACGAACATATAGGTCATTTTCGTCCTCCCTAGGCTTATTCTTGTCCAATTAGGGTTTTTAACAAATCTTGAGCATCCAATAGGTGTGTTTGTGTCATTGGATGTACATTTAGGTCATTTTCGTCCTACCTAGGCTTATTCTTGTCCAATTAGTGTTTTTAACCAATCTTGTGCATCCAATAAGTTCATTTGTGTCATTGGAGGAACATATAGGTCATTTTCGTCCTCCCTAGGCTTATTCTTGTCCAATTAGGGTTTTTAACCAATCTTGTGCATCCAATAGGTGTGTTTGTGTCATTGGATTAACATTTAGGTCATTTTCGTACTACCAAGGCTTATTCTTGTCCAATTAGGGTTTTTAACCAATCTTGTGCATCCAATAAGTTCATTTGTGTCATTGGAGGAACATATAGGTCATATTCGTCCTCCCTAGGCTTATTCTTGTCCAATTAGGGTTTTTAACCAATCTTGTGCATCCAATAGGTGTGTTTGTGTCATTTGATGTACATTTAGGTCATTTTCGTCCTCGCTAGGCTTATTCTTGTCCAATTAGGGTTTTTAACCAATCTTGTGCATCCAATAGGTGTGTTTGTGTCATTGGATTAATATTTAGGTCATTTTCGTCCTCCCTAGGCTTATTCTTGTCCAATTAGGGTTTTTAACCAATCTTGTGCATCCAATAGGTGTGTTTGTGTCATTGGATGTACATTTAGGTCATTTTCGTCCTCCCTAGGCTTATTCTTGTCCAATTAGTGTTTTTAACAAATCTTGTGCATCCAATAAGTTCATTTGTGTCATTGGAGGAACATATAGGTCATTTTCGTCCTCCCTAGGCTTATTCTTGTCCAATTAGGGTTTTTAACCAATCTTGTGCATCCAATAGGTGTGTTTGTGTCATTGGATGTACATTTAGGTCATTTTCGTCCTCGCTAGGCTTATTCTTGTCCAGTTAGGGTTTTTAACCAATCTTGTGCATCCAATAGATGTGTTTGTGTCATTGGATTAATATTTAGGTCATTTTCGTCCTCCCTAGGCTTATTCTTGTCCAGTTAGGGTTTTTAACCAATCTTGTGCATCCAATAGGTGTGTTTATGTCATTGGATAAACATTTAGGTCATTTTCGTCCTCCCTAGGCTTATTCTTGTCCAATTAGGGTTTTTAACCAATCTTGTGCATCCAATAGGTGTGTTTGTGTAATTGGATTAACATTTCGGTCATTTTCGTACTACCAAGGCTTATTCTTGTCCAATTAGGGTTTTTAACCAATCTTGTGCGTCCAATAAGTTCATTTGTGTCATTGGAGGAACATATAGGTCATTTTCGTCCTCCCTAGGCTTATTCATGTCCAATTAGGGTTTTTAACCAATCTTGTGCATCCAATAAGTTCATTTGTGTCATTGGACGAACATATAGGTCATTTTCGTCCTCCCTAAACTTATATATAGGTCATTTTCGTCCTCCCTAGGCTTATTCATGTCCAATTAGGGTTTTTAACCAATCTTGTGCAACCTATAAGTTCATCTGTGTCATTGGACGAACATATAGGTCATTTTCGTCCTCCCTAGGCTTATTCTTGTCCAATTAGGGTTTTTAACAAATCTTGAGCATCCGATAGGTGTGTTTGTGTCATTGGATGTACATTTAGGTCATTTTCGTCCTACCTAGGCTTATTCTTGTCCAATTAGGATTTTTAACCAATCTTGTGCTTCCAATAGGTGTGTTTGTGTCAATGGATTAACATTTAGGGCATTTTCGTCCTCCTTAGGCTTATTCTTGTCCAATTAGGGTTTTTAACCAATCTTGTGCATCCAATAGGTGTGTTTGTGTCGTTGGATGTACATTTAGGTCATTTTCGTCCTCCCTAGGCTTATTCTTGTCCAATTAGGGTTTTTAACCAATCTTGTGCATCCAATAGGTGTGTTTGTGTCATTGGATGTACATTTAGGTCATTTTCGTCCTCCCTAGGCTTATTCTTGTCCAATTAGTGTTTTTAACCAATCTTGTGCATCCAATAAGTTCATTTGTGTCATTGGAGGAACATATAGGTCATTTTCGTCCTCCCTAGGCTTGTTCTTGTCCAATTAGGGTTTTTAACCAATCTTGTGCATCCAATAGGTGTGTTTGTGTCATTGGATGTACATTTAGGTCATTTTCGTCCTCGCTAGGCTTATTCTTGTCCATTTAGGGTTTTTAACCAATCTTGTGCATCCAATAGATGTGTTTGTGTCATTGGATTAATATTTAGGTCATTTTCGTCCTCCCTAGGCTTATTCTTGTCCAGTTAGGGTTTTTAACCAATCTTGTGCATCCAATAGGTGTGTTTATGTCATTGGATTAACATTTAGGTCATTTTCGTCCTCACTAGGCTTATTCTTGTCCAATAAGGGTTTTTAACAAATCTTGTGCATCCAATAAGTTCATTTGTGTCATTGGATATTCATTTAGGTCATTTTCGTCCTCCCTAGGCTTATTCTTGTCCAATTAGGGTTTTTAACCAATCTTGTGCATCCAATAGGTGTGTTTGTTTCATTGGATTAACATTTCGGTCATTTTCGTACTACCAAGGCTTATTCTTGTCCAATTAGGGTTTTTAACCAATCTTGTGCGTCCAATAAGTTCATTTGTGTCATTGGAGGAACATATAGGTCATTTTCGTCCTCCCTAGGCTTATTCATGTCCAATTAGGGTTTTTAACCAATCTTGTGCATCCAATAAGTTCATTTGTGTCATTGGATGAACATATAGGTCATTTTCGTCCTCCCTAGGCTTATTCTTGTCCAATTAGGGTTTTTAACCAATCTTGTGCATCCAATAGGTGTGTTTGTGTCATTGGATGTACATTTAGGTCATTTTCGTCCTCGCTAGGCTTATTCTTGTCCAGTTAGGGTTTTTAACCAATCTTGTGCATCCAATAGATGTGTTTGTGTCATTGGATTAATATTTAGGTCATTTTCGTCCTCCCTAGGCTTATTCTTGTCCAGTTAGGGTTTTTAACCAATCTTGTGCATCCAATAGGTGTGTTTATGTCATTGGATAAACATTTAGGTCATTTTCGTCCTCCCTAGGCTTATTCTTGTCCAATTAGGGTTTTTAACCAATCTTGTGCATCCAATAGGTGTGTTTGTGTAATTGGATTAACATTTCGGTCATTTTCGTACTACCAAGGCTTATTCTTGTCCAATTAGGGTTTTTAACCAATCTTGTGCGTCCAATAAGTTCATTTGTGTCATTGGAGGAACATATAGGTCATTTTCGTCCTCCCTAGGCT
This sequence comes from Cicer pinnatifidum, assembly GCA_037974775.1. Lineage (NCBI taxonomy): Eukaryota > Viridiplantae > Streptophyta > Magnoliopsida > Fabales > Fabaceae > Cicer > Cicer pinnatifidum. The sequence goes on from JBBPBR010000780.1 coordinate 392,758, forward strand.
TATTCTTGTCCAATTAGGGTTTTTAACCAATCTTGTGCATCCAATAAGTTCATTTGTGTCATTGGACGAACATATAGGTCATTTTCGTCCTCCCTAGGCTTATTCTTGTCCAATTAGGGTTTTTAACAAATCTTGTGCATCCAATAGGTGTGTTTGTGTCATTGGATTAACATTTAGGTCATTTTCGTCCTACCTAGGATTATTCTTGTCCAATTAGGGTTTTTAACCAATCTTGTGCATCCAATAGGTGTGTTTGTGTCATTGGATTAACATTTAGGTCATTTTTGTCCTCCCTAGGCTTATTCTTGTCCAATTAGGGTTTTTAACCAATCTTGTGCATCCAATAGGTGTGGTTGTGTCATTGGATGTACATTTAGGTCATTTTCGTCCTCCCTAGGCTTATTCTTGTCCAATTAGGGTTTTTAACCAATCTTGTGCATCTAATAGGTGTGTTTGTGTCATTGGATTAACATTTAGGTCATTTTCGTCCTCCCTAGGGTTATCCTTGTCCAATTAGGGTTTTTAACCAATCTTGTGCATCCAATAAGTTCATTTGTGTCATTGGAGGAACATATAGGTCATTTTCGTCTTTGGATAAACATATAGGTCATTTTCGTCATTTGTGTCATTGGATGTACATTTAGGTCGTTTTCGTTCTCCCTAGGCTTATTCTTGTCCAATTAGGGTTTTTAACCAATCTTGTGCATCTAATAGGTGTGTTTGTGTCAATGGATTAACATTTAGGTCATTTTCGTCCTCCCTTGGATTATTCTTGTCCTATTAGTGTTTTTAACCAATCTTGTGCATCCAATAGGTGTGTTTGTGTCATTAGATGTACATTTAGGTCATTTTCGTCCACCCTAGGCTTATTCTTGTCCAATTAGGGTTTTTAACCAATCTTGTGCATCCAATAGGTGTGTTTGTGTCATTGGATTAACATTTAGGTCATTTTCGTCCTCCCTAGGCTTATTCTTGTCCAATTAGGGTTTTCAACAAACCTTGTGCTTCCAATAAGTTCATTTTTGTCTTTGGAGGAACATATAGGTCATTTTCGTCCTCTCTAGGCTTATTCTTGTCCAATTAGGGTTTTTAACCAATCTTGTGCATCCAATAGGTGTGTTTATGTCATTGGATTAACATTTAGGTCATTTTCGTCCTCCCTAGGCTTATTCTTGTCCAATTAGGGTTTTTAACAAAACGTGTGCATCCTATAAGTTCATTTGTGTCATTGGATAAACATTTAGGTCATTTTCGTCCTCCCTAGGCTTATTCTTGTCCAATTAGGGTTTTTAACCAATCTTGTGCATGCAATAGGTGTGTTTGTGTCATTGGATTAACATTTAGGTCATTTTCGTACTACCAAGGCTTATTCTTGTCCAGTTAGGGTTTTTAACCAATCTTGTGCATCCAATAAGTTCATTTGTGTCATTGGAGGAACATATAGGTCATTTTCGTCCTCCCTAGGCTTATTCTTGTCCAATTAGGGTTTTTAACCAATCTTGTGCATCCAATAGGTGTGTTTGTGTCATTGGATGATCAATTAGGTCATTTTCGTCCTCCCTAGGCATATTCTTGTCCAATTAGGGTTTTTAACCAATCTTGTGCATCCAATAGGTGTGTTTGTATCATTGGATGATCAATTAGGTCATTTACGTCCTCCCTAGGCATATTCTTGTCCAATTAGGGTTTTTAACCAATCTTGTGCATCCAATAGGTGTGTTTGTGTCATTGGATGATCAATTAGGTCATTTTCGTCCTCCCTAGGCTTATTCTTGTCCAATTAGGGTTTTTAACCAATCTTGTGCATCCAATAGGTGTGTTTGTGTCATTGGATTAACATTTAGGTCATTTTCGTCCTCCCTTGGCTTATTCTTGTCCAATTAGGGTTTTTAACCAATCTTGTGCATCCAATAGGTGTGTTTGTGTCATTGGATGTACATTTAGGTCATTTTCGTCCTCCCTAGGCTTATTCTTGTCCAATTAGGGTTTTTAAACAATCTTGTGCATCCAATAAGTTCATTTGTGTCATTGGAGGAACATATAGGTCATTTTCGTCCTCCCTAGGCTTATTCTTGTCCAATTAGGGTTTTTAACCAATCTTGTGCATCCAATAGGTGTGTTTGTGTCATTGGATGTACATTTAGGTCTTTTTCGTCCTCGCTAGGCTTATTCTTGTCCAGTTAGGGTTTTTAACCAATCTTGTGCATCCAATAGATGTGTTTGTGTATTTGGATTAATATTTAGGTCATTTTCGTCCTCCCTAGGCTTATTCTTGTCCAGTTAGGGTTTTTAACCAATCTTGTGCATCCAATAGGTGTGTTTCTGTCATTGGATTAACATTTAGGTCATTTTCGTCCTCCCTAGGCTTATTCTTGTCCAATTAGGGTTTTTAACAAATCTTGTGCATCCGATAAGTTCATTTGTGTCATTGGATAAACATTTAGGTCATTTTCGTCCTCCCTAGGCTTATTCTTGTCCAATTAGGGTTTTTAACCAATCTTGTGCATCCAATAGGTGTGTTTGTGTCATTGGATGTACATTTAGGTCATTTTCGTCCTCGCTAGGCTTATTCTTGTCCAGTTAGGGTTTTTAACCAATCTTGTGCATCCAATAGATGTGTTTGTGTCATTGGATTAATATTTAGGTCATTTTCGTCCTCCCTAGGCTTATTCTTGTCCAGTTAGGGTTTTTAACCAATCTTGTGCATCCAATAGGTGTGTTTGTGTCATTGGATGAACATTTAGGTCATTTTCGTCCTCCCTAGGCTTATTCTTGTCCAATTAGGGTTTTTAACCAATCTTGTGCATCCAATAAGTTCATTTTTGTCATTGGGTGAACATTTAGGTCATTTTCGTCCTCCCTAGGCTTATTCTTGTCCAATTAGGGTTTCTAACCAATCTTGTGCATCCAATAGGTGTGTTTAGTCATTTGATGAACATTTAGGTTATTTTCGTCCTCCCTAGGCTTATTCTTGTCCAATTAGGGTTTTTAACCAATCTTGTGCATCCAATAAGTTCATTTGTGTCATTGGATGAACATTTAGGTCCCTTTCGTCCTCCCTAGGCTTATTCTTGTCCAATTAGGGTTTCTAACCAATCTTGTGCATCCAATAGGTGTGTTTAGTCATTTGATGAACATTTAGGTTATTTTCGTCCTCCCTAGGCTTATTCTTGTCCAATTAGGGTTTTTAACCAATCTTGTGCATCCAATCAGTTCATTTGTGTCATTGGATTAACATTTAGGTCATTTTCGTCCTCCCTAGGCTTATTCTTGTCCAATTAGGGTTTCTAACGAATCTTGTGCATCCAATAGGTGTGTTTGTGTCATTGGATGAACATTTAGGTCATTTTCGTCCCCGCTAGGCTTATTCTTGTCCAATTAGGGTTTTTAACCAATCTTGTGCATCCAATAAGTTCATTTGTGTCATTGGATGAACATTTAGGTCATTTTCGTCCTCCCAAGGCTTATTCTTGTCCAATTAGGGTTTTTTAACAATCTTGTGCATCCAATAAGTTAATTTGTGTCATTGGATGAACATTTAGGTCATTTTCGTCCTCCCTAGGCTTATTCTTGTCCAATTAGGGTTTTTAAGCAATCTTGTGCATCAAATAAGTTCATTTGTGTCATTGGATGAACATTTAGGTCATTTTCGTCCACCCTAGGCTTATTCTTGTCCAGTTAGGGTTTTTAACCAATGTTGTGCATCCAATAAGTTCATTTGTGTCATTGGATGAACATTTAGGTCATTTTCGTCCTCCCTAGGCTTATTCTTGTCCAATTAGGGTTTTTAACCAATCTTGTGCATCCAATAAGTTTATTTGTGTCATTGGATAAACATTTAGGTCATTTTCGTCCTCCCTAGGCTTATTCTTGTCCAATTAGGGTTTTTAACCAATCTTGTGCATCCAATAGGTGTGTTTGTGTCATTGGATTAACATTTCGGTCATTTTCGTACTACCAAGGCTTATTCTTGTCCAATTAGGGTTTTTAACCAATCTTGTGCGTCCAATAAGTTCATTTGTGTCATTGGAGGAACATATAGGTCATTTTCGTCCTCCCTAGGCTTATTCATGTCCAATTAGGGTTTTTAACCAATCTTGTGCATCCAATAAGTTCATTTGTGTCATTGGATGAACATATAGGTCATTTTCGTCCTCCCTAAACTTATATATAGGTCATTTTCGTCCTCCCTAGGCTTATTCATGTCCAATTAGGGTTTTTAACCAATCTTGTGCAACCAATAAGTTCATCTGTGTCATTGGACGAACATATAGGTCATTTTCGTCCTCCCTAGGCTTATTCTTGTCCAATTAGGGTTTTTAACAAATCTTGAGCATCCGATAGGTGTGTTTGTGTCATTGGATGTACATTTAGGTCATTTTCGTCCTACCTAGGCTTATTCTTGTCCAATTAGGATTTTTAACCAATCTTGTGCTTCCAATAGGTGTGTTTGTGTCAATGGATTAACATTTAGGGCATTTTCGTCCTCCTTAGGCTTATTCTTGTCCAATTAGGGTTTTTAACCAATCTTGTGCATCCAATAGGTGTGTTTGTGTCGTTGGATGTACATTTAGGTCATTTTCGTCCTCCCTAGGCTTATTCTTGTCCAATTAGGGTTTTTAACCAATCTTGTGCATCCAATAGGTGTGTTTGTGTCATTGGATGTACATTTAGGTCATTTTCGTCCTCCCTAGGCTTATTCTTGTCCAATTAGTGTTTTTAACCAATCTTGTGCATCCAATAAGTTCATTTGTGTCATTGGAGGAACATATAGGTCATTTTCGTCCTCCCTAGGCTTATTCTTGTCCAATTAGGGTTTTTAACCAATCTTGTGCATCCAATAAGTTCATTTGTGTCATTAGATGTACATTTAGGTCATTTTCGTCCTCCCTAGGCTTATTCTTGTCCAATTAGGGTTTTTAACCAATCTTGTGCATCCAATAGGTGTGTTTGTGTCATTGGATGTACATTTAGGTCATTTTCGTCCTCCATAGGCTTATTCTTGTCCAATTAGGGTTTTTAACCAATCTTGTGCATCCAATAGGTGTGTTTGTGTCATTGGATTAACATTTAGGTCATTTTCGTCCTCCCTAGGCTTATTCTTGTCCAATTAGGGTTTTTAACAAATCGTGTGCATCCAATAAGTTCATTTGTGTCATTGGATAAACATTTAGGTCATTTTCGTCCTCCCTAGGCTTATTCTTGTCCAATTAGGGTTTTTAACCAATCTTGTGCATCCAATAGGTGTGTTTGTGTCATTGGATTAACATTTCGGTCATTTTCGTACTACCAAGGCTTATTCTTGTCCAATTAGGGTTTTTAACCAATCTTGTGCATCCAATAGGTGTGTTTGTGTCATTGGATGTACATTTAGGTCATTTTCATCCTCGCTAGGCTTATTCTTGTCCAATTAGGGTTTTTATCCAATCGTGTGCATCCAATAGGTGTGTTTGTGTCATTGGATTAGCATTTAGGTCATTTTTGTCCTCCCTAGGCTTATTCTTGTCCAATTAGGGTTTTTAACCAATCTTGTGCATCCAATAGGTGTGTTTGTGTCATTGGATGTACATTTAGGTCATTTTCGTCCTCCCTAGGCTTATTCTTGTCCAATTAGGGTTTTTAACCAATCTTGTGCATCCAATATGTGTGTTTGTGTCATTGGATGTACATTTAGGTCGTTTTCGTTCTCCCTAGTCTTATTCTTGTCCAATTGGGGTTTTTAATTAATCTTGTGCATCTAATAGGTGTGTTTGTGTCATTGGATTAACATTTAGGTCATTTTCGTCCTCGCTAGGGTTATCCTTGTCCAATTAGGGTTTTTAACCAATCTTGTGCATCCAATAAGTTCATTTGTGTCATTGGAGGAACATATAGGTCATTTTCGTCATTGGATAAACATATAGGTCATTATCGTCATTTGTGTCATTGGATGTACATTTAGGTCGTTTTCGTTCTCCCTAGGCTTATTCTTGTCCAATTAGGGTTTTTAACCAATCTTGTGCATCCAATAGGTGTGTTTGTGTCATTGGATTAACATTTAGGTCATTTTCGTCCTCCCTTGGCTTATTCTTGTCCTATTAGGGTTTTTAACCAATCTTGTGCATCCAATAGGTGTGTTTGTGTCATTAGATGTACATTTAGGTCATTTTCGTCCACCCTAGGGTTATTCTTGTCCAATTAGGGTTTTTAACCAATCTTGTGCATCCAATAGGTGTGTTTGTGTCATTGGATTAACATTTAGGTCATTTTCGTCCTCCCTAGGCTTATTCTTGTCCAATTAGGGTTTTCAACAAACCTTGTGCTTCCAATAAGTTCATTTTTGTCTTTGGAGGAACATATAGGTCATTTTCGTCCTCTCTAGGCTTATTCTTGTCAAATTAGGGTTTTTAACCAATCTTGTGCATCCAATAGGTGTGTTTATGTCATTGGATTAACATTTAGGTCATTTTCGTCCTCCCTAGGCTTATTCTTGTCCAATTAGGGTTTTTAACAAAACGTGTGCATCCTATAAGTTCATTTGTGTCATTGGATAAACATTTAGGTCATTTTCGTCTTCCCTAGGCTTATTCTTGTCCAATTAGGGTTTTTAACCAATCTTGTGCATCCAATAGGTGTGTTTGTGTCATTGGATTAACATTTAGGTCATTTTCGTACTACCAAGGCTTATTCTTGTCCAATTAGGGTTTTTAACCAATCTTGTGCATCCAATAAGTTCATTTGTGTCATTGGAGGAACATATAGGTCATTTTCGTCCTCCCTAGGCTTATTCTTGTCCAATTAGGGTTTTTAACCAATCTTGTGCATCCAATAGGTGTGTTTGTGTCATTGGATGTACATTTAGGTCATTTTCGTCCATGCTAGGCTTATTCTTGTCCAATTAGGGTTTTTAACCAATCTTGTGCATCCAATAGGTGTGTTTGTGTCATTGGATTAATATTTAGGTCATTTTCGTCCTCCCTAGGCTTATTCTTGTCCAATTAGGGTTTTTAACCAATCTTGTGCATCCAATAGGTGTGTTTGTGTCATTGGATGTACATTTAGGTCATTTTCGTCCTCCCTAGGCTTATTCTTGTCCAATTAGTGTTTTTAACCAATCTTGTGCATCCAATAAGTTCATTTGTGTCATTGGAGGAACATATAGGTCATTTTCGTCCTCCCTAGGCTTATTCTTGTCCAATTAGGGTTTTTAACCAATCTTGTGCATCCAATAGGTGTGTTTGTGTCATTGGATGTACATTTAGGTCTTTTTCGTCCTCCCTAGGCTTATTCTTGTCCAATTAGGGTTTTTAACCAATCTTGTGCATCCAATAAGTTCAGTTGTGTCATTGGAGGAACATATAGGTCATTTTCGTCCTCCCTAGGCTTATTCTTGTCCAATTAGGGTTTTTAACCAATCTTGTGCATCCAATAAGTTCATTTGTGTCATTGGATTAACATTTAGGTCATTTCGTCCTCCTTAGGCTTATTCTTGTCCTATTAGGGTTTTTAACAAACCTTTTGCTTCCAATAGGTGTGTTTGTGTCATTGGATTAACATTTAGGTCATTTTCGTCCTTCCTAGGCTTATTCTTGTCCAATTAGGGTTTTTAGCCAATCTTGTGCATCCAATAGGTGTGTTTGAGTCATTGGATTAACATTTAGGTCATTTTCGTCCTCCCTAGGCTTATTCTTGTCCAATTAGGGTTTTTAACAAACCTTGTGTTTCTAATAAGTTCATTTTTGTCATTGGAGGAACATATAGGTCATTTTCGTCCTCCCTAGGCTTATTCTTGTCCAATTAGGGTTTTTAACCAATCTTGTGCATCCAATAGGTGTGTTTATGTCATTGGATTAACATTTAGGTCATTTTCGTCCTCCCTAGGCTTATTCTTATCCAATTAGGGTTTTTAATAAATTTTGTGCATCCAATAAGTTCATTTGTGTCATTGGATAAACATTTAGCTCATTTTCGTCCTCCATAGGCTTATTCTTGTCCAATTAGGGTTTTTAACCAATCTTGTGCATCCAATAGGTGTGTTTGTGTCATTGGATTAACATTTAGGTCATTTTCGTCCTCCCTAGGCTTATTCTTGTCCAATTAGGGTTTTCAACAAACCTTGTGCTTCCAATAAGTTCATTTTTGTCTTTGGAGGAACATATAGGTCATTTTCGTCCTCTCTAGGCTTATTCTTGTCCAATTAGGGTTTTTAACCAATCTTGTGCATCCAATAGGTGTGTTTGTGTCATTGGATTAACATTTAGGTCATTTTCGTCCTCCCTTGGCTTATTCTTGTCCTATTAGGGTTTTTAACCAATCTTGTGCATCCAATAGGTGTGTTTGTGTCATTAGATGTACATTTAGGTCATTTTCGTCCACCCTAGGCTTATTCTTGTCCAATTAGGGTTTGTAACCAATCTTGTGCATCCAATAGGTGTGTTTGTGTCATTGGATTAACATTTAGGTCATTTTCGTCCTCCTTAGGCTTATTCTTGTCCAATTAGGGTTTTCAACAAACCTTGTGCTTCCAATAAGTTCATTTTTGTCTTTGGAGGAACATATAGGTCATTTTCGTCCTCTCTAGGCTTATTCTTGTCCAATTAGGGTTTTTAACCAATCTTGTGCATCCAATAGGTGTGTTTATGTTATTGGATTAACATTTAGGTCATTTTCATCCTCCCTAGGCTTATTCTTGTCCAATTAGGGTTTTTAACAAATCGTGTGCATCCAATAAGTTCATTTGTGTCATTGGATAAACATTTAGGTCATTTTCGTCCTCCCTAGGCTTATTCTTGTCCAATTAGGGTTTTTAACCAATCTTGTGCATCCAATAGGTGTGTTTGTGTCATTGGATTAATATTTAGGTCATTTTCGTCCTCGCTAGGCTTATTCTTGTCCAATTAGGGTTTTTAACCAGTCTTGTGCATCCAATAGGTGTGTTTGTGTCATTGGATGTACATTTAGGTCATTTTCGTCCTCCCTAGGCTTATTCTTGTCCAATTAGGGTTTTTAACCAATCTTGTGCATCCAATAAGTTCATTTGTGTCATTGGAGGAACATATAAGTCATTTTCGTCCTCCCTAGGCTTATTCTTGTCCAATTAGGGTTTTTAACCAATCTTGTGCATCCAATAGGTGTGTTTGTGTCATTGGATTAACATTTAGGTCATTTTCGTCCTCCCTAGGCTTATTCTTGTCCAATTAGGGTTTTTAACCAATCTTGTGCATCCAATATGTGTGTTTGTGTCATTGGATGTACATTTAGGTCGTTTTCGTTCTCCCTAGGCTTATTCTTGTCCAATTGGGGTTTTTAACCAATCTTGTGCATCTAATAGGTGTGTTTGTGTCATTGGATTAACATTTAGGTCATTTTCGTCCTCCCTAGGGTTATCCTTGTCCAATTAGGGTTTTTAACCAATCTTGTGCATCCAATAAGTTCATTTGTGTCATTGGAGGAACATATAGGTCATTTTCGTCCTCCCTAGGCTTATTCTTGTCCAATTAGGGTTTTTAACTAATCTTGTGCATCCAATAGGTGTGTTTGTGTCATTGGATGTACATTTAGGTCATTTTCGTCCTCCCTAGGCTTATTCTTGACCAATTAGGGTTTTTAACCAATCTTGTGCATCCAATATGTGTGTTTGTGTCATTGGATGTACATTTAGGTCGTTTTCGTTCTCCCTAGGCTTATTCTTGTCCAATTGGGGTTTTTAACCAATCTTGTGCATCTAATAGGTGTGTTTGTGTCATTGGATTAACATTTAGGTCATTTTCGTCCTCCCTAGGGTTATCCTTGTCCAATTAGGGTTTTTAACCAATCTTGTGCATCCAATAAGTTCATTTGTGTCATTGGAGGAACATATAGGTCATTTTCGTCATTGGATAAACATATAGGTCATTTTCGTCATTTGTGTCATTGGATGTACATTTAGGT
>JBBPBR010000780.1:402676-432276 GCA_037974775.1 Cicer pinnatifidum
TGTGTCATTAGATGTACATTTAGGTCATTTTTGTCCACCCTAGGCTTATTCTTGTCCAATTAGGGTTTTTAACCAATCTTGTGCATCCAATAGGTGTGTTTGTGTCATTGGATTAACATTTAGGTCATTTTCGTCCTCCCTAGGCTTATTCTTGTCCAATTAGGGTTTTTAACAAATCGTGTGCATCCAATAAGTTCATTTGTGTCATTGGATAAACATTTAGGTCATTTTCGTCCTCCCTAGGCTTATTCTTGTCCAATTAGGGTTTTTAACCAATCTTGTGCATCCAATAGGTGTGTTTGTGTCATTGGATTAATATTTAGGTCATTTTCGTCCTCGCTAGGCTTATTCTTGTCCAATTAGGGTTTTTAACCAGTCTTGTGCGTCCAATAGGTGTGTTTGTGTCATTGGATGTACATTTAGGTCATTTTCGTCCTCCCTAGGCTTATTCTTGTCCAATTAGGGTTTTTAACCAATCTTGTGCATCCAATAAGTTCATTTGTGTCATTGGAGGAACATATAGGTCATTTTCGTCCTCCCTAGGCTTATTCTTGTCCAATTAGGGTTTTTAACCAACCTTGTGCATCCAATAAGTTCATTTGTGTCATTAGATGTACATATAGGTCATTTTCGTCCTCCCTAGGCTTATTCTTGTCCAATTAGGGTTTTTAATCAATCTTGTGCATCCAATAGGTGTGTTTGTGTCATTGGAGGAACATATAGGTCATTTTTGTCCTCCCTAGGCTTATTCTTGTCCAATTAGGGTTTTTAACAAACCTTGTGCTTCAAATAAGTTCATTTTTGTCATTGGAGGAACATATAGGTCATTTTCGTCCTCCCTAGGCTTATTCTTGTCCAACTAGGGTTTTTAACCAATCTTGTGCATCCAATAGATGTGTTTGTGTCATTGGATTAACATTTAGGTCATTTTCGTCCTCCCTAGGCTTATTCTTGTCCAATTAGGGTTTTTAACGAATCTTGTGCATCCAATAGGTGTGTTTATGTCATTGGATTAACATTTAGGTCATTTTCGTCCTCCCTAGGCTTAGTCTTGTCCAATTAGGGTTTTTAACCAATCTTGTGCATCCAATAAGTTCATTTGTGTCATTGGATTAACATTTAGGTCATTTTCGTCCTCCCTAGGCTTATTCTTGTCCTATTGGGGTTTTTAACAAATCTTGTGCTTCCAATAGGTGTGTTTGTGTCATTGGATTAACATATAGGTCATTTTCGTCCTCCCTAGGCTTATTCTTGTCCAATTAGGGTCTTTAACCAATCTTGTGCATCCTATAGGTGTGTTTGTGTCATTGGATTAACATTTAGGTCATTTTCGTCCTCCCTAGGCTTATTCTTGTCCAATTAGAGTTTTTAACAAATCTTGTGCATCCAATAAGTTCATTTGTGTCATTGGAGGAACATATAGGTCATTTTCGTCCTCCCTAGGCTTATTCTTGTCCAATTAGGGTTTTTAACCAATCTTGTGCATCCAATAGGTGTGTTTGTGTCATTGGATGTACATTTAGTTCATTTTCGTCCTCCCTAGGCTTATTCTTGTCCAATTAGGGTTTTTAACCAATCTTGTGCATCCAATAGGTGTGTTTGTGTCATTGGATTAACATTTAGGTCATTTTCGTACTACCAAGGCTTATTCCTGTCCAATTAGGGTTTTTAACCAATCTTGTGCATCCAATAAGTTCATTTGTGTCATTGGAGGAACATATAGTTCATTTTCGTCCTCCCTAGGCTTATTCTTGTCCAATTAGGGTTTTTAACCAATCTTGTGCATCCAATAAGTTCATTTGTGTCATTGGAGGAACATATAGGTCATTTTCGTCCTCCCTAGGCTTATTCTTGTCCAATTAGGGTTTTTAACCAATCTTGTGCATCCAATAGGTGTGTTTGTGTCATTGGATGTACATTTAGGTCATTTTCGTCCTCCCAAGGCTTATTCTTGTCCAATTAGGGTTTTTAACCATTCTTGTGCATCCAATAAGTTCCTTTGTGTCAATGGAGGAACATATAGGTCATTTGCGTCCTCCCTAGACTAATTCTTGTCCAATTAGGGTTTTTCACCAATCTTGTGCATTCAATAGGTGTGTTGGTTTCATTGGATGTACATATAGGTCATTTTCGTCCTCCCTAGACTTATTCTTGTCCAATTAGGGTTTTTAACCAATCTTGTGCATCCAATAAGTTCATTTGTGTCATTGGAGGAACATATAGGTCATTTTCGTCCTCCCTAGGCTTATTCTTGTCCAATTAGGGTTTTTAACCAATCTTGTGCATCCAATAGGTGTGTTTGTGTCATTGGATTAACATTTAGGTCATTTTCGTCCTCCCTTGGCTTATTCTTGTCCTATTAGGGTTTTTAACCAATCTTGTGCATCCAATAGGTGTGTTTGTGTCATTAGATGTACATTTAGGTCATTTTTGTCCACCCTAGGCTTATTCTTGTCCAATTAGGGTTTTTAACCAATCTTGTGCATCCAATAGGTGTGTTTGTGTCATTGGATTAACATTTAGGTCATTTTCGTCCTCCCTAGGCTTATTCTTGTCCAATTAGGGTTTTCAACAAACCTTGTGCTTCCAATAAGTTCATTTTTGTCTTTGGAGGAACATATAGGTCATTTTCGTCCTCTCTAGGCTTATTCTTGTCCAATTAGGGTTTTTAACCAATCTTGTGCATCCAATAGGTGTGTTTGTGTCATTGGATTAACATTTAGGTCATTTTCGTCCTCCCTTGGCTTATTCTTGTCCTATTAGGGTTTTTAACCAATCTTGTGCATCCAATAGGTGTGTTTGTGTCATTAGATGTACATTTAGGTCATTTTCGTCCACCCTAGGCTTATTCTTGTCCAATTAGGGTTTGTAACCAATCTTGTGCATCCAATAGGTGTGTTTGTGTCATTGGATTAACATTTAGGTCATTTTCGTCCTCCTTAGGCTTATTCTTGTCCAATTAGGGTTTTCAACAAACCTTGTGCTTCCAATAAGTTCATTTTTGTCTTTGGAGGAACATATAGGTCATTTTCGTCCTCTCTAGGCTTATTCTTGTCCAATTAGGGTTTTTAACCAATCTTGTGCATCCAATAGGTGTGTTTATGTTATTGGATTAACATTTAGGTCATTTTCATCCTCCCTAGGCTTATTCTTGTCCAATTAGGGTTTTTAACAAATCGTGTGCATCCAATAAGTTCATTTGTGTCATTGGATAAACATTTAGGTCATTTTCGTCCTCCCTAGGCTTATTCTTGTCCAATTAGGGTTTTTAACCAATCTTGTGCATCCAATAGGTGTGTTTGTGTCATTGGATTAATATTTAGGTCATTTTCGTCCTCGCTAGGCTTATTCTTGTCCAATTAGGGTTTTTAACCAGTCTTGTGCATCCAATAGGTGTGTTTGTGTCATTGGATGTACATTTAGGTCATTTTCGTCCTCCCTAGGCTTATTCTTGTCCAATTAGGGTTTTTAACCAATCTTGTGCATCCAATAAGTTCATTTGTGTCATTGGAGGAACATATAAGTCATTTTCGTCCTCCCTAGGCTTATTCTTGTCCAATTAGGGTTTTTAACCAATCTTGTGCATCCAATAGGTGTGTTTGTGTCATTGGATTAACATTTAGGTCATTTTCGTCCTCCCTAGGCTTATTCTTGTCCAATTAGGGTTTTTAACCAATCTTCTGCATCCAATAGGTGTGTTTGTGTCATTGGATGTACATTTAGGTCATTTTCGTCCTCCCTAGGCTTATTCTTGTCCAATTAGGGTTTTTAACCAATCTTGTGCATCCAATATGTGTGTTTGTGTCATTGGATGTACATTTAGGTCGTTTTCGTTCTCCCTAGGCTTATTCTTGTCCAATTGGGGTTTTTAACCAATCTTGTGCATCTAATAGGTGTGTTTGTGTCATTGGATTAACATTTAGGTCATTTTCGTCCTCCCTAGGGTTATCCTTGTCCAATTAGGGTTTTTAACCAATCTTGTGCATCCAATAAGTTCATTTGTGTCATTGGAGGAACATATAGGTCATTTTCGTCATTGGATAAACATATAGGTCATTTTCGTCATTTGTGTCATTGGATGTACATTTAGGTTGTTTTCGTTCTCCCTAGGCTTATTCTTGTCCAATTAGGGTTTTTAACCAATCTTGTGCATCCAATAGGTGTGTTTGTGTCATTGGATTAACATTTAGGTCATTTTCGTCCTCCCTTGGCTTATTCTTGTCCTATTAGGGTTTTTAACCAATCTTGTGCATCCAATAGGTGTGTATGTGTCATTAGATGTACATTTAGGTCATTTTTGTCCACCCTAGGCTTATTCTTGTCCAATTAGGGTTTTTAACCAATCTTGTGCATCCAATAGGTGTGTTTGTGTCATTGGATTAACATTTAGGTCATTTTCGTCCTCCCTAGGCTTATTCTTGTCCAATTAGGGTTTTCAACAAACCTTGTGCTTCCAATAAGTTCATTTTTGTCTTTGGAGGAACATATAGGTCATTTTCGTCCTCTCTAGGCTTATTCTTGTCCAATTAGGGTTTTTAACCAATCTTGTGCATCCAATAGGTGTGTTTATGTCATTGGATTAACATTTAGGTCATTTTCGTCCTCCCTAGGCTTATTCTTGTCCAATTAGGGTTTTTAACAAATCGTGTGCATCCAATAAGTTCATTTGTGTCATTGGATAAACATTTAGGTTATTTTCGTCCTCCCTAGGCTTATTCTTGTCCAATTAGGGTTTTTAACCAATCTTGTGCATCCAATAGGTGTGTTTGTGTCATTGGATTAATATTTAGGTCATTTTCGTCCTCGCTAGGCTTATTCTTGTCCAATTAGGGTTTTTAACCAGTCTTGTGCATCCAATAGGTGTGTTTGTGTCATTGGATGTACATTTAGGTCATTTTCGTCCTCCCTAGGCTTATTCTTGTCCAATTAGGGTTTTTAACCAATGTTGTGCATCCAATAAGTTCATTTGTGTCATTGGAGGAACATATAGGTCATTTTCGTCCTCCCTAGGCTTATTCTTGTCCAATTAGGGTTTTTAACCAATCTTGTGCATCCAATAAGTTCATTTGTGTCATTGGATAAACATTTAGGTCATTTTCGTCCTCCCTAGGCTTATTCTTGTCCAATTAGGGTTTTTAACCAATCTTGTGCATCCAATAAGTGCGTTTGTGTCATTGGATGAACATTTAGGTCATTTTCGTCCTCCCTAGGCTTATTCTTGTCCAATTAGGGTTTTTAAGCAATCTTGTGCATCCAATAAGTTCATTTGTGTCATTGGATGAACATTTAGGTCATTTCTGTCCTCCCTAGGCTTATTCTTGTCCAATTAGGGTTTTTAACCAATCTTGTGCATCCAATAAGTTCATTTGTGTCATTGGATAAACATTTAGGTCATTTTCGTCCTCCCTAGGCTTATTCTTGTCCAATTAGGGTTTTTAACCAATCTTGTGCATCAAATAGGTGTGTTTGTGTCATTGGATTAACATTTAGGTCATTTTCGTCCTCCCTAGGCTTATTCTTGTCCAATTAGGGTTTTCAACAAACCTTGTGCTTCCAATAAGTTCATTTTTGTCTTTGGAGGAACATATAGGTCATTTTCGTCCTCTCTAGGCTTATTCTTGTCCAATTAGGGTTTTTAACCAATCTTGTGCATCCAATAGGTGTGTTTATGTCATTGGATTAACATTTAGGTCATTTTCGTCCTCCCTAGGCTTATTCTTGTCCAATTAGGGTTTTTAACAAAACGTGTGCATCCTATAAGTTCATTTGTGTCATTGGATAAACATTTAGGTCATTTTCGTCCTCCCTAGGCTTATTCTTGTCCAATTAGGGTTTTTAACCAATCTTGTGCATGCAATAGGTGTGTTTGTGTCATTGGATTAACATTTAGGTCATTTTCGTACTACCAAGGCTTATTCTTGTCCAGTTAGGGTTTTTAACCAATCTTGTGCATCCAATAAGTTCATTTGTGTCATTGGAGGAACATATAGGTCATTTTCGTCCTCCCTAGGCTTATTCTTGTCCAATTAGGGTTTTTAACCAATCTTGTGCATCCAATAGGTGTGTTTGTGTCATTAGATGTACATTTAGGTCATTTTCGTCCTCGCTAGGCTTATTCTTGTCCAGTTAGGGTTTTTAACCAATCTTGTGCATCCAATAGGTGTGTTTGTGTCATTGGATTAATATTTAGGTCATTTTCGTCCTCCCTAGGCTTATTCTTGTCCAGTTAGGGTTTTTAACCAATCTTGTGCATCCAATAGGTGTGTTTATGTCATTGGATAAACATTTAGGTCATTTTCGTCCTCCCTAGGCTTATTCTTGTCCAATTAGGGTTTTTAACCAATCTTGTGCATCCAATAGGTGTGTTTGTGTAATTGGATTAACATTTCGGTCATTTTCGTACTACCAAGGCTTATTCTTGTCCAATTAGGGTTTTTAACCAATCTTGTGCGTCCAATAAGTTCATTTGTGTCATTGGAGGAACATATAGGTCATTTTCGTCCTCCCTAGGCTTATTCATGTCCAATTAGGGTTTTTAACCAATCTTGTGCATCCAATAAGTTCATTTGTGTCATTGGACGAACATATAGGTCATTTTCGTCCTCCCTAGGCTTATTCTTGTCCAATTAGGGTTTTTAACCAATCTTGTGCATCCAATAGGTGTGTTTGTGTCATTGGATTAACATTTAGGTCATTTTCGTACTACCAAGGCTTATTCTTGTCCAATTAGGGTTTTTAACCAATCTTGTGCATCCAATAAGTTCATTTGTGTCATTGGAGGAACATATAGGTCATTTTCGTCCTCCCTAGGCTTATTCTTCTCCAATTAGGATTTTTAACCAATCTTGTGCATCCAATAAGTTCATTTGTGTCATTGGAGGAACTTATAGGTCATTTTCGTCCTCCCTAGGCTTATTCTTCTCCAATTAGGGTTTTTAACCAATCTTGTGCATCCAATAGGTGTGTTTGTGTCATTGGATTAACATTTAGGTCATTTTCGTCCTCCCTAGGCTTATTCTTGTCCAATTAGGGTTTTTAACCAATCTTGTGCTTCCAATAGGTGTGTTTGTGTCATTGGATGATCAATTAGGTCATTTTCGTCCTCCCTAGGCTTATTCTTGTCCAATTAGGATTTTTAACCAATCTTGTGCATCCAATAGGTGTGTTTGTGTCATTGGATTAACATTTAGGTCATTTTCGTCCTCCCTAGGCTTATTCTTGTCCAATTAGGGTTTTCAACAAACCTTGTGCTTCCAATAAGTTCATTTTTGTCTTTGGAGGAACATATAGGTCATTTTCGTCCTCTCTAGGCTTATTCTTGTCCAATTAGGGTTTTTAACCAATCTTGTGCATCCAATAGGTGTGTTTATGTCATTGGATTAACATTTAGGTCATTTTCGTCCTCCCTAGGCTTATTCTTGTCCAATTAGGGTTTTTAACGAATCTTGTGCATCCAATAAGTTCATTTGTGTCATTGGATAAACATTTAGGTCATTTTCGTCCTCCCTAGGCTTATTCTTGTCCAATTAGGGTTTTTAACCAATCTTGTGCATCCAATAGGTGTGTTTGTGTAATTGGATTAACATTTAGGTCATTCTCGTTCTCTAGGCATATTCTTGTCCAATTAGGGTTTTTAACAAATCTTGTGCATCCAATAGATGTGTTTGTGTCATTGGATTAACATTTAGGTCATTTTCGTCCTCCCTAGGCTTATTCTTTTCCAATTAGGGTTTTTAACAAATCTTGTGCATCCGATAGGTGTGTTTGTGTCATTGGATGAACATTTAGGTCATTTTCGTCCTCCCAAGGCTTATTCTTGTCCAATTAGGGTTTTCAACACATCTTGTGCATCCAATAAGTTCATTTTCGTCCTCCCTAGGCTTATTCTTCTCCAATTAGGGTTTTTAACCAATCTTGTGCATCCAATAAGTTCATTTGTGTCATTGGATAAACATTTAGGTCATTTTCGTCCTCCCTAGGCTTATTCTTGTCCAATTAGGGTTTTTAACCAATCTTGTGCATCCAATAGGTGTGTTTGTGTAATTGGATTAACATTTAGGTCATTCTCGTTCTCTAGGCTTATTCTTGTCCAATTAGGGTTTTTAACCAATCTTGTGCACCCAATAGATGTGTTTGTGTCATTGGATTAACATTTAGGTCATTTTCGTCCTCCCTAGGCTTATTCTTTTCCAATTAGGGTTTTTAACAAATCTTGTGCATCCAATAAGTTTATTTGTGTCATTAGATAAACATTTAGGTCATTTTCGTCCTCCCTAGGCTTATTCTTGTCCAATTAAGGTTTTTAACCAATCTTGTGCATCTAATAAGTTCATTTGTGTCATTGGAGGAACATATAGGTCATTTTCGTCCTCCCTAGGCTTATTCTTCTCCAATTAGGGTTTTTAACCAATCTTGTGCATCCAATAAGTTCATTTGTGTCATTGGATAAACATTTAGGTCATTTTCGTCCTCCCTAGGCTTATTCTTGTCCAATTAGGGTTTTTAACCAATCATGTGCATCCAATAGGTGTGTTTGTGTAATTGGATTAACATTTAGGTCATTTTAGTTCTCTAGGCTTATTCTTGTCCAATTAGGGTTTTTAACCAATCTTGTGCATCCAATAGATGTGTTTGTGTCATTGGATTAACATTTAGGTCATTTTCGTCCTCGCTAGGCTTATTCTTGTCCAATTAGGGTTTTAACAAATCTTGTGCATCCAATAAGTTTATTTGTGTCATTAGATAAACATTTAGGTCATTTTCGTCCTCCCTAGGCTTATTCTTGTCCAATTAAGGTTTTTAACCAATCTTGTGCATCCAATAGGTGTGTTTGTGTCATTGGATTAACATTTAGGTCATTTTCGTCCTCCCTAGGCTTATTCTTGTCCAATTAGGGTTTTTAACCAATCTTGTTCATCCAATAGGTGTGTTTGTGTCATTGGAGGAACATATAGGTCATTTTCGTCCTCCCTAGGCTTATTCTTGTCCAATTATGGTTTTTAACAAATCTTGTGCATCCAATAAGTTCATTTGGGTCATTGGAGGAACATATAGGTCATTTTCGTCCTCCCTAGGCTTATTCTTGTCCAATTAGGGTTTTTAACCAATCTTGTGCATCCAATAGGTGTGTTTGTGTCATTGGATGTACATTTAGGTCATTTTCGTCCTCCCTAGGCTTATTCTTGTCCAATTAGGGTTTTTAACCAATCTTGTGCATCCAATAAGTTCATTTGTGTCATTGGAGGAACATATAAGTCATTTTCGTCCTCCCTAGGCTTATTCTTGTCCAATTAGGGTTTTTAACCAATCTTGTGCATCCAATAGGTGTGTTTGTGTCATTGGATGTACATTTAGGTCATTTTCGTCCTCGCTAGGCTTATTCTTGTCCAATTAGGGTTTTTAACCAATCTTGTGCATCCAATAGGTGTGTTTGTGTCATTGGATTAACATTTAGGTCATTTTTGTCCTCCCTAGGCTTATTCTTGTCCAATTAGGGTTTTTAACCAATCTTCTGCATCCAATAGGTGTGTTTGTGTCATTGGATGTACATTTAGGTCATTTTCGTCCTCCCTAGGCTTATTCTTGTCCAATTAGGGTTTTTAACCAATCTTGTGCATCCAATATGTGTGTTTGTGTCATTGGATGTACATTTAGGTCGTTTTCGTTCTCCCTAGGCTTATTCTTGTCCAATTAGGGTTTTTAACCAATCTTGTGCATCTAATAGGTGTGTTTGTGTCATTGGATTAACATTTAGGTCATTTTCGTCCTCCCTAGGGTTATCCTTGTCCAATTAGGGTTTTTAACCAATCTTGTGCATCCAATAAGTTCATTTGTGTCATTGGAGGAACATATAGGTCATTTTCGTCATTGGATAAACATATAGGTCATTTTCGTCATTTGTGTCATTGGATGTACATTTAGGTCGTTTTCGTTCTCCCTAGGCTTATTCTTGTCCAATTAGGGTTTTTAACGAATCTTGTGCATCCAATAGGTGTGTTTGTGTCATTGGATTAACATTTAGGTCATTTTCGTCCTCCCTTGGCTTATTCTTGTCCTATTAGGGTTTTTAACCAATCTTGTGCATCCAATAGGTGTGTTTGTGTCATTAGATGTACATTTAGGTCATTTTCGTCCACCCTAGGCTTATTCTTCTCCAATTAGGGTTTTTAACCAATCTTGTGCATCCAATAGGTGTGTTTGTGTCATTGGATTAACATTTAGGTCATTTTCGTCCTCCCTAGGCTTATTCTTGTCCAATTAGGGTTTTCAACAAACCTTGTGCTTCCAATAAGTTCATTTTTGTCTTTGGAGGAACATATAGGTCATTTTCGTCCTCTCTAGGCTTATTCTTGTCCAATTAGGGTTTTTAACCAATCTTGTGCATCCAATATGTGTGTTTATGTCATTGGATTAACATTTAGGTCATTTTCGTCCTCCCTAGGCTTATTCTTGTCCAATTAGGGTTTTTAACAAAACGTGTGCATCCTATAAGTTCATTTGTGTCATTGGATTAACATTTAGGTCATTTTCGTACTACCAAGGCTTATTCTTGTCCAATTAGGGTTTTTAACCAATCTTGTGCATCCAATAAGTTCATTTGTGTCATTGGAGGAACATATAGGTCATTTTCGTCCTCCCTAGGCTTATTCTTGTCCAATTAGGGTTTTTAACTAATCTTGTGCATCCAATAGGTGTGTTTGTGTCATTGGATGTACATTTAGGTCATTTTCGTCCTCGCTAGGCTTATTCTTGTCCAATTAGGGTTTTTAACCAATCTTGTGCATCCAATAGGTGTGTTTGTGTCATTGGATTAATATTTAGGTCATTTTCGTCCTCCCTAGGCTTATTCTTGTCCAATTAGGGTTTTTAACCAATCTTGTGCATCCAATAGGTGTGTTTGTGTCATTGGATGTACATTTAGGTCATTTTCGTCCTCCATAGGCTTATTCTTGTCCAATTAGGGTTTCTAACCAATCTTGTGCATCCAATAAGTTCATTTGTGTCATTGGAGGAACATATAGGTCATTTTCGTCCTCCCTAGGCTTATTCTTGTCCAATTAGGGTTTTTAACCAATCTTGTGCATCCAATAGGTGTGTTTGTGTCATTAGATGTACATTTAGGTCATTTTCGTCCTCGCTAGGCTTATTCTTGTCCAGTTAGGGTTTTTAACCAATCTTGTGCATCCAATAGATGTCTTTGTGTCATTGGATTAACATTTAGGTCATTTTCGTCCTCCCTAGGCTTATTCTTGTCCAATTAGGGTTTTTAACAAAACGTGTGCATCCTATAAGTTCATTTGTGTCATTGAATTAACATTTAGGTCATTTTCGTACTACCAAGGCTTATTCTTGTCCAATTAGGGTTTTTAACCAATCTTGTGCATCCAATAAGTTCATTTGTGTCATTGGAGGAACATATAGGTCATTTTCGTCCTCCCTAGGCTTATTCTTGTCCAATTAGGGTTTTTAACTAATCTTGTGCATCCAATAGGTGTGTTTGTGTCATTGGATGTACATTTAGGTCATTTTCGTCCTCCCTAAGCTTATTCTTGCCCAATTAGGGTTTTTAACCAATCTTGTGCATCCAATAAGTTCATTTGTGTCATTGGAGGAACATATAAGTCACTTTCGTCCTCCCTAGGCTTATTCTTGTTCAATTAGGGTTTTTAACCATCTTGTGCATCCAATAGGTGTGTTTGTGTCATTAGATTAATATTTAGGTCATTTTCGTCCTCCCTAGGCTTATTCTTGACCAATAACGGTTTTTAACCAATCTTGTGCATCCAATAGGTGTGTTTGTGTCATTGGATGTACATTTAGGTCATTTTCGTCCTCCTTAGGCTTATTCTTGTCCAATTAGGGTTTTTAACCAATATTGTGCATCCAATAAGTTCATTTGTGTCATTGGAGGAACATAGAGGTCATTTTCGTCCTCCCTAGGCTTATTCTTATCCAATTAGGGTTTTTAACCATCTTGTGCATCCAATAGGTGTGTTTGTGTCATTGGATTAACATTTAGGTCATTTTCGTCCTCCCTAGCCTTATTCTTGTCCAATTAAGGTTTTTAACCATTCTTGTGCATCCAATAGGTGTGTTTGTGTCATTGGATGAACATTTAGGTCATTTGCGTCCTCCCTAGGCTTATTCTTGTCCAATTAGGGTTTTTAACCATCTTGTGCATCCAATAGGTGTGTTTGTGTCATTGGATTAACATTTAGGTCATTTTCGTCCTCCCTTGGCTTATTCTTGTCCAATTAAGGTTTTTAACCAATCTTGTGCATCCAATAAGTTCATTTGTGTCATTGGAGGAACATATAGGTCATTTTCGTCCTCCCTAGGCTTATTCTTGTCCAATTAGGGTTTTTAACCAATCTTGTGCATCCAATAGGTGTGTTTGTGTCATTGGATGTACATATAGGTCATTTTCGTCCTCCCTAGGCTTATTCTTGTCCAATTAGGGTTTTTAACCAATCTTGTGCATCCAATAAGTTCATTTGTGTCATTGGAGGAACATATAGGTCATTTTCGTCCTCCTTAGGCTTATTCTTCTCCAATTAGGGTTTTTAACCAATCTTGTGCATCCGATAAGTGTGTTTGTGTCATTGGATGAACATTTAGGTCATTTTCGTACTCCCAAGGCTTATTCTTGTCCAATTAGGGTTTTTAACCAATCTTGTGCATCCAATAAGTTCATTTGTGTCATTGGATGAACATTTAGGTCATTTTCGTCCTCCCTAGGCTTATTCTTGTCCAATTAGGGTTTTTCAACCAATCTTGTGCATCCAATAAGTTCATTTGTGTCATTGGATGAACATTTAGGTCATTTTCGTCCTCCCTAGGCTTATTCTTGTCCAATTAGGGTTTTTAACCAATCTTGTGCATCCAATAAGTTCATTTGTGTCATTGGATGAACATTTAGGTCATTTTCGTCCTCCCTAGTCTTATTCTTGTCCAATTGGGGTTTTTATGCAATCTTATGCATCCAATATGTGTGTTTGTGTCATTGGATGAACATTTTGGTCATTTTCGTCCTCCCTAGGCTTATTCTTGTCCAATTAGTGTTTTTAACCAATCTTGTGCATCCAATAAGTTCATTTGTGTCATTGGATGAACATTTAGGTCATTTTCGTCCTCCCTAGGCTTATTCTTGTCCAATTAGGGTTTTTAACCAATCTTGTGCATCCAATAGGTGCGTTTGTGTCATTGGATGTACATTTAGGTCATTTTCGTCCTCCCTAGGCTTATTCTTGTCCAATTAGGGTTTTTAACCAATCTTGTGCATCCAATAGGTGTGTTTGTGTCATTGGATGTACATTTAGGTCATTTTCGTCCTCCCTAGGCTTATTCTTGTCCAATTAGGGTTTTTAACCAATCTTGTGCATCCAATATGTGTGTTTGTGTCATTGGATGTACATTTAGGTCGTTTTCGTTCTCCCTAGGCTTATTCTTGTCCAATTAGGGTTTTTAACCAATCTTGTGCATCTAATAGGTGTGTTTGTGTCATTGGATTAACATTTAGGTCATTTTCGTCCTCCCTTTGGTTATCCTTGTCCAATTAGGGTTTTTAACCAATCTTGTGCATCCAATAAGTTCATTTGTGTCATTGGAGGAACATATAGGTCATTTTCGTCATTGGATAAACATATAGGTCATTTTCGTCATTTGTGTCATTGGATGTACATTTAGGTCGTTTTCGTTCTCCCTAGGCTTATTCTTGTCCAATTAGGGTTTTTA
This sequence comes from Cicer pinnatifidum, assembly GCA_037974775.1. Lineage (NCBI taxonomy): Eukaryota > Viridiplantae > Streptophyta > Magnoliopsida > Fabales > Fabaceae > Cicer > Cicer pinnatifidum. The sequence continues at coordinate 416,411 of JBBPBR010000780.1, forward strand.
ACCAATCTTGTGCATCCAATAGGTGTGTTTGTGTCATTGGATTAACATTTAGGTCATTTTCGTCCTCCCTTGGCTTATTCTTGTCCTATTAGGGTTTTTAACCAATCTTGTGCATCCAATAGGTGTGTTTGTGTCATTAGATGTACATTTAGGTCATTTTCGTCCACCCTAGGCTTATTCTTGTCCAATTAGGGTTTGTAACCAATCTTGTGCATCCAATAGGTGTGTTTGTGTCATTGGATTAACATTTAGGTCATTTTCGTCCTCCTTAGGCTTATTCTTGTCCAATTAGGGTTTTCAACAAACCTTGTGCTTCCAATAAGTTCATTTTTGTCTTTGGAGGAACATATAGGTCATTTTCGTCCTCTCTAGGCTTATTCTTGTCCAATTAGGGTTTTTAACCAATCTTGTGCATCCAATAGGTGTGTTTATGTTATTGGATTAACATTTAGGTCATTTTCATCCTCCCTAGGCTTATTCTTGTCCAATTAGGGTTTTTAACAAATCGTGTGCATCCAATAAGTTCATTTGTGTCATTGGATAAACATTTAGGTCATTTTCGTCCTCCCTAGGCTTATTCTTGTCCAATTAGGGTTTTTAACCAATCTTGTGCATCCAATAGGTGTGTTTGTGTCATTGGATTAATATTTAGGTCATTTTCGTCCTCGCTAGGCTTATTCTTGTCCAATTAGGGTTTTTAACCAGTCTTGTGCATCCAATAGGTGTGTTTGTGTCATTGGATGTACATTTAGGTCATTTTCGTCCTCCCTAGGCTTATTCTTGTCCAATTAGGGTTTTTAACCAATCTTGTGCATCCAATAAGTTCATTTGTGTCATTGGAGGAACATATAAGTCATTTTCGTCCTCCCTAGGCTTATTCTTGTCCAATTAGGGTTTTTAACCAATCTTGTGCATCCAATAGGTGTGTTTGTGTCATTGGATTAACATTTAGGTCATTTTCGTCCTCCCTAGGCTTATTCTTGTCCAATTAGGGTTTTTAACCAATCTTCTGCATCCAATAGGTGTGTTTGTGTCATTGGATGTACATTTAGGTCATTTTCGTCCTCCCTAGGCTTATTCTTGTCCAATTAGGGTTTTTAACCAATCTTGTGCATCCAATATGTGTGTTTGTGTCATTGGATGTACATTTAGGTCGTTTTCGTTCTCCCTAGGCTTATTCTTGTCCAATTGGGGTTTTTAACCAATCTTGTGCATCAAATAGGTGTGTTTGTGTCATTGGATTAACATTTAGGTCATTTTCGTCCTCCCTAGGGTTATCCTTGTCCAATTAGGGTTTTTAACCAATCTTGTGCATCCAATAAGTTCATTTGTGTCATTGGAGGAACATATAGGTCATTTTCGTCATTGGATAAACATATAGGTCATTATCGTCATTTGTGTCATTGGATGTACATTTAGGTCATTTTCGTCCTCCCTAGGCTTATTCTTGTCCAATTAGGGTTTCTAACCAATCTTGTGCATCCAATAAGTTCATTTGTGTCATTGGAGGAACATATAGGTCATTTTCGTCCTCCCTAGGCTTATTCTTGTCCAATTAGGGTTTTTAACCAATCTTGTGCATCCAATAGGTGTGTTTGTGTCATTAGATGTACATTTAGGTCATTTTCGTCCTCGCTAGGCTTATTCTTGTCCAGTTAGGGTTTTTAACCAATCTTGTGCATCCAATAGATGTGTTTGTGTAATTGGATTAATATTTAGGTCATTTTCGTCCTCCCTAGGCTTATTCTTGTCCAGTTAGGGTTTTTAACCAATCTTGTGCATCCAATAGGTGTGTTTATGCCATTGGATTAAGATTTAGGTCATTTTCGTCCTCCCTAGGCTTATTCTTGTCCAATTAGGGTTTTTAACAAATCTTGTGCATCCAATAAGTTCATTTGTGTCATTGGATAAACATTTAGGTCATTTTCGTCCTCCCTAGGCTTATTCTTGTCCAATTAGGGTTTTTAACCAATCTTGTGCATCCAATAGGTGTGTTTGTGTCATTGGATTAACATTTCGGTCATTTTCGTACTACCAAGGCTTATTCTTGTCCAATTAGGGTTTTTAACCAATCTTGTGCGTCCAATAAGTTCATTTGTGTCATTGGAGGAACATATAGGTCATTTTCGTCCTCCCAAGGCTTATTCATGTCCAATTAAGGTTTTTAACCAATCTTGTGCAACCAATAAGTTCATTTGTGTCATTGGACGAACATATAGGTCATTTTCGTCCTCCCTAGGCTTATTCTTGTCCAATTAGGGTTTTTAACAGATCTTGAGCATCCAATAGGTGTGTTTGTGTCATTGGATGTACATTTAGGTCATTTTCGTCCTACCTAGGCTTATTCTTGTCCAATTAGGATTTTTAACCAATCTTGTGCTTCCAATAGGTGTGTTTGTGTCAATGGATTAACATTTAGGGCATTTTCGTCCTCCCTAGGCTTATTCTTGTCCAATTAGGGTTTTTAACCAATCTTGTGCATCCAATAGGTGTGTTTGTGTCGTTGGATGTACATTTAGGTCATTTTCGTCCTCCCTAGGCTTATTCTTGTCCAATTAGGGTTTTTAACCAATCTTGTGCATCCAATAGGTGTGTTTGTGTCATTGGATGTACATTTAGGTCATTTTCGTCCTCGCTAGGCTTATTCTTGTCCAATTAGGGTTTTTAACCAATCTTGTGCATCCAATAGGTGTGTTTGTGTCATTGGATTAATATTTAGGTCATTTTCGTCCTCCCTTTGCTTATTCTTGTCCAATTAGGGTTTTTAACCAATCTTGTGCATCCAATAGGTGTGTTTGTGTCATTGGATGTACATTTAGGTCATTTTCGTCCTCCCTAGGCTTATTCTTTTCCAATTAGGGTTTTTAAACAATCTTGTGCATCCAATAAGTTCATTTGTGTCATTGGAGGAACATATAGGTCATTTTCGTCCTCCCTAGGCTTATTCTTGTCCAATTAGGGTTTTTAACCAATCTTGTGCATCCAATAGGTGTGTTTGTGTCATTGGATGTACATTTAGGTCATTTTCGTCCTCGCTAGGCTTATTCATGTCCAATTAGGGTTTTTAACCAATCTTGTGCATCCAATAGGTGTGTTTGTGTCATTGGATTAATATTTAGGTCATTTTCGTCCTCCCTTTGCTTATTCTTGTCCAATTAGGGTTTTTAACCAATCTTGTGCATCCAATAGGTGTGTTTGTGTCATTGGATGTACATTTAGGTCATTTTCGTCCTCGCTAGGCTTATTCTTGTCCAGTTAGGGTTTTTAACCAATCTTGTGCATCCAATAGATGTGTTTGTGTCATTGGATTAATATTTAGGTCATTTTCGTCCTCCCTAGGCTTATTCTTGTCCAGTTAAGGTTTTTAACCAATCTTGTGCATCCAATAGGTGTGTTTCTGTCATTGGATTAACATTTAGGTCATTTTCGTCCTCCCTAGGCTTATTCTTGTCCAATTAGGGTTTTTAACAAATCTTGTGCATCCAATAAGTTCATTTGTGTCATTGGATAAACATTTAGGTCATTTTCGTCCTCCCTAGGCTTATTCTTTTCCAATTAGGGTTTTTAACCAATCTTGTGCATCCAATAGGTGTGTTTGTGTCATTGGATTAACATTTAGGTCATTTTCGTCCTCCCTAGGCTTATTCTTGTCCAATTAGGGTTTTTAACAAATCTTGTGCATCCAATAAGTTCATTTGTGTCATTCGATAAACATTTTGGTCATTTTCGTCCTCCCTAGGCTTATTCTTGTCCAATTAGGGTTTTTAACCAATCTTGTGCATCCAATAGGTGTGTTTGTGTCATTGGATTAACATTTAGGTCATTTTCGTCCTCCCTAGGCTTATTCTTGTCCAATTAGGGTTTTTAACAAACCTTGTGCTTCCAATAAGTTCATTTTTGTCTTTGGAGGAACATATAGGTCATTTTCGTCCTCTCTAGGCTTATTCTTGTCCAATTAGGGTTTTTAACCAATCTTGTGCATCCAATAGGTGTGTTTATGTCATTGGATTAACATTTAGGTCATTTTCGTCCTCCCTAGGCTTATTCTTGTCCAATTAGGGTTTTTAACAAAACGTGTGCATCCTATAAGTTCATTTGTGTCATTGGATAAACATTTAGGTCATTTTGGTCCTCCCTAGGCTTATTCTTGTCCAATTAGGGTTTTTAACCAATCTTGTGCATCCAATAGGTGTGTTTGTGTCATTGGATTAACATTTAGGTCATTTTCGTACTACCAAGGCTTATTCTTGTCCAGTTAGGGTTTTTAACCAATCTTGTGCATCCAATAAGTTCATTTGTGTCATTGGAGGAACATATAGGTCATTTTCGTCCTCCCTAGGCTTATTCTTGTCCAATTAGGGTTTTTAACCAATCTTGTGCATCCAATAGGTGTGTTTGTGTCATTGGATGTACATTTAGGTCATTTTCGTCCTCGCTAGGCTTATTCTTGTCCAATTAGGGTTTTTAACCAATCTTGTGCATCCAATAGGTGTGTTTGTGTCATTGGATTAATATTTAGGTCATTTTCGTCCTCCCTTTGCTTATTCTTGTCCAATTAGGGTTTTTAACCAATCTTGTGCATCCAATAGGTGTGTTTGTGTCATTGGATGTACATTTAGGTCATTTTCGTCCTCCCTAGGCTTATTCTTTTCCAATTAGGGTTTTTAAACAATCTTGTGCATCCAATAAGTTCATTTGTGTCATTGGAGGAACATATAGGTCATTTTCGTCCTCCCTAGGCTTATTCTTGTCCAATTAGGGTTTTTAACCAATCTTGTGCATCCAATAGGTGTGTTTGTGTCATTGGATGTACATTTAGGTCATTTTCGTCCTCGCTAGGCTTATTCTTGTCCAGTTAGGGTTTTTAACCAATCTTGTGCATCCAATAGATGTGTTTGTGTCATTGGATTAATATTTAGGTCATTTTCGTCCTCCCTAGGCTTATTCTTGTCCAATTAGGGTTTTTAAACAATCTTGTGCATCCATTAAGTTCATTTGTGTCATTGGAGGAACATATAGGTCATTTTCGTCCTCCCTAAGCTTATTCTTGTCCAATTAGGGTTTTTAACCAATCTTGTGCATCCAATAGGTGTGTTTGTGTCATTGGATGTACATTTAGGTCATTTTCGTCCTCGCTAGGCTTATTCTTGTCCAGTTAGGGTTTTTAACCAATCTTGTGCATCCAATAGATGTGTTTGTGTCATTGGATTAATATTTAGGTCATTTTCGTCCTCCCTAGGCTTATTCTTGTCCAGTTAGGGTTTTTAACCATTCTTGTGCATCCAATAGGTGTGTTTCTGTCATTGGATTAACATTTAGGTCATTTTCGTCCTCCCTAGGCTTATTCTTGTCCAATTAGGGTTTTTAACAAATCTTGTGCATCCAATAAGTTCATTTGTGTCATTGGATAAACATTTAGGTCATTTTCGTCCTCCCTAGGCTTATTCTTGTCCAATTAGGGTTTTTAACCAATCTTGTGCATCCAATAGGTGTGTTTGTGTCATTGGATTAATATTTAGGTCATTTTCGTCCTCGCTAGGCTTATTCTTGTCCAATTAGGGTTTTTAACCAGTCTTGTGCATCCAATAGGTGTGTTTGTGTCATTGGATGTACATTTAGGTCATTTTCGTCCTCCCTAGGCTTATTCTTGTCCAATTAGGGTTTTTAACCAATGTTGTGCATCCAATAAGTTCATTTGTGTCATTGGAGGAACATATAGGTCATTTTCGTCCTCCCTAGGCTTATTCTTGTCCAATTAGGGTTTTTAACCAATCTTGTGCATCCAATAAGTTCATTTGTGTCATTGGATAAACATTTAGGTCATTTTCGTCCTCCCTAGGCTTATTCTTGTCCAATTAGTGTTTTTAACCAATCATGTGCATTCGATAGGTGTGTTTGTGTCATTGGATGAACATTTAGGTCATTTTCGTCCTCCCAAGGCTTATTCATGTCGAATTAGGGTTTTTAACCAATCTTGTGCATCCAATAGGTGTGTTTGTGTCATTGGATGTACATTTAGGTCATTTTCGTCCTCCCTAGGCTTATTCTTGTCCAATTAGGGTTTTTAACCAATCTTGTGCATCCAATAGGTGTGTTTGTGTCATTGGATGTACATTTAGGTCATTTTCGTCCACCCTAGGCTTATTCTTGTCCAATTAGGGTTTTTAACCAATCTTGTGCATCCAATAGGTGTATTTGTGTCATTGGAGAAACATTTAGGTCATTTTCGTCCTCCCTAGGGTTATTCTTATCCAATTAAGGTTTTTAACCAATCTTGTGCATCCGATAGGTGTGTTTGTGTCATTGGATTAACATTTAGGTCATTTTCGTCCTCCCAAGGCTTATTCTTGTCCAATTAGGGTTTTTAACCAATCTTGTGCATCCAATAGGTGTGTTTGTGTCATTGGATGTACATTTAGGTCATTTTCGTCCTCCCTAGGCTTATTCTTGTCCAATTAGGGTTTTTAACCAATCTTGTGCATCCAATAGGTGTGTTCGTGTCATTGGATGTACATTTAGGTCGTTTTCGTCCTCCCTAGGCTTATTCTTGTCCAATTAGGGTTTTTAACCAATCTTGTGCATCCAATAAGTTCATTTGTGTCATTGGACGAACATATAGGTCATTTTCGTCCTCCCTAGGCTTATTCTTGTCCAATTAGGGTTTTTAACAAATCTTGTGCATCCAATAGGTGTGTTTGTGTCATTGGATTAACATTTAGGTCATTTTCGTCCTACCTAGGCTTATTCTTGTCCAATTAGGGTTTTTAACCAATCTTGTGCATCCAATAGGTGTGTTTGTGTCATTGGATTAACATTTAGGTCATTTTCGTCCTCCCTAGGCTTATTCTTGTCCAATTAGGGTTTTTAACCAATCTTGTGCATCCAATAGGTGTGTTTGTGCCATTGGATGATCAATTAGGTCATTTTCGTACTCCGTAGGCTTATTCTTGTCCAATTAGGGTTTTTAACCAATCTTGTGCATCCAATAGGTGTGTTTGTGTCATTGGATGATCAATTAGGTCATTTTCGTCCTCCCTAGGCTTATTCTTGTCCAATTAGGGTTTTTAACCGATCGTGTGCATCCAATAGGTGTGTTTGTGTCATTGGATGATCAATTAGGTCATTTTCGTCCTCCCTAGGCATATTCTTGTCCAATTAGGGTTTTTAACCAATCTTGTGCATCCAATAGGTGTGTTTGTGTCATTGGATGATCAATTAGGTCATTTTCGTCCTCCCTAGGCTTATTTTTGTCCAATTAGGGTTTGTAACCAATCTTGTGCATCCAATAGGTGTGTTTGTGTCATTGGATGATCAATTAGGTCATTTTTGTCCTCCCTAGGCTTATTCTTGTCCAATTAGGGTTTTTAACCAATCTTGTGCATCCAATAGGTGTGTTTGTGTCATTGGATGATCAATTAGGTCATTTTCGTCCTCCCTAGGCATATTCTTGTCCAATTAGGGTTTTTAACCAATCTTGTGCATCCAATAGGTGTGTTTGTGTCATTGGATGATCAATTAGGTCATTTTCGTCCTCCCTAGACTTATTCTTGTCCAATTAGGGTTTTTAACAAATCTTGTGCATCCAATATGTTCATTTGTGTCATTGGATGATCAATTAGGTCATTTTCGTCCTCCCTAGGCATATTCTTGTCCAAGTAGGGTTATTAACCATTCTTGTGCTTCCAATAGGTGTGTTAGTGTCATTTGATGATCAATTAGGTCATTTTCGTCCTCACTAGGCTTATTCTTGTCCAATTAGGGTTTTTAACCAATCTTGTGCATCCAATAGGTGTGTTTGTGTCATTGGATGATCAATTAGGTCATTTTCGTCCTCCCTAGGCATATTCTTGTCCAATTAGGGTTTTTAACCAATCTTGTGCATCCAATAGGTGTGTTTGTGTCATTGGATGATATATTAGGTCATTTTCGTCCTCCCTAGGCTTATTCTTGGCCAATTAGGGTTTTTAACCAATCTTGTGCATCCAATAGGTGTGTTTGTGTCATTGGATTAACATTTAGGTCATTTTCGTCCTCCCTAGGCTTATTCTTGTCCAATTAGGGTTTTTAACCAATCTTGTGCATCCAATAAGTTCATTTGTGTCATTGGAGTAACATATAGGTCATTTTCGTCCTCCCTAGGCTTATTCTTGTCCAATTAGGGTTTTTAACCAATCTTGTGCATCCAATAGGTGTGTTTGTGTCATTGGATGTACATTTAGGTCATTTTCGTCCTCCCTAGGCTTATTCTTGTCCAATTAGGGTTTTTAACCAATCTTGTGCATCCAATATGTGTGTTTGTGTCATTGGATGTACATTTAGGTCGTTTTCGTTCTCCCTAGGCTTATTCTTGTCCAATTAGGGTTTTTAACCAATCTTGTGCATCTAATAGGTGTGTTTGTGTCATTGGATTAACATTTAGGTCATTTTCGTCCTCCCTTTGGTTATCCTTGTCCAATTAGGGTTTTTAACCAATCTTGTGCATCCAATAAGTTCATTTGTGTCATTGGAGGAACATATAGGTCATTTTCGTCATTGGATAAACATATAGGTCATTTTCGTCATTTGTGTCATTGGATGTACATTTAGGTCGTTTTCGTTCTCCCTAGGCTTATTCTTGTCCAATTAGGGTTTTTAACCAATCTTGTGCATCCAATAGGTGTGTTTGTGTCATTGGATTAACATTTAGGTCATTTTCGTCCTCCCTTGGCTTATTCTAGTTCTATTAGGGTTTTTAACCAATCTTGTGCATCCAATAGGTGTGTTTGTGTCATTAGATATACATTTAGGTCATTTTCGTCCACCCTAGGCTTATTCTTGTCCAATTAGGGTTTTTAACCAATCTTGTGCATCCAATAGGTGTGTTTGTGTCATTGGATTAACATTTAGGTCATTTTCGTCCTCCCTAGGCTTATTCTTGTCCAATTAGGGTTTTCAACAAACCTTTTGCTTCCAATAAGTTCATTTTTGTCTTTGGAGGAACATATAGGTCATTTTCGTCCTCTCTAGGCTTATTCTTGTCCAATTAGGGTTTTTAACCAATCTTGTGCATCCAATAGGTGTGTTTATGTTATTGGATTAACATTTAGGTCATTTTCATCCTCCCTAGGCTTATTCTTGTCCAATTAGGGTTTTTAACAAATCGTGTGCATCCAATAAGTTCATTTGTGTCATTGGATAAACATTTAGGTCATTTTCGTCCTCCCTAGGCTTATTCTTGTCCAATTAGGGTTTTTAACCAATCTTGTGCATCCAATAGGTGTGTTTGTGTCATTGGATTAACATTTCGGTCATTTTCGTACTACCAAGGCTTATTCTTGTCCAATTAGGGTTTTTATCCAATCTTGTGCATCCAATAGGTGTGTTTGTGTCATTGGATTAGCATTTAGGTCATTTTTGTCCTCCCTAGGCTTATTCTTGTCCAATTTGGGTTTTTAACCAATCTTGTGCATCCAATAGGTGTGTTTATGTCATTGGATAAACATTTAGGTCATTTTCGTCCTCCCTAGGCTTATTCTTGTCCAATTAGGGTTTTTAACCAATCTTGTGCATCCAATATGTGTGTTTGTGTCATTGGATGTACATTTAGGTCGTTTTCGTCCTCCCTAGGCTTATTGTTGTCCAATTAGGGTTTTTAACCAATCTTGTCATCCAATATGTGTGTTTGTGTCATTGGATGTACATTTAGGTCGTTTTCGTTCTCCCTAGGCTTATTCTTGTCCAATTGGGGTTTTTAACCAATCTTGTGCATCTAATAGGTGTGTTTGTGTCATTGGATTAACATTTAGGTCATTTTCGTCCTCCCTAGGGTTATCCTTGTCCAATTAGGCTTTTTAACCAATCTTGTGCATCCAATAAGTTCATTTGTGTCATTGGAGGAACATATAGGTCATTTTCGTCATTGGATAAACATATAGGTCATTATCGTCATTTGTGTCATTGGATGTACATTTAGGTCGTTTTCGTTCTCCCTAGGCTTATTCTTGTCCAATTAGGGTTTTTAACCAATCTTGTGCATCCAATAGGTGTGTTTGTGTCATTGGATTAACATTTAGGTCATTTTCGTCCTCCCTTGGCTTATTCTTGTCCTATTAGGGTTTTTAACCAATCTTGTGCATCCAATAGGTGTGTTTGTGTCATTAGATGTACATTTAGGTCATTTTCGTCCACCCTAGGGTTATTCTTGTCCAATTAGGGTTTTTAACCAATCTTGTGCATCCAATAGGTGTGTTTGTGTCATTGGATTAACATTTAGGTCATTTTCGTCCTCCCTAGGCTTATTCTTGTCCAATTAGGGTTTTCAACAAACCTTGTGCTTCCAATAAGTTCATTTTTGTCTTTGGAGGAACATATAGGTCATTTTCGTCCTCTCTAGGCTTATTCTTGTCAAATTAGGGTTTTTAACCAATCTTGTGCATCCAATAGGTGTGTTTATGTCATTGGATTAACATTTAGGTCATTTTCGTCCTCCCTAGGCTTATTCTTGTCCAATTAGGGTTTTTAACAAAACGTGTGCATCCTATAAGTTCATTTGTGTCATTGGATAAACATTTAGGTCATTTTCGTCTTCCCTAGGCTTATTCTTGTCCAATTAGGGTTTTTAACCAATCTTGTGCATCCAATAGGTGTGTTTGTGTCATTGGATTAACATTTAGGTCATTTTCGTCCTCCCTAGGCTTATTCTTGTCCAATTAGGGTTTTTAACAAATCGTGTGCATCCAATAAGTTCATTTGTGTCATTGGATAAACATTTAGGTCATTTTCGTCCTCCCTAGGCTTATTCTTGTCCAATTAGGGTTTTTAACCAATCTTGTGCATCCAATAGGTGTGTTTGTGTCATTGGATTAATATTTAGGTCATTTTCGTCCTCGCTAGGCTTATTCTTGTCCAATTAGGGTTTTTAACCAGTCTTGTGCATCCAATAGGTGTGTTTGTGTCATTGGATGTACATTTAGGTCATTTTCGTCCTCCCTAGGCTTATTCTTGTCCAATTAGGGTTTTTAACCAATGTTGTGCATCCAATAAGTTCATTTGTGTCATTGGAGGAACATATAGGTCATTTTCGTCCTCCCTAGGCTTATTCTTGTCCAATTAGGGTTTTTAACCAATCTTGTGCATCCAATAAGTTCATTTGTGTCATTGGATAAACATTTAGGTCATTTTCGTCCTCCCTAGGCTTATTCTTGTCCAATTAGGGTTTTTAACCAATCTTGTGCATCCAATAGGTGTGTTTGTGTCATTGGATTAACATTTAGGTCGTTTTCGTCCTCCCAAGGCTTATTCTTGTCCAATTAGGGTTTTTAACAAATCTTGTGCATCCAATAAGTTCATTTGTGTCATTGGAGGAACATATAGGTCATTTTCGTCCTCCCTAGGCTTATTCTTCTCCAATTAGGGTTTTTAACCAATCTTGTGCATCCGATAAGTGTGTTTGTGTCATTGGATGAACATTTAGGTCATTTTCGTACTACCAAGGCTTATTCTTGTCCAATTAGGGTTTTTAACCAATCTTGTGCATCCAATAGGTGTGTTTGTGTCATTGGATGTACATTTAGGTCATTTTCGTCCTCCCTATGCTTATTCTTGTCCAATTAGGGTTTTTAACCAATCTTGTGCATCCGATAAGTGTGTTTGTGTCATTGGATGAACATTTAGGTCATTTTCGTACTCCCAAGGCTTATTCTTGTCCAATTAGGGTTTTTAACCAATCTTGTGCATCCAATAAGTTCATTTGTGTCATTGGAGGAACATATAGGTCATTTTCGTCCTCCCTAGGCTTATTCTTGTCCAATTAGGGTTTTTAACCAATCTTGTGCATCCAATAGGTGTGTTTGTGTCATTGGATGTACATTTCGGTCATTTTCGTCCTCCCTAGGCTTATTCTTGCCCAATTAGGGTTTTTAACCAATCTTCTGCATCCAATAGGTGTGTTTGTGTCATTGGATTAACATTTAGGTCATTTTCGTCCTCCCTAGGCTTATTCTTGTCCAATTAGTGTTTTTAACAAATCTTGTGCATCCGATAGGTGTGTTTCTGTCATTGGATGAACATTTAAGTCATTTTCGTCCTCCCTAGGCTTATTCTTGTCCAATTAGGGTTTTTAACCAATCTTGTGCATCCAATATGTGTGTTTGTGTCATTGGATTAACATTTAGGTCATTTTCGTCTTCCCTAGGCTTATTCTTGTCCAATTAGGGTTTTTAACCAATCTTGTGCATCCGATAGGTGTGTTTGTGTCATTGGATAAACATTTAAGTCATTTTCGTCCTCCATAGGCTTATTCTTGTCCAATTAGGGTTTTTAACCAATCTTTTGCATCCAATAGGTGTGTTTGTGTCATTGGATATACATTTAGGTCATTTTCGTCCTCCCTAGGCTTATTCTTGTCCAATTAGGGTTTTTAACCAATCTTGTTCATCCAATAGGTGTGTTTGTGTCATTGGATAAACATTTAGGTCATTTTCGTCCTCCCTAGGCTTATTCTTATCCAATTAGGGTTTTTAACTAATCTTGTGCATCCGATAGGTGTGTTTGTGTCATTGGATGAACATTTAGGTCATTTTCGTACTCCAAAGGCTTATTCTTGTCCAATTAGGGTTTTTAACCAATCTTGTGCATCCAATAAGTTCATTTGTGTCATTGGAGGAACATATAGGTCATTTTCGTCCTCCCTAGGCATATTCTTGTCCAATTAGGGTTTTTAACCAATCTTGTGCATCCAATAGGTGTGTTTGTGTCATTGGATGTACATTTAGGTCATTTTCGTCCTCCCTAGGCTTATTCTTGTCCAATTAGGGTTTTTAACCAATCTTGTGCATCCAATAGGTGTGTTCGTGTCATTGGATGTACATTTAGGTCGTTTTCGTCCTCCCTAGGCTTATTCTTGTCCAATTAGGGTTTTTAACCAATCTTGTGCATCCAATAAGTTCATTTGTGTCATTGGACGAACATATAGGTCATTTTCGTCCTCCCTAGGCTTATTCTTGTCCAATTAGGGTTTTTAACAAATCTTGTGCATCCAATAGGTGTGTTTGTGTCATTGGATTAACATTTAGGTCATTTTCGTCCTACCTAGGATTATTCTTGTCCAATTAGGGTTTTTAACCAATCTTGTGCATCCAATAGGTGTGTTTGTGTCATTGGATTAACATTTAGGTCATTTTTGTCCTCCCTAGGCTTATTCTTGTCCAATTAGGGTTTTTAACCAATCTTGTGCATCCAATAGGTGTGGTTGTGTCATTGGATGTACATTTAGGTCATTTTCGTCCTCCCTAGGCTTATTCTTGTCCAATTAGGGTTTTTAACCAATCTTGTGCATCTAATAGGTGTGTTTGTGTCATTGGATTAACATTTAGGTCATTTTCGTCCTCCCTAGGGTTATCCTTGTCCAATTAGGGTTTTTAACCAATCTTGTGCATCCAATAAGTTCATTTGTGTCATTGGAGGAACATATAGGTCATTTTCGTCTTTGGATAAACATATAGGTCATTTTCGTCATTTGTGTCATTGGATGTACATTTAGGTCGTTTTCGTTCTCCCTAGGCTTATTCTTGTCCAATTAGGGTTTTTAACCAATCTTGTGCATCTAATAGGTGTGTTTGTGTCAATGGATTAACATTTAGGTCATTTTCGTCCTCCCTTGGATTATTCTTGTCCTATTAGTGTTTTTAACCAATCTTGTGCATCCAATAGGTGTGTTTGTGTCATTAGATGTACATTTAGGTCATTTTCGTCCACCCTAGGCTTATTCTTGTCCAATTAGGGTTTTTAACCAATCTTGTGCATCCAATAGGTGTGTTTGTGTCATTGGATTAACATTTAGGTCATTTTCGTCCTCCCTAGGCTTATTCTTGTCCAATTAGGGTTTTCAACAAACCTTGTGCTTCCAATAAGTTCATTTTTGTCTTTGGAGGAACATATAGGTCATTTTCGTCCTCTCTAGGCTTATTCTTGTCCAATTAGGGTTTTTAACCAATCTTGTGCATCCAATAGGTGTGTTTATGTCATTGGATTAACATTTAGGTCATTTTCGTCCTCCCTAGGCTTATTCTTGTCCAATTAGGGTTTTTAACAAAACGTGTGCATCCTATAAGTTCATTTGTGTCATTGGATAAACATTTAGGTCATTTTGGTCCTCCCTAGGCTTATTCTTGTCCAATTAGGGTTTTTAACCAATCTTGTGCATCCAATAGGTGTGTTTGTGTCATTGGATTAACATTTAGGTCATTTTCGTACTACCAAGGCTTATTCTTGTCCAGTTAGGGTTTTCAACCAATCTTGTGCATCCAATAAGTTCATTTGTGTCATTGGAGGAACATATAGGTCATTTTCGTCCTCCCTAGGCTTATTCTTGTCCAATTAGGGTTTTTAACCAATCTTGTGCATCCAATAGGTGTGTTTGTGTCATTGGATGTACATTTAGGTCATTTTCGTCCTCGCTAGGCTTATTCATGTCCAATTAGGGTTTTTAACCAATCTTGTGCATCCAATAGGTGTGTTTGTGTCATTGGATTAATATTTAGGTCATTTTCGTCCTCCCTTTGCTTATTCTTGTCCAATTAGGGTTTTTAACCAATCTTGTGCATCCAATAGGTGTGTTTGTGTCATTGGATGTACATTTAGGTCATTTTCGTCCTCGCTAGGCTTATTCTTGTCCAGTTAGGGTTTTTAACCAATCTTGTGCATCCAATAGATGTGTTTGTGTCATTGGATTAATATTTAGGTCATTTTCGTCCTCCCTAGGCTTATTCTTGTCCAGTTAAGGTTTTTAACCAATCTTGTGCATCCAATAGGTGTGTTTCTGTCATTGGATTAACATTTAGGTCATTTTCGTCCTCCCTAGGCTTATTCTTGTCCAATTAGGGTTTTTAACAAATCTTGTGCATCCAATAAGTTCATTTGTGTCATTGGATAAACATTTAGGTCATTTTCGTCCTCCCTAGGCTTATCCTTGTCCAATTAGTGTTTTTAACCAATCTTGTGCATCCGATAGGTGTGTTTGTGTCATTGGATGAACATTTAGGTCATTTTCGTCGTCCCAAAGCTTATTCTTGTCCAATTAGGGTTTTTAACCAATCTTGTGCATCCAATAAGTTCATTTGTGTCAATGGAGGAACATATAGGTCATTTTCGTCCTCCCTAGACTTATTCTTGTCCAATTAGGGTTTTTAACCAATCTTGTGCATCCAATAGGTGTGTTTGTGTCATTGGATTAATATTTAGGTCATTTTCGTCCTCCCTAGGCTTATTCTTGTCCAATTAGGGTTTTTAACCAATCTTGTGCATCCAATAGGTGTGTTTGTGTCATTGGATAAACATTTAGGTCATTTTCGTCCTCCCTAGGCTTATTCTTATCCAATTAGGGTTTTTAACTAATCTTGTGCATCCGATAGGTGTGTTTGTGTCATTGGATGAACATTTAGGTCATTTTCGTACTCACAAGGCTTATTCTTGTCCAATTAGGGTTTTTAACCAATCTTGTGCATCCAATAAGTTCATTTGTGTCATTGGAGGAACATATAGGTCATTTTCGTCCTCCCTAGGCTTATTCTTGTCCAATTAGGGTTTTTAACCAATCTTGTGCATCCAATAGGTGTGTTTGTGTCATTGGATGTACATTTAGGTCATTTTCGTCCTCGCTAGGCTTATTCATGTCCAATTAGGGTTTTTAACCAATCTTGTGCATCCAATAGGTGTGTTTGTGTCATTGGATTAATATTTAGGTCATTTTCGTCCTCCCTTTGCTTATTCTTGTCCAATTAGGGTTTTTAACCAATCTTGTGCATCCAATAGGTGTGTTTGTGTCATTGGATGTACATTTAGGTCATTTTCGTCCTCGCTAGGCTTATTCTTGTCCAGTTAGGGTTTTT
>JBBPBR010000780.1:432443-503423 GCA_037974775.1 Cicer pinnatifidum
CAATCTTGTGCATCCATTAAGTTCATTTGTGTCATTGGAGGAACATATAGGTCATTTTCGTCCTCCCTAAGCTTATTCTTGTCCAATTAGGGTTTTTAACCAATCTTGTGCATCCAATAGGTGTGTTTGTGTCATTGGATGTACATTTAGGTCATTTTCGTCCTCGCTAGGCTTATTCTTGTCCAGTTAGGGTTTTTAACCAATCTTGTGCATCCAATAGATGTGTTTGTGTCATTGGATTAATATTTAGGTCATTTTCGTCCTCCCTAGGCTTATTCTTGTCCAGTTAGGGTTTTTAACCATTCTTGTGCATCCAATAGGTGTGTTTCTGTCATTGGATTAACATTTAGGTCATTTTCGTCCTCCCTAGGCTTATTCTTGTCCAATTAGGGTTTTTAACAAATCTTGTGCATCCAATAAGTTCATTTGTGTCATTGGATAAACATTTAGGTCATTTTCGTCCTCCCTAGGCTTATTCTTGTCCAATTAGGGTTTTTAACCAATCTTGTGCATCCAATAGGTGTGTTTGTGTCATTGGATTTACATTTAGGTCATTTTCGTCCTCCCTAGGCTTATTCTTGTCCAATTAGGGTTTTTAACCAATCTTGTGCATCCAATAGGTGTGTTTGTGTCATTGGATGTACATTTAGGTCATTTTCGTCCTCCCTAGGCTTATTCTTGTCCAATTAGTGTTTTTAACAAATCTTGTGCATCCAATAAGTTCATTTGTGTCATTGGAGGAACATATAGGTCATTTTCGTCCTCCCTAGGCTTATTCTTGTCCAATTAGGGTTTTTAACCAATCTTGTGCATCCAATAGGTGTGTTTGTGTCATTGGATGTACATTTAGGTCATTTTCGTCCTCGCTAGGCTTATTCTTGTCCAGTTAGGGTTTTTAACCAATCTTGTGCATCCAATAGATGTGTTTGTGTCATTGGATTAATATTTAGGTCATTTTCGTCCTCCCTAGGCTTATTCTTGTCCAATTAGGGTTTTTAAACAATCTTGTGCATCCATTAAGTTCATTTGTGTCATTGGAGGAACATATAGGTCATTTTCGTCCTCCCTAAGCTTATTCTTGTCCAATTAGGGTTTTTAACCAATCTTGTGCATCCAATAGGTGTGTTTGTGTCATTGGATGTACATTTAGGTCATTTTCGTCCTCGCTAGGCTTATTCTTGTCCAGTTAGGGTTTTTAACCAATCTTGTGCATCCAATAGATGTGTTTGTGTCATTGGATTAATATTTAGGTCATTTTCGTCCTCCCTAGGCTTATTCTTGTCCAGTTAGGGTTTTTAACCATTCTTGTGCATCCAATAGGTGTGTTTCTGTCATTGGATTAACATTTAGGTCATTTTCGTCCTCCCTAGGCTTATTCTTGTCCAATTAGGGTTTTTAACAAATCTTGTGCATCCAATAAGTTCATTTGTGTCATTGGATAAACATTTAGGTCATTTTCGTCCTCCCTAGGCTTATTCTTGTCCAATTAGGGTTTTTAACCAATCTTGTGCATCCAATAGGTGTGTTTGTGTCATTGGATTTACATTTAGGTCATTTTCGTCCTCCCTAGGCTTATTCTTGTCCAATTAGGGTTTTTAACCAATCTTGTGCATCCAATAGGTGTGTTTGTGTCATTGGATGTACATTTAGGTCATTTTCGTCCTCCCTAGGCTTATTCTTGTCCAATTAGTGTTTTTAACAAATCTTGTGCATCCAATAAGTTCATTTGTGTCATTGGAGGAACATATAGGTCATTTTCGTCCTCCCTAGGCTTATTCTTGTCCAATTAGGGTTTTTAACCAATCTTGTGCATCCAATAGGTGTGTTTGTGTCATTGGATGTACATTTAGGTCATTTTCGTCCTCGCTAGGCTTATTCTTGTCCAGTTAGGGTTTTTAACCAATCTTGTGCATCCAATAGATGTGTTTGTGTCATTGGATTAATATTTAGGTCATTTTCGTCCTCCCTAGGCTTATTCTTGTCCAGTTAGGGTTTTTAACCAATCTTGTGCATCCAATAGGTGTGTTTGTGTCATTGGATGAACATTTAGGTCATTTTCGTCCTCCCTAGGCTTATTCTTGTCCAATTAGGGTTTTTAACCAATCTTGTGCATCCAATAAGTTCCTTTGTGTCATTGGTTTAACATTTAGGTCATTTTCGTCCTCCCTAGGCTTATTCTTGTCCAATTAGGGTTTTTAACCAATCTTGTGCATCCAATAAGTTCATTTGTGTCATTGGATTAACATTTAGGTCATTTTCGTCCTCCCTAGGCTTATTCTTGTCAAATTAGGGTTTCTAACCAATCGTGTGCATCCAATCGGTCTGTTTGTGTCATTGGATGAACATTTAGGTAATTTTCGTCCTCCCTAGGCGTATTCTTGTCCAATTAGGGTTTTTAACCAATCTTGTGCATCCAATAGGTGTGTTTGTGTCATTGGATGAACATTTAGGTCATTTTCGTCCTCCCTAGGCTTATTCTTGTCCAATTAGGGTTTTTAACCAATCTTGTGCATCCAATAAGTTCATTTGTGTCATTGGATTAACATTTAGGTCATTTTCGTCCTCCCTAGGCTTATTCTTGTCCAATTAGGGCTTCTAACCAATCGTGTGCATCCAATAGGTGTGTTTGTGTCATTGGATGAACATTTAGGTCATTTTCGTCCTCCCTAGGCTTATTCTTGTCCAATTAGGGTTTCTAACCAATCTTGTGCATCCAATAGGTGTGTTTGTGTCATTGGATGAACATTTAGTTTATTTTCGTCCTCCCTACACTTATTCTTGTCCAATTAGGGTTTCTAACCAATCTTGTGCATCCAATAGGTGTGTTTGTGTCATTGGATGAACATTTAGGTCATTTTCGTCCTCCCTAGTCTTATTCTTGTCCAATTAGGGTTTTAAGCAATCTTGTGCATCCAATAAGTTCATTTGTGTCATTGGATGAATATTTAGGTCATTTTCGTCCTCCCTAGGCTTATTCTTGTCCAATTAGGGTTTCTAAACAATCTTGTGCATCCAATAGGTGTGTTTGTGTCATTGGATGAACATTTAGGTTATTTTCGTCCTCCCTAGTCTTATTCTTGTCCAATTAGGGTTTTAAGCAATCTTGTGCATCCAATAAGTTCATTTGTATCATTGGATGAATATTTAGGTCATTTTCATCCTCCCTAGGCTTATTCTTGTCCAATTAGGGTTTCTAACCAATCTTGTGCATCCAATAGGTGTGTTTAGTCATTTGATGAACATTTAGGTTATTTTCGTCCTCCCTAGGCTTATTCTTGTCCAATTAGGGTTTTTAACCAATCTTGTGCATCCAATAAGTTCATTTGTGTCATTGGATTAACATTTAGGTCATTTTTGTCCTCCCTAGGCTTATTCTTGTCCAATTAGGGTTTCTAAACAATCTTGTGCATCCAATAGGTGTGTTTGTGTCATTGGATGAACATTTAGGTTATTTTCGTCCTCCCTAGTCTTATTCTTGTCCAATTAGGGTTTTAAGCAATCTTGTGCATCCAATAAGTTCATTTGTGTCATTGGATGAATATTTAGGTCATTT
The DNA here is from genome assembly GCA_037974775.1 of Cicer pinnatifidum. NCBI lineage: Eukaryota > Viridiplantae > Streptophyta > Magnoliopsida > Fabales > Fabaceae > Cicer > Cicer pinnatifidum. Next base: position 435,997 of record JBBPBR010000780.1, read on the forward strand.
TCCTCCTCCCTAGGCTTATTCTTGTCCAATTAGGGTTTCTAACCAATCTTGTGCATCCAATAGGTGTGTTTGTGTCATTGGATGAACATTTAGGTCATTTTCGTCCTCCCTAGGCTTATTCTTGTCCAATTTGGGTTTCTAACCAATCTTGTGCATCCAATAGGTGTGTTTGTGTCATTGGATGAACATTTAGGTTATTTTCGTCCTCCCTAGTCTTATTCTTGTCCAATTAGGGTTTTAAGCAATCTTGTGCATCCAATAAGTTCATTTGTGTCATTGGATGAATAGTTAGGTCATTTTTATCCTCCCTAGGCTTATTCTTGTCAAATTAGGGTTTCTAACCAATCGTGTGCATCCAATAGGTGTGTTTGTGTCATTGGATGAACATTTAGGTCATTTTCGTCCTCCCTAGGCTTATTCTTGTCCAATTAGGGTTTTTAACCAATCTTGTGCATCCAATAGGTGTGTTTGTGTCATTGGATTAACATTTAGGTCATTTTCGTCCTCCCTAGGCTTATTCTTGTCCAATTAGGGTTTTTAACCAATCTTGTGCATCCAATAAGTTCATTTGTGTCATTGGAGTAACATATAGGTCATTTTCGTCCTCCCTAGGCTTATTCTTGTCCAATTAGGGTTTTTAACCAATCTTGTGCATCCAATAGGTGTGTTTGTGTCATTGGATGTACATTTAGGTCATTTTCGTCCTCCCTAGGCTTATTCTTGTCCAATTAGGGTTTCTAACCAATCTTGTGCATCCAATAAGTTCATTTGTGTCATTGGAGGAACATATAGGTCATTTTCGTCCTCCCTAGGCTTATTCTTGTCCAATTAGGGTTTTTAACCAATCTTGTGCATCCAATAGGTGTGTTTGTGTCATTAGATGTACATTTAGGTCATTTTCGTCCTCGCTAGGCTTATTCTTGTCCAGTTAGGGTTTTTAACCAATCTTGTGCATCCAATAGATGTCTTTGTGTCATTGGATTAACATTTAGGTCATTTTCGTCCTCCCTAGGCTTATTCTTGTCCAATTAGGGTTTTTAACAAAACGTGTGCATCCTATAAGTTCATTTGTGTCATTGAATTAACATTTAGGTCATTTTCGTACTACCAAGGCTTATTCTTGTCCAATTAGGGTTTTTAACCAATCTTGTGCATCCAATAAGTTCATTTGTATCATTGGAGGAACATATAGGTCATTTTCGTCCTCCCTAGGCTTATTCTTGTCCAATTAGGGTTTTTAACTAATCTTGTGCATCCAATAGGTGTGTTGGTGTCATTGGATGTACATTAAGTCATTTTCGTCCTCGCTAGGCTTATTCTTGTCCAATTAGGGTTTTTAACCAATCTTGTGCATCCAATAGGTGTGTTTGTGTCATTGGATTAATATTTAGGTCATTTTCGTCCTCCATAGGCTTATTCTTGTCCAATTAGGGTTTTTAACCAATCTTGTGCATCCAATAGGTGTGTTTGTGTCATTGGATGTACATTTAGGTCATTTTCGTCCTCCCTAGGCTTATTCTTGTCCAATTAGGGTTTCTAACCAATCTTGTGCATCCAATAAGTTCATTTGTGTCATTGGAGGAACATATAGGTCATTTTCGTCCTCCCTAGGCTTATTCTTGTCCAATTAGGGTTTTTAACCAATCTTGTGCATCCAATAGGTGTGTTTGTGTCATTAGATGTACATTTAGGTCATTTTCGTCCTCCCAAGGCTTATTCATGTCCAATTAGGGTTTTTAACCAATCTTGTGCAACCAATAAGTTCATCTGTGTCATTGGACGAACATATAGGTCATTTTCGTCCTCCCTAGGCTTATTCTTGTCCAATTAGGGTTTTTAACAGATCTTGAGCATCCAATAGGTGTGTTTGTGTCATTGGATGTACAATTAGGTCATTTTCGTCCTACCTAGGCTTATTCTTGTCCAATTAGGGTTTTTATCCAATCGTGTGCATCCAATAGGTGTGTTTGTGTCATTGGATTAGCATTTAGGTCATTTTTGTCCTCCCTAGGCTTATTCTTGTCCAATTAGGGTTTTTAACCAATCTTGTGCATCCAATAGGTGTGTTTGTGTCATTGGATGTACATTTAGGTCATTTTCGTCCTCCCTAGGCTTATTCTTGTCCAATTAGGGTTTTTAACCAATCTTGTGCATCCAATATGTGTGTTTGTGTCATTGGATGTACATTTAGGTCGTTTTCGTTCTCCCTAGGCTTATTCTTGTCCAATTAGGGTTTTTAACCAATCTTGTGCATCTAATAGGTGTGTTTGTGTCATTGGATTAACATTTAGGTCATTTTCGTCCTCCCTTTGGTTATCCTTGTCCAATTAGGGTTTTTAACCAATCTTGTGCATCCAATAAGTTCATTTGTGTCATTGGAGGAACATATAGGTCATTTTCGTCATTGGATAAACATATAGGTCATTTTCGTCATTTGTGTCATTGGATGTACATTTAGGTCGTTTTCGTTCTCCCTAGGCTTATTCTTGTCCAATTAGGGTTTTTAACCAATCTTGTGCATCCAATAGGTGTGTTTGTGTCATTGGATTAACATTTAGGTCATTTTCGTCCTCCCTTGGCTTATTCTAGTTCTATTAGGGTTTTTAACCAATCTTGTGCATCCAATAGGTGTGTTTGTGTCATTAGATATACATTTAGGTCATTTTCGTCCACCCTAGGCTTATTCTTGTCCAATTAGGGTTTTTAACCAATCTTGTGCATCCAATAGGTGTGTTTGTGTCATTGGATTAACATTTAGGTCATTTTCGTCCTCCCTAGGCTTATTCTTGTCCAATTAGGGTTTTCAACAAACCTTGTGCTTCCAATAAGTTCATTTTTGTCTTTGGAGGAACATATAGGTCATTTTCGTCCTCTCTAGGCTTATTCTTGTCCAATTAGGGTTTTTAACCAATCTTGTGCATCCAATAGGTGTGTTTGTGTCATTGGATTAACATTTAGGTCATTTTCGTCCTCCCTAGGCTTATTCTTGTCCAATTAGGGTTTTTAACAAATCGTGTGCATCCAATAAGTTCATTTGTGTCATTGGATAAACATTTAGGTCATTTTCGTCCTCCCTAGGCTTATTCTTGTCCAATTAGGGTTTTTAACCAATCTTGTGCATCCAATAGGTGTGTTTGTGTCATTGGATTAATATTTAGGTCATTTTCGTCCTCGCTAGGCTTATTCTTGTCCAATTAGGGTTTTTAACCAGTCTTGTGCATCCAATAGGTGTGTTTGTGTCATTGGATGTACATTTAGGTCATTTTCGTCCTCCCTAGGCTTATTCTTGTCCAATTAGGGTTTTTAACCAATGTTGTGCATCCAATAAGTTCATTTGTGTCATTGGAGGAACATATAGGTCATTTTCGTCCTCCCTAGGCTTATTCTTGTCCAATTAGGGTTTTTAACCAATCTTGTGCATCCAATAAGTTCATTTGTGTCATTGGATAAACATTTAGGTCATTTTCGTCCTCCCTAGGCTTATTCTTGTCCAATTAGTGTTTTTAACCAATCATGTGCATTCGATAGGTGTGTTTGTGTCATTGGATGAACATTTAGGTCATTTTCGTCCTCCCAAGGCTTATTCATGTCGAATTAGGGTTTTTAACCAATCTTGTGCATCCAATAGGTGTGTTTGTGTCATTGGATGTACATTTAGGTCATTTTCGTCCTCCCTAGGCTTATTCTTGTCCAATTAGGGTTTTTAACCAATCTTGTGCATCCAATAGGTGTGTTTGTGTCATTGGATTAACATTTCGGTCATTTTCGTACTACCAAGGCTTATTCTTGTCCAATTAGGGTTTTTAACCAATCTTGTGCGTCCAATAAGTTCATTTGTGTCATTGGAGGAACATATAGGTCATTTTCGTCCTCCCTAGGCTTATTCATGTCCAATTAGGGTTTTTAACCAATCTTGTGCATCCAATAAGTTCATTTGTGTCATTGGACGAACATATAGGTCATTTTCGTCCTCCCTAGGCTTATTCTTGTCCAATTAGGGTTTTTAACCAATCTTGTGCATCCAATAGGTGTGTTTGTGTCATTGGATTAACATTTAGGTCATTTTCGTACTACCAAGGCTTATTCTTGTCCAATTAGGGTTTTTAACCAATCTTGTGCATCCAATAGGTGTGTTTGTGTCATTGGATTAACATTTAGGTCATTTTCGTCCTCCCTAGGCTTATTCTTGTCCAATTAGGGTTTTTCACCAATCTTGTGCATTCAATAGGTGTGTTTATGTCATTGGATTAACATTTAGGTAATTTTCGTCCTCCCTAGGCTTATTCTTGTCCAATTAGGGTTTTTAACAAATCTTGTGCATCCAATAAGTTCATTTGTGTCATTGGATAAACATTTAGGTCATTTTCGTCCTCCCTAGGCTTATTCTTGTCCAATTAGGGTTTTTAACCAATCTTGTGCATCCAATAGGTGTGTTTGTGTCATTGGATGAACATTTAGGTCATTTTCGTCCTGCCTAGGCTTATTCTTGTCCAATTAGGGTTTCTAACCAATCTTGTGCATCCAATAGGTGTGTTTGTGTCATTGGATGAACATTTAGGTCATTTTCGTCCTCCCTAGGCTTATTCTTGTCCAATTAGGGTTTTTTAACCAATCTTTTGCATCCAATAAGTTCATTTGTGTCATTGGATGAATAGTTAGGTCATTTTCGTCCTCCTTAGGCTTATTCTTGTCCAATTAGGGTTTCTAACCAATCTTGTGCATCCAATAGGTGTGTTTAGTCATTTGATGAACATTTAGGTTATTTTCGTCCTCCCTAGGCTTATTCTTGTCCAATTAGGGTTTTTAACCAATCTTGTGCATCCAATAAGTTCATTTGTGTCATTGGATTAACATTTAGGTCATTTTCGTCCTTCCTAGGGTTATTCTTGTCCAATTAGGGTTTCTAACCAATCTTGTGCATCCAATAGGTGTGTTTGTGTCATTGGATGAACATTTAGGTCATTTTCGTCCTCCATAGGCTTATTCTTGTCCAATTAGGGTTTTTAACCAATCTTGTGCATCCAATAGGTGTGTTTGTGTCATTGGATGTACATTTAGGTCATTTTCGTCCTCCCTAGGCTTATTCTTGTCCAATTAGGGTTTTTAACCGTCTTGTGCATCCAATAGGTGTGTTTGTGTCATTGGATTAACATTTAGGTCATTTTCTTCCTCCCTTGGCTTATTCTTGTCCAATTAGGGTTTTTAACCAATCTTGTGCATCCAATAGGTGTGTTTGTGTCATTGGATGTACATTTAGGTCATTTTCGTCCTCCCTAGGCTTATTCTTGTCCAATTAGGGTTTTTAACCAATCTTGTGCATCCAATAAGTTCATTTGTGTCATTGGAGGAACATATAGGTCATTTTCGTCCTCCCAAGGCTTATTCTTGTCCAATTAGGGTTTTTAACTAATCTTGGGCATCCAATAGGTGTGTTTGTGTCATTTGATGTACATTTAGGTCATTTTCGTCCTCCCTAGGCTTATTCTTGCCCAATTAGGGTTTTTATCCATCTTGTGCATCCAATAGGTGTGTTTGTGTCATTGGATTAACATTTAGGTCATTTTCGTCCTCCCTTGGCTTATTCTTGTCCAATTAGGGTTTTTAACCAATCTTGTGCATCCAATAGGTGTGTTTGTGTCATTGGATGTACATTTAGGTCATTTTCGTCCTCCCTAGGCTTATTCTTGTCCAATTAGGGTTTTTAACCAATCTTGTGCATCCAATAAGTTCATTTGTGTCATTGGACGAACATATAGGTCATTTTCGTCCTCCCTAGGCTTATTCTTGTCCAATTAGGGTTTTTAACAAATCTTGTGCATCCAATAGGTGTGTTTGTGTCATTGGATTAACATTTAGGTCATTTTCGTCCTACCTAGGCTTATTCTTGTCAAATTAGGGTTTTTAACCAATCTTGTGCATCCAATAGGTGTGTTTGTGTCATTGGATTAACATTTAGGTCATTTCTGTCCTCCCTAGGCTTATTCTTGTCTAATTAGGGTTTTTAACCAATCTTGTGCATCCAATAGGTGTGTTTGTGTCATTGGATGTACATTTAGGTCATTTTCGTCCTCCCTAGGCTTATTCTTGTCCAATTAGGGTTTTTAACCAATCTTGTGCATCCAATATGTGTGTTTGTGTCATTGGATGTACATTTAGGTCGTTTTCGTTCTCCCTAGGCTTATTCTTGTCCAATTGGGGTTTTTAACCAATCTTGTGCATCAAATAGGTGTGTTTGTGTCATTGGATTAACATTTAGGTCATTTTCGTCCTCCCTAGGGTTATCCTTGTCCAATTAGGGTTTTTAACCAATCTTGTGCATCCAATAAGTTCATTTGTGTCATTGGAGGAACATATAGGTCATTTTCGTCATTGGATAAACATATAGGTCATTGTCGTCATTTGTGTCATTGGATGTACATTTAGGTCATTTTCGTCCACCCTAGGCTTATTCTTCTCCAATTAGGGTTTTTAACCAATCTTGTGCATCCAATAGGTGTGTTTGTGTCATTGGATTAACATTTAGGTCATTTTCGTCCTCCCTAGGCTTATTCTTGTCCAATTAGGGTTTTCAACAAACCTTGTGTTCCAATAAGTTCATTTTTGTCTTTGGAGGAACATATAGGTCATTTTCGTCCTCTCTAGGCTTATTCTTGTCCAATTAGGGTTTTTAACCAATCTTGTGCATCCAATATGTGTGTTTATGTCATTGGATTAACATTTAGGTCATTTTCGTCCTCCCTAGACTTATTCTTGTCCAATTAGGGTTTTTAACAAAACGTGTGCATCCTATAAGTTCATTTGTGTCATTGAATTAACATTTAGGTCATTTTCGTACTACCAAGGCTTATTCTTGTCCAATTAGGGTTTTTAACCAATCTTGTGCATCCAATAAGTTCATTTGTGTCATTGGAGGAACATATAGGTCATTTTCGTCCTCCCTAGGCTTATTCTTGTCCAATTAGGGTTTTTAACTAATCTTGTGCATCCAATAGGTGTGTTGGTATCATTGGATGTACATTTAGGTCATTTTCGTCCTCGCTAGGCTTATTCTTGTCCAATTAGGGTTTTTAACCAATCTTGTGCATCCAATAGGTGTGTTTGTGTCATTGGATTAATATTTAGGTCATTTTCGTCCTCCATAGGCTTATTCTTGTCCAATTAGGGTTTTTAACCAATCTTGTGCATCCAATAGGTGTGTTTGTGTCATTGGATGTACATTTAGGTCATTTTCGTCCTCCCTAGGCTTATTCTTGTCCAATTAGGGTTTCTAACCAATCTTGTGCATCCAATAAGTTCATTTGTGTCATTGGAGGAACATATAGGTCATTTTCGTCCTCCCTAGGCTTATTCTTGTCCAATTAGGGTTTTTAACCAATCTTGTGCATCCAATAGGTGTGTTTGTGTCATTAGATGTACATTTAGGTCATTTTCGTCCTCGCTAGGCTTATTCTTGTCCAGTTAGGGTTTTTAACCAATCTTGTGCATCCAATAGATGTCTTTGTGTAATTGGATTAATATTTAGGTCATTTTCGTCCTCCCTAGGTTTATTCTTGTCCAGTTAGGGTTTTTAACCAATCTTGTGCATCCAATAGGTGTGTTTATGTCATTGGATTAAGATTTAGGTCATTTTCGTCCTCCCTAGGCTTATTCTTGTCCAATTAGGGTTTTTAACAAATCTTGTGCATCCAATAAGTTCATTTGTGTCATTGGATAAACATTTAGGTCATTTTCGTCCTCCCTAGGCTTATTCTTGTCCAATTAGGGTTTTTAACCAATCTTGTGCATCCAATAGGTGTGTTTGTGTCATTGGATTAACATTTCGGTCATTTTCGTACTACCAAGGCTTATTCTTGTCCAATTAGGGTTTTTAACCAATCTTGTGCGTCCAATAAGTTCATTTGTGTCATTGGAGGAACATATAGGTCATTTTCGTCCTCCCTAGGCTTATTCATGTCCAATTATGGTTTTTAACCAATCTTGTGCATCCAATAAGTTCATTTGTGTCATTGGACGAACATATAGGTCATTTTCGTCCTCCCTAGACTTATATATAGGTCATTTTCGTCCTCCCTAGGCTTATTCGTGTCCAATTAGGGTTTTTAACCAATCTTGTGCAACCAATAAGTTCATCTGTGTCATTGGACGAACATATAGGTCATTTTCGTCCTCCCTAGGCTTATTCTTGTCCAATTAGGGTTTTTAACAAATCTTGAGCATCCAATAGGTGTGTTTGTGTCATTGGATGTACATTTAGGTCATTTTCGTCCTACCTAGGCTTTTTCTTGTCCAATTAGGGTTTTTAACCAATCTTGTGCATCCAATAAGTTCATTTGTGTCATTGGAGGAACATATAGGTCATTTTCGTCCTCCCTAGGCTTATTCTTGTCCAATTAGGGTTTTTAACCAATCTTGTGCATCCAATAGGTGTGTTTGTGTCATTGGATGTACATTTAGGTCATTTTCGTCCTCGCTAGGCTTATTCATGTCCAATTAGGGTTTTTAACCAATCTTGTGCATCCAATAGGTGTGTTTGTGTCATTGGATTAATATTTAGGTCATTTTCGTCCTCCCTTTGCTTATTCTTGTCCAATTAGGGTTTTTAACCAATCTTGTGCATCCAATAGGTGTGTTTGTGTCATTGGATGTACATTTAGGTCATTTTCGTCCTCGCTAGGCTTATTCTTGTCCAGTTAGGGTTTTTAACCAATCTTGTGCATCCAATAGATGTGTTTGTGTCATTGGATTAATATTTAGGTCATTTTCGTCCTCCCTAGGCTTATTCTTGTCCAGTTAAGGTTTTTAACCAATCTTGTGCATCCAATAGGTGTGTTTCTGTCATTGGATTAACATTTAGGTCATTTTCGTCCTCCCTAGGCTTATTCTTGTCCAATTAGGGTTTTTAACAAATCTTGTGCATCCAATAAGTTCATTTGTGTCATTGGATAAACATTTAGGTCATTTTCGTCCTCCCTAGGCTTATCCTTGTCCAATTAGGGTTTTTAACCAATCTTGTGCATCCAATAGGTGTGTTTGTGTCATTGGATTAACATTTAGGTCATTTTCGTCCTCCCTAGGCTTATTCTTGTCCAATTAGGGTTTTTAACCAATCTTGTGCATCCAATATGTTCATTTGTGTCATTGGATTCACATTTAGGTCATTTTCGTCCTTCCTAGTCTTATTCTTGTCCAATTAGGGTTTTTAACCAATCTTGTGCATCCAATAAGTTCATTTGTGTCATTGGATGAACATTTAGGTCATTTTCGTCCTCCCTAGTCTTATTCTTGTCCAATTAGGGTTTTTATGCAATCTTGTGCATCCAATAGGTGTGTTTGTGTCATTGGACGAACATTTAGGTCATTTTCGTCCTCCCTAGGCTTATTCTTGTCCAATTAGGGTTTTTAACCAATCTTGTGCATCCAATAGGTGTGTTTGTGTCATTGGAGGTACATTTAGGTCATTTTCGTCCTCCCTATGCTTATTCTTGTCCAATTAGGGTTTTTATGCAATCTTGTGCATCCAATAGGTGTATTTGTGTCATTGGACGAACATTTAGGTCATTTTCGTCGTCCCTAGGCTTATTCTTGTCCAATTATGGTTTTTAACCAACCTTGTGCATCCAATAAGTTCATTTGTGTCATTGGATGAACATTTAGGTCATTTTCGTCCTCCCTAGTCTTATTCTTGTCCAATTAGGGTTTTTATGCAATCTTGTGCATCCAATAGGTGTGTTTGTGTCATTGGACGAACATTTAGGTCATTTTCGTCCTCCCTAGGCTTATTCTTGTCCAATTAGGGTTTTTAACCAATCTTGTGCATCCAATAGGTGTGTTTGTGTCATTGGATGTACATTTAGGTCATTTTCGTCCTCCCTAGGCTTATTCTTGTCCAATTAGTGTTTTTAACAAATCTTGTGCATCCAATAAGTTCATTTGTGTCATTGGAGGAACATATAGGTCATTTTCGTCCTCCCTAGGCTTATTCTTGTCCAATTAGGGTTTTTAACCAATCTTGTGCATCCAATAGGTGTGTTTGTGTCATTGGATGTACATTTAGGTCATTTTCGTCCTCGCTAGGCTTATTCTTGTCCAGTTAGGGTTTTTAACCAATCTTGTGCATCCAATAGATGTGTTTGTGTCATTGGATTAATATTTAGGTCATTTTCGTCCTCCCTAGGCTTATTCTTGTCCAATTAGGGTTTTTAAACAATCTTGTGCATCCATTAAGTTCATTTGTGTCATTGGAGGAACATATAGGTCATTTTCGTCCTCCCTAAGCTTATTCTTGTCCAATTAGGGTTTTTAACCAATCTTGTGCATCCAATAGGTGTGTTTGTGTCATTGGATGTACATTTAGGTCATTTTCGTCCTCGCTAGGCTTATTCTTGTCCAGTTAGGGTTTTTAACCAATCTTGTGCATCCAATAGATGTGTTTGTGTCATTGGATTAATATTTAGGTCATTTTCGTCCTCCCTAGGCTTATTCTTGTCCAGTTAGGGTTTTTAACCATTCTTGTGCATCCAATAGGTGTGTTTCTGTCATTGGATTAACATTTAGGTCATTTTCGTCCTCCCTAGGCTTATTCTTGTCCAATTAGGGTTTTTAACAAATCTTGTGCATCCAATAAGTTCATTTGTGTCATTGGATAAACATTTAGGTCATTTTCGTCCTCCCTAGGCTTATTCTTGTCCAATTAGGGTTTTTAACCAATCTTGTGCATCCAATAGGTGTGTTTGTGTCATTGGATTAATATTTAGGTCATTTTCGTCCTCGCTAGGCTTATTCTTGTCCAATTAGGGTTTTTAACCAGTCTTGTGCATCGAATAGGTGTGTTTGTGTCATTGGATGTACATTTAGGTCATTTTCGTCCTCCCTAGGCTTATTCTTGTCCAATTAGGGTTTTTAACCAATCTTGTGCATCCAATAAGTTCATTTGTGTCATTGGAGGAACATATAGGTCATTTTCGTCCTCCCTAGGCTTATTCTTGTCCAATTAGGGTTTTTAACCAATCTTGTGCATCCAATAGGTGTGTTTGTGTCATTGGATGTACATTTAGGTCATTTTCGTCCACGCTAGGCTTATTCTTGTCCAATTAGGGTTTTTAACCAATCTTGTGCATCCAATAGGTGTGTTTGTGTCATTGGATTAACATTTAGGTCATTTTTGTCCTCCCTAGGCTTATTCTTGTCCAATCAGGTTTTTAACCAATCTTGTGCATCCAATAGGTGTGTTTGTGTCATTGGATGTACATTTAGGTCATTTTCGTCCTCCCTAGGCTTATTCTTGTCCAATTAGGGTTTTTAACCAATCTTGTGCATCCAATATGTGTGTTTGTGTCATTGGATGTACATTTAGGTCGTTTTCGTTCTCCCTAGGCTTATTCTTGTCCAATTAGGGTTTTTAACCAATCTTGTGCATCCAATAGGTGTGTTTGTGTCATTGGATTAACATTTAGGTCATTTTCGTCCTCCCTAGGCTTATTCTTGTCCAATTAGGGTTTTTAACAAACCTTGTGCTTCCAATAAGTTCATTTTTGTCTTTGGAGGAACATATAGGTCATTTTCGTCCTCTCTAGGCTTATTCTTGTCCAATTAGGGTTTTTAACCAATCTTGTGCATCCAATAGGTGTGTTTATGTCATTGGATTAACATTTAGGTCATTTTCGTCCTCCCTAGGCTTATTCTTGTCCAATTAGGGTTTTTAACCAATCTTGTGCATCCAATAAGTTCATTTGTGTCATTGGAGGAACATTTAGGTCATTTTCGTCCTCCCTAGGCTTATTCTTGTCCAATTAGGGTTTTTATGCAATCTTGTGCATCCAATAGGTGTGTCTGTGTCATTGGACGAACATTTAGGTCATTTTCGTCCTCCCTAGGCTTATTCTTGTCCAATTAGGGTTTTTAACCAATCTTGTGCATCCAATAAGTTCATTTGTGTCATTGGATGAACATTTAGGTCATTTTTCGTCCTCCCTAGGCTTATTCTTGTCAAATTAGGGTTTTTAACCAATCTTGTGCATCCAATAAGTTCATTTGTGTCATTGGAGGAACGTTTAGGTCATTTTCGTCCTCCCTAATCTTATTCTTGTCCAATTAGGGTTTTTATGCAATCTTGTGCATCCAATAGGTGTGTTTGTGTCATTGGACGAACATTTAGGTCATTTTCGTCCTCCCTAGGCTTATTCTTGTCCAATTAGGGTTTTTAACCAATCTTGTGCATCCAATATGTGTGTTTGTGTCGTTGGACGAACATTTAGGTCATTTTCGTCCTCCCTAGGCTTATTCTTGTCTAATTAGGGTTTTTAACCAATCTTGTGCATCCAATAAGTTGATTTGTGTCATTGGATGAACATTTAGGTCATTTTCGTCCTCCCTAGGCTTATTCTTGTCCAATTAGGGTTTTTAGCCAATCTTGTGCATTCAATAAGTTCATTTGTGTCATTGGAGGAACATTTAAGTCATTTTCGTCCTCCCTAGTCTTATTCTTGTCCAATTAGGGTTTTTATGCAATCTTGTGCATCCAATAGGTGTGTTTGTGTCATTGGACGAACATTTAGGTCATTTTCGTCCTCCCTAGGCTTATTCTTGTCCAATTAGGGTTTTTAACCAATCTTGTGCATCCAATAGGTGTGTTTGTGTCATTGGATGTACATTTAGGTCATTTTCGTCCTCCCTAGGCTTATTCTTGTCCAATTAGTGTTTTTAACAAATCTTGTGCATCCAATAAGTTCATTTGTGTCATTGGAGGAACATATAGGTCATTTTCGTCCTCCCTAGGCTTATTCTTGTCCAATTAGGGTTTTTAACCAATCTTGTGCATCCAATAGGTGTGTTTGTGTCATTGGATGTACATTTAGGTCATTTTCGTCCTCGCTAGGCTTATTCTTGTCCAATTAGGGTTTTTAACCAATCTTGTGCATCCAATAGGTGTGTTTGTGTCATTGGATGTACATTTAGGTCATTTTCGTCCTCCCTAGGCTTATTCTTGTCCAATTAGGGTTTTTAACCGTCTTGTGCATCCAATAGGTGTGTTTGTGTCATTGGATTAACATTTAGGTCATTTTCTTCCTCCCTTGGCTTATTCTTGTCCAATTAGGGTTTTTAACCAATCTTGTGCATCCAATAGGTGTGTTTGTGTCATTGGATGTACATTTAGGTCATTTTCGTCCTCCCTAGGCTTATTCTTGTCCAATTAGGGTTTTTAACCAATCTTGTGCATCCAATAAGTTCATTTGTGTCATTGGAGGAACATATAGGTCATTTTCGTCCTCCCAAGGCTTATTCTTGTCCAATTAGGGTTTTTAACTAATCTTGGGCATCCAATAGGTGTGTTTGTGTCATTTGATGTACATTTAGGTCATTTTCGTCCTCCCTAGGCTTATTCTTGCCCAATTAGGGTTTTTATCCATCTTGTGCATCCAATAGGTGTGTTTGTGTCATTGGATTAACATTTAGGTCATTTTCGTCCTCCCTTGGCTTATTCTTGTCCAATTAGGGTTTTTAACCAATCTTGTGCATCCAATAGGTGTGTTTGTGTCATTGGATGTACATTTAGGTCATTTTCGTCCTCCCTAGGCTTATTCTTGTCCAATTAGGGTTTTTAACCAATCTTGTGCATCCAATAAGTTCATTTGTGTCATTGGACGAACATATAGGTCATTTTCGTCCTCCCTAGGCTTATTCTTGTCCAATTAGGGTTTTTAACAAATCTTGTGCATCCAATAGGTGTGTTTGTGTCATTGGATTAACATTTAGGTCATTTTCGTCCTACCTAGGCTTATTCTTGTCAAATTAGGGTTTTTAACCAATCTTGTGCATCCAATAGGTGTGTTTGTGTCATTGGATTAACATTTAGGTCATTTCTGTCCTCCCTAGGCTTATTCTTGTCTAATTAGGGTTTTTAACCAATCTTGTGCATCCAATAGGTGTGTTTGTGTCATTGGATGTACATTTAGGTCATTTTCGTCCTCCCTAGGCTTATTCTTGTCCAATTAGGGTTTTTAACCAATCTTGTGCATCCAATATGTGTGTTTGTGTCATTGGATGTACATTTAGGTCGTTTTCGTTCTCCCTAGGCTTATTCTTGTCCAATTAGGGTTTTTAACCAATCTTGTGCATCTAATAGGTGTGTTTGTGTCATTGGATTAACATTTAGGTCATTTTCGTCCTCCCTAGGGTTATCCTCGTCCAATTAGGGTTTTTAACCAATCTTGTGCATCCAATAAGTTCATTTGTGTCATTGGAGGAACATATAGGTCATTTTCGTCATTGGATAAACATATAGGTCATTTTCGTCATTTGTGTCATTGGATGTACATTTAGGTCGTTTTCGTTCTCCCTAGGCTTATTCTTGTCCAATTAGGGTTTTTAACCAATCTTGTGCATCCAATAGGTGTGTTTGTGTCATTGGATTAACATTTAGGTCATTTTCGTCCTCCCTTGGCTTATTCTAGTTCTATTAGGGTTTTTAACCAATCTTGTGCATCCAATAGGTGTGTTTGTGTCATTAGATATACATTTAGGTCATTTTCGTCCACCCTAGGCTTATTCTTGTCCATTTAGGGTTTTTAACCAATCTTGTGCATCCAATAGGTGTGTTTGTGTCATTGGATTAACATTTAGGTCATTTTCGTCCTCCCTAGGCTTATTCTTGTCCAATTAGGGTTTTCAACAAACCTTGTGCTTCCAATAAGTTCATTTTTGTCTTTGGAGGAACATATAGGTCATTTTCGTCCTCTCTAGGCTTATTCTTGTCCAATTAGGGTTTTTAACCAATCTTGTGCATCCAATAGGTGTGTTTATGTTATTGGATTAACATTTAGGTCATTTTCATCCTCCCTAGGCTTATTCTTGTCCAATTAGGGTTTTTAACAAATCGTGTGCATCCAATAAGTTCATTTGTGTCATTGGATAAACATTTAGGTCATTTTCGTCCTCCCTAGGCTTATTCTTGTCCAATTAGGGTTTTTAACCAATCTTGTGCATCCAATAGGTGTGTTTGTGTCATTGGATTAATATTTAGGTCATTTTCGTCCTCGCTAGGCTTATTCTTGTCCAATTAGGGTTTTTAACCAGTCTTGTGCATCCAATAGGTGTGTTTGTGTCATTGGATGTACATTTAGGTCATTTTCGTCCTCCCTAGGCTTATTCTTGTCCAATTAGGGTTTTTAACCAATCCTGTGCATCCAATAAGTTCATTTGTGTCATTGGAGGAACATATAGGTCGTTTTCGTCCTCCCTAGGCTTATTCTTGTCCAATTAGGGTTTTTAACCAATCTTGTGCATCCAATAAGTTCATTTGTGTCATTGGACGAACATATAGGTCATTTTCGTCCTCCCTAGGCTTATTCTTGTCCAATTAGGGTTTTTAACAAATCTTGTGCATCCAATAGGTGTGTTTGTGTCATTGGATTAACATTTAGGTCATTTTCGTCCTACGTAGGCTTATTCTTGTCAAATTAGGGTTTTTAACCAATCTTGTGCATCCAATAGGTGTGTTTGTGTCATTGGATTAACATTTAGGTCATTTCTGTCCTCCCTAGGCTTATTCTTGTCCAATTAGGGTTTTTAACCAATCTTGTGCATCCAATAGGTGTGTTTGTGTCATTGGATGTACATTTAGGTCATTTTCGTCCTCCCTAGGCTTATTCTTGTCCAATTAGGGTTTTTAACCAATCTTGTGCATCCAATAGGTGTGTTTGTGTCATTGGATGTACATTTAGGTCGTTTTCGTCCTCCCTAGGCTTATTCTTGTCCAATTATGGTTTTTAACCAATCTTGTGCATCTAATAGGTGTGTTTGTGTCATTGGATTAACATTTAGGTCATTGTCGTCCTTCCTAGGGTTATCCTTGTCCAATTAGGGTTTTTAACCAATCTTGTGCATCCAATAAGTTCATTTGTGTCATTGGAGGAACATATAGGTCATTTTCGTCCTCCCTAGGCTTTTTCTTGTCCAATTAGGGTTTTTAACCAATCTTGTGCATCCAATAGGTGTGTTTGTGTCATTGGATGTACATTTAGGTCATTTTCGTCCTCCCTAGGCTTATTCTTGTCCAATTAGGGTTTTTAACCAATCTTGTGCATCCAATAGGTGTGTTTGTGTCATTGGATGTACATTTAGCTCATTTTCGTCCTCCCTAGGCTTATTCTTGTCCAATTAGGGTTTTTAACCAATCTTGTGCATCCAATAGGTGTGTTTGTGTCATTGGATTAACATTTAGGTCATTTTCGTCCTCCCTAGGCTTATTCTTGTCCAATTAGGGTTTTTAACCAATCTTGTGCATCCAATAGGTGTGTTTGTGTCATTGGATGTACATTTAGGTCGTTTTCGTCCTCCCTAGGCTTATTCTTGTCCAATTAGGGTTTTTAACCAATCTTGTGCATCTAATAGGTGTGTTTATGTCATTGGATTAACATTTAGGTCATTTTCGTCCTCCCTAGGGTTATCCTTGTCCAATTAGGGTTTTTAACCAATCTTGTGCATCCAATAAGTTCATTTGTGTCATTGGAGGAACATATAGGTCATTTTCGTCCTCCCTAGGCTTATTCTTGTCCAATTAGGGTTTTTAACCAATCTTGTGCATCCAATAGGTGTGTTTGTGTCATTGGATGTACATTTAGGTCATTTTCATCCTCCCTAGGCTTATTCTTGTCATATTAGGGTTTTTAACCAATCTTGTGCATCCAATAGGTGTGTTTGTGTCATTGGATTAACATTTAGGTCATTTTCGTCCTCCCTAGGCTTATTCTTGTCCAATTAGGGTTTTTAACCAATCTTGTGCATTCAATAAGTTCATTTGTGTCATTGGATTAACATTTAGGTCATTTTCGTCCTCCCTAGGCATATTCTTGTCCAATTAGGGTTTTTCACCAATCTTGTGCATCCAATAAGTTCATTTGTGTCATTGGATTAACATTTAGGTCATTTTCGTCCTCCCTAGGCATATTCTTGTCCAATTAGGGTTTTTAACCAATCTTGTGCATCCAATAGGTGTGTTTGTGTCATTGGATGATCAATTAGGTCATTTTCGTCCTCCCTAGGCTTATTCTTGTCCAATTAGGGTTTTTAACCAATCTTGTGCATCCAATAACTTTGTTTGTGTCATTGAATTAATATTTAGGTAATTTTCCTCCTCCCTAGGCATATTCTTGTCCAATTAGGGTTTTTAACCAGTCTTGTGCGTCCAATAGGTGTGTTTGTGTCATAGAATGATCAATTAGGTCATTTTCGTCCTCCAAAGGCTTATTCTTGTCCAATTAGGGTTTTTAACCAATCTTGTGCATCCAATAAGTTCATTTGTGTCATTGGATTAACATTTAGGTCATTTTCGTCCTCCCTAGGCATATTCTTGTCCAATTAGGGTTTTTAACCAATCTTGTGCATCCAATAGGTGTGTTTGTGTCATTGGATGATCAATTAGGTCATTTTCGTCCTCCCTAGGCTTATTCTTGTCCAATTAGGGTTTTTAACCAATCTTGTGCATCCAATAGGTGTGTTTGTGTCATTGGATGGTCAATTATGTTATTTTCGTCCTCCCTAGGCTTATTCTTGTCCAATTAGGGTTTTTAACCAATCTTGTGCATCCAATAGGTGTGTTTGTGTCATTGGATGATCAATTAGGTCATTTTCGTCCTCCCTAGGCTTATTCTTGTCCAATTAGGGTTTTTAACCAATCTTGTGCATCCAATAGGTGTGTTTGTTTCAATGGATGATCAATTAGGTCATTTTCGTCCTCCCTAGGCTTATTCTTGTCCAATTAGGGTTTTTAACCAATCTTGTGCATCCAATAAGTTCATTTGTGTCATTGGATTAACATTTAGGTCATATCAGTCCTCCCTAGGCATATTCTTGTCCAATTAGGGTTTTTAACCAATCTTGTGCATCCAATAAGTTCATTTGTGTTATTGGATTAACATTTAGGTCATATTCATCCTCCCTAGGCATATTCTTGTCCAATTAGGGTTTTTAACCAATCTTGTGCATCCAATAGGTGTGTTTGTGTCATTGAAATAATATTTAGGTCATTTTCGTCCTCCCTAGGCATATTCTTGTCCAATTAGGGGTTTTAACCAATCTTGTGCATCCAATAGGTGTGCTTGTGTCATTGGATGATCAATTAGGTCATTTTCGTCCTCCCTAGGCTTATTCTTGTCCAATTAGGGTTTTTAACCAATCTTGTTCATCCAATAACTTTTTTTGTGTCATTGAATTAATATTTCGGTCATTTTCGTCCTCCCTAGGCATATTCTTGTCCAATTAGGGTTTTTAACCAATCTTGTGCATCCAATAGGTGTGTTTGTGTCATTGGATGATTAATTAGGTCATTTTCGTCCTCCCTAGGCTTATTCTTGTCCAATTAGGGTTTTTAACCAATCTTGTGCATCCAATAAGTTCATTTGTGTCATTGGATTAACATTTAGGTCATATCAGTCCTCCCTAGGCATATTCTTGTCCAATTAAGGTTTTTAACCAATCTTGTGCATCCAATAAGTTCATTTGTGTTATTGGATTAACATTTAGGTCATATTCGTCCTCCCTAGGCATATTCTTGTCCAATTAGGGTTTTTAACCAATCTTGTGAATCCAATAACTTTGTTTGTGTCATTGAATTAATATTTAGGTCATTTTCGTCCTCCCTAGGCATATTCTTGTCCAATTAGGGTTTTTAACCAATCTTGTGCATCCAATAGGTGTGTTTGTGTCATTGGATGATCAACTAGGTCATTTTCGTCCTCCCTAGGCATATTCTTGTCCAATTAGGGTTTTTAACCAATTTTGTGCATCCAATAAGTTGAGTTGTGTCATTGGATTAACATTTAGGTCATTTTCGTCCTCCCTAGGCATATTCTTGTCCAATTAGGGTTTTTAACCAATCTTGTGCATCCAATAGGTGTGTTTGTGTCATTGGATGATCAATTAGGTCATTTTCGTCCTCCCTAGGCTTATTCTTGTCCAATTAGGGTTTTTAACCAATCTTGTGCATCCAATAGGTGTGTTTGTGTCATTGGATGATCAATTAGGTCATTTTCGTCCTCCCTAGGCTTATTCTTGTCCAATTAGGGTTTTTAACCATTCTTGTGCATCCAATAGGTGTGTTTGTGTCATTGGATGATCAATTAGGTCATTGTTGTCCTCCCTAGGCTTATTCTTGTCCAATTAGGGTTTTTAACCAATCTTGTGCATCCAATAGGTGTGTTTGTGTCATTGGATGATCAATTAGGTCATTTTCGTCCTCCCTAGGCTTATTCTTGTCCAATTAGGGTTTTTAACCAATCTTGTGCATCCAATAGGTGTGTTTGAGTCTTTGGATGATCAATTAGGTCATTTTCGTCCTCCCTAGGCATATTCTTGTCCAATTAGGGTTTTTAACCAATCTTGTGCATCCAATAGGTGTGTTTGTGTCATTGGATGATCAATTAGGTCATTTTCGTCCTCCCTAGGCTTATTCTTGTCCAATTAGGGTTTTTAACCAATCTTGTGCATCCAATAGGTGTGTTTGTGTCATTGGATGATCAATTAGGTCATTTTCGTCCTCCCTAGGCCTATTCTTGCCCAATTAGGGTTTTTAACCAATCTTGTGAATCCAATAAGTTTGTTTGTGTCATTGAATTAATATTTAGGTCATTTTCGTCCTCCCTACGCATATTATTGTCCAATTAGGGTTTTTAACCAATCTTCTGCATCCAATAGGTGTGTTTGTGTCATTGGATGATCAATTAGGTCATTTTCGTCCTCCCTAGGCATATTCTTGTCCAATTAGGGTTTTTAACCAATCTTGTGCATCCAATAGGTGTGTTTGTGTCATTGGATGATCAATTAGGTCATTTTCGTCCTCCCTAGGCTTATTCTTGTCCAATTAGGGTTTTTAACCAATCTTGTGCATCCAATAGGTATGTTTGTGTCATTGGATAATCAATTAGGTCATTTTCGTCCTCCATAGGCTTATTCTTGTCCAATTAGGGTTTTTAACCAATCTTGTGCATCCAATAAGTTGAGTTGTGTCATTGGATTAACATTTAGGTCATTTTCGTCCTCCCTAGGCTTATTCTTGTCCAATTAGGGTTTTTAACCAATCTTGTACATTTAATAAGTTCATTTGTGTCATTAGATTAACATTTAGGTCATTTTCGTCCTCCCTAGGCATATTCTTGTCCAATTAGGGTTTTTAACCAATCTTGTGCATCCAATAGGTGTGTTTGTGTCATTGGATGATCAATTAGGTCATTTTCGTCCTCCCTAGGCTTATTCTTGTCCAATTAGGGTTTTTAACCAATCTTGTGCATCCAATAGGTGTGTTTGTGTCATTGGATGGTCAATTAAGTTATTTTCGTCCTCCCTAGGCTTATTCTTGTCCAATTAGGGTTTTTAACCAATCTTGTGCATCCAATAGGTGTATTTGTGTCATTGGATGATCAATTAGGTCATTTTCGTCCTCCCTAGGCATATTCTTGTCCAATTAGGGTTTTTAACCAATCTTGTGCTTCCAATAGGTGTGTTTGTGTCATTGGATGATCAATTAGGTCATTTTCTTCCTGCCTAGGCTTATTCTTGTCCAATTATGGTTTTTAACCAATCTTGTGCATCCAATAGGTGTGTTTGTGTCATTGGATGATCAATTAGGTCATTTTCGTCCTCCCTAGGCTTATTCTTGTCCAATTAGGGTTTTTAACCAATCTTGTGCATCCAATAGGTGTGTTTGTGTCATTGGATGGTCAATTAAGTTATTTTCGTCCTCCCTAGGCTTATTCTTGTCCAATTAGGGTTTTTAACCAATCTTGTGCATCCAATAGGTGTGTTTGTGTCATTGGATGATCAATTAGGTCATTTTCGTCCTCAATAGGCATATTCTTGTCCAATTAGGGTTTTTAACCAATCTTGTGCATCCAATAAGTTTGTTTGTTTCATTGAATTAATATTTAGGTCATTTTCGTCCTCCCTAGGCATATTCTTGTCCAATTAGGGTTTTTAACCAATCTTGTGCATCCAATAGGTGTGTTTGTGTCATTGGATGATCAATTAGGTCATTTTCGTCCTCCCTAGGCTTATTCTTGTCCAATTAGGGTTTGTAACTAATCTTGTGCATCCAATAAGTTCATTTGTGTTATT
This sequence comes from Cicer pinnatifidum, assembly GCA_037974775.1. NCBI lineage: Eukaryota > Viridiplantae > Streptophyta > Magnoliopsida > Fabales > Fabaceae > Cicer > Cicer pinnatifidum. The sequence goes on from JBBPBR010000780.1 coordinate 457,102, forward strand.
GGATTAACATTTAGGTCATATTCGTCCTCCCTAGGCATATTCTTGTCCAATTAGGGTTTTTAACCAATCTTGTGCATCCAATAGGTGTGTTTGTGTCATTGGATGATCAATTAGGTAATTTTCGTCCTCCCTAGGCATATTCTTGTCCAACTAAGGTTTTAAACCAATCATGTGCATCCAATAGGTGTGTATGTGTCATTGGATGATCAATTAGGTCATTTTCGTTCTCCCTAGGCTTATTCTTGTCCAATTAGGGTTTTTAACCAATCTTGTGCATCCAATAGGTGTGTTTGTGTCATTGGATGATCAATTAGGTCATTTTCGTCCTCCCTAGGCTTATTCTTGTCCAATTAGGGTTTTTAACCAATCTTGTGCATCCAATAGGTGTGTTTGTGTCATTGGATTAACATTTAGCTCATTTTCGTCCTCCCTAGGCTTATTCTTGTCCAATTAGGGTTTTTAACCAATCTTGTGCATCCAATAGGTGTGTTTGTGTCATTGGATGTACATTTAGGTCATTTTCGTCCTCCCTAGGCTTATTCTTGTCCAATTAGGGTTTCTAACCAATCTTGTGCATCCAATAAGTTCATTTGTGTCATTGGAGGAACATATAGGTCATTTTCGTCCTCCCTAGGCTTATTCTTGTCCAATTAGGGTTTTTAACCAATCTTGTGCATCCAATAGGTGTGTTTGTGTCATTGGATGTACATTTAGGTCATTTTCGTACTCCCTAGGCTTATTCTTGTCCAATTAGGGTTTTTAACCAATCTTGTGCATCCAATAAGTTCATTTGTGTCATTGGAGGAACATATAGGTCATTTTCGTCCTCCCTAGGCTTATTCTTGTCCAATTAGGGTTTTTAACCAATCTTGTGCATCTAATAGGTGTGTTTGTGTCATTGGATTAACATTTAGGTCATTTTCGTCCTCCCTAGGGTTATCCTTGTCCAATTAGGGTTTTTAACCAATCTTGTGCATCAAATAAGTTCATTTGTGTCATTGGAGGAACATATAGGTCATTTTCGTCATTGGACAAACATATAGGTCATTTTCGTCATTTGTGTCATTGGATGTACATTTAGGTCGTTTTCGTTCTCCCTAGGCTTATTCTTGTCCAATTAGGGTTTTTAACCAATCTTGTGCATCCAATAGGTGTGTTTGTGTCATTGGATTAACATTTAGGTCATTTTCGTCCTCCCTTGGCTTATTCTAGTTCTATTAGGGTTTTTAACCAATCTTGTGCATCCAATAGGTGTGTTTGTGTCATTAGATATACATTTAGGTCATTTTCGTCCACCCTAGGCTTATTCTTGTCCAATTAGGGTTTTTAACCAATCTTGTGCATCCAATAGGTGTGTTTGTGTCATTGGATTAACATTTAGGTCATTTTCGTCCTCCCTAGGCTTATTCTTGTCCAATTAGGGTTTTCAACAAACCTTTTGCTTCCAATAAGTTCATTTTTGTCTTTGGAGGAACATATAGGTCATTTTCGTCCTCTCTAGGCTTATTCTTGTCCAATTAGGGTTTTTAACCAATCTTGTGCATCCAATAGGTGTGTTTATGTTATTGGATTAACATTTAGGTCATTTTCATCCTCCCTAGGCTTATTCTTGTCCAATTAGGGTTTTTAACAAATCGTGTGCATCCAATAAGTTCATTTGTGTCATTGGATAAACATTTAGGTCATTTTCGTCCTCCCTAGGCTTATTCTTGTCCAATTAGGGTTTTTAACCAATCTTGTGCATCCAATAGGTGTGTTTGTGTCATTGGATTAACATTTCGGTCATTTTCGTACTACCAAGGCTTATTCTTGTCTAATTAGGGTTTTTAACCAATCTTGTGCGTCCAATAAGTTCATTTGTGTCATTGGAGGAACATATAGGTCATTTTCGTCCTCCCTAGGCTTATTCTTGTCCAATTAGGGTTTTTAACCAATCTTGTGCATCCAATAAGTTCATTTGTGTCATTGGACGAACATATAGGTCATTTTCGTCCTCCCTAGGCTTATTCTTGTCCAATTAGGGTTTTTAACAAATCTTGTGCATCCAATAGGTGTGTTTGTGTCATTGGATTAACATTTAGGTCATTTTCGTCCTACCTAGGCTTATTCTTGTCAAATTAGGGTTTTTAACCAATCTTGTGCATCCAATAGGTGTGTTTGTGTCATTGGATTAACATTTAGGTCATTTCTGTCCTCCCTAGGCTTATTCTTGTCTAATTAGGGTTTTTAACCAATCTTGTGCATCCAATAGGTGTGTTTGTGTCATTGGATGTACATTTAGGTCATTTTCGTCCTCCCTAGGCTTATTCTTGTCCAATTAGGGTTTTTAACCAATCTTGTGCATCCAATATGTGTGTTTGTGTCATTGGATGTACATTTAGGTCGTTTTCGTTCTCCCTAGGCTTATTCTTGTCCAATTAGGGTTTTTAACCAATCTTGTGCATCTAATAGGTGTGTTTGTGTCATTGGATTAACATTTAGGTCATTTTCGTCCTCCCTAGGGTTATCCTCGTCCAATTAGGGTTTTTAACCAATCTTGTGCATCCAATAAGTTCATTTGTGTCATTGGAGGAACATATAGGTCATTTTCGTCATTGGATAAACATATAGGTCATTTTCGTCATTTGTGTCATTGGATGTACATTTAGGTCGTTTTCGTTCTCCCTAGGCTTATTCTTGCCCAATTAGGGTTTTTAACCAATCTTGTGCATCCAATAGGTGTGTTTGTGTCATTGGATTAACATTTAGGTCATTTTCGTCCTCCCTTGGCTTATTCTAGTTCTATTAGGGTTTTTAACCAATCTTGTGCATCCAATAGGTGTGTTTGTGTCATTAGATATACATTTAGGTCATTTTCGTCCACCCTAGGCTTATTCTTGTCCAATTAGGGTTTTTAACCAATCTTGTGCATCCAATAGGTGTGTTTGTGTCATTGGATTAACATTTAGGTCATTTTCGTCCTCCCTAGGCTTATTCTTGTCCAATTAGGGTTTTCAACAAACCTTTTGCTTCCAATAAGTTCATTTTTGTCTTTGGAGGAACATATAGGTCATTTTCGTCCTCTCTAGGCTTATTCTTGTCCAATTAGGGTTTTTAACCAATCTTGTGCATCCAATAGGTGTGTTTATGTTATTGGATTAACATTTAGGTCATTTTCATCCTCCCTAGGCTTATTCTTGTCCAATTAGGGTTTTTAACAAATCGTGTGCATCCAATAAGTTCATTTGTGTCATTGGATAAACATTTAGGTCATTTTCGTCCTCCCTAGGCTTATTCTTGTCCAATTAGGGTTTTTAACCAATCTTGTGCATCCAATAGGTGTGTTTGTGTCATTGGATTAATATTTAGGTCATTTTCGTCCTCGCTAGGCTTATTCTTGTCCAATTAGGGTTTTTAACCAGTCTTGTGCATCGAATAGGTGTGTTTGTGTCATTGGATGTACATTTAGGTCATTTTCGTCCTCCCTAGGCTTATTCTTGTCCAATTAGGGTTTTTAACCAATCTTGTGCATCCAATAAGTTCATTTGTGTCATTGGAGGAACATATAGGTCATTTTCGTCCTCCCTAGGCTTATTCTTGTCCAATTAGGGTTTTTAACCAATCTTGTGCATCCAATAGGTGTGTTTGTATCATTGGATTAACATTTAGGTCATTTTCGTACTACCAAGGCTTATTCTTGTCCAATTAGGGTTTTTAACCAATCTTGTGCATCCAATAAGTTCATTTGTGTCATTGGAGGAACATATAGGTCATTTTCGTCCTCCCTAGGCTTATTCTTGTCCAATTAGGGTTTTTAACCAATCTTGTGCATCCAATAGGTGTGTTTGTGTCATTGGATGTACATTTAGGTCATTTTCGTCCTCGCTAGGCTTATTCTTGTCCAATTAGGGTTTTTAACGAATCTTGTGCATCCAATAGGTGTGTTTGTGTCATTGGATTAATATTTAGGTCATTTTCGTCCTCCCTACGCTTATTCTTGTCCAATTAGGGTTTTTAACCAATCTTGTGCATCCAATAGGTGTGTTTGTGTCATTGGATGTACATTTAGGTCATTTTCGTCCTCCCTAGGCTTATTCTTGTCCAATTAGGGTTTTTAACCAATCTTGTGCATCCAATAAGTTCATTTGTGTCATTGGAGGAACATATAGGTCATTTTCGTCCTCCCTAGGCTTATTCTTGTCCAATTAGGGTTTTTAACCAATCTTGTGCATCCAATAGGTGTGTTTGTGTCATTGGATGTACATTTAGGTCATTTTCGTCCTCGCTAGGCTTATTCATGTCCAATTAGGGTTTTTAACCAATCTTGTGCATCCAATAGGTGTGTTTGTGTCATTGGATTAATATTTAGGTCATTTTCGTCCTCCCTTTGCTTATTCTTGTCCAATTAGGGTTTTTAACCAATCTTGTGCATCCAATAGGTGTGTTTGTGTCATTGGATGTACATTTAGGTCATTTTCGTCCTCGCTAGGCTTATTCTTGTCCAGTTAGGGTTTTTAACCAATCTTGTGCATCCAATAGATGTGTTTGTGTCATTGGATTAATATTTAGGTCATTTTCGTCCTCCCTAGGCTTATTCTTGTCCAGTTAAGGTTTTTAACCAATCTTGTGCATCCAATAGGTGTGTTTCTGTCATTGGATTAACATTTAGGTCATTTTCGTCCTCCCTAGGCTTATTCTTGTCCAATTAGGGTTTTTAACAAATCTTGTGCATCCAATAAGTTCATTTGTGTCATTGGATAAACATTTAGGTCATTTTCGTCCTCCCTAGGCTTATCCTTGTCCAATTAGGGTTTTTAACAAATCTTGTGCATCCGATAGGTGTGTTTGTGTCATTGGATGAACATTTAAGTCATTTTCATCCTCCCAAGGCTTATTCTTGTCCAATTAGGGATTTTAACCAATCTTGTGCATCCAATAAGTTCATTTGTGTCATTGGAGGAACATATAGGTCATTATCGTCCTCCCTTGACTTATTCTTGTCCAATTAGGGTTTTTAACCAATCTTGTGCATCCAATAGGTGTGTTTGTTTCATTGGATGTACATATAGGTCATTTTCGTCCTCCCTAGACTTATTCTTGTCCAATTAGGGTTTTTAACCAATCTTGTGCATCCAATAAGTTCATTTGTGTCATTGGAGGAACATATAGGTCATTTTCGTCCTCCTTAGGCTTATTCTTCTCCAATTAGGGTTTTTAACCAATCTTGTGCATCCGATAAGTGTGTTTGTGTCATTGGATGAACATTTAGGTCATTTTCGTACTCCCTAGGCTTATTCTTGTCCAATTAGGGTTTTTAACCAATCTTGTGCATCCAATAAGTTCATTTGTGTCATTGGATAAACATTTAGGTCATTTTCGTCCTTCCTAGGCTTATTCTTGTCCAATTAGGGTTTTTAACCAATCTTGTGCATCCAATAGGTGTGTTTGTGTCATTGGATTAACATTTAGGTCATTTTCGTCCTCCCAAGGCTTATTCTTGTCCAATTAGGGTTTTTAACCAATCTTGTGCATCCAACAGGTGTGTTTATGTCATTGGATTAACATTTAGGTCATTTTCGTCCTCCCTAGGCTTATTCTTGTCCAATTAGGGTTTTTAACCAATCTTGTGCATCCAATAGGTGTGTTTGTGTCATTGGATTAACATTTAGGTCATTTTCGTCCTCACTAGGCTTATTCTTGTCCAATTAGGGTTTTTAACAAATCTTGTGCATCCAATAAGTTCATTTGTGTCATTGGATAAACATTTAGGTCATTTTCGTCCTCCCTAGGCTTATTCTTGTCCAATTAGGGTTTTTAACCAATCTTGTGCATCCAATAGGTGTGTTTGTGTCATTGGATTAATATTTAGGTCATTTTCGTCCTCGCTAGGCTTATTCTTGTCCAATTAGGGTTTTTAACCAGTCTTGTGCATCCAATAGGTGTGTTTGTGTCATTGGATGTACATTTAGGTCATTTTCGTCCTCCCTAGGCTTATTCTTGTCCAATTAGGGTTTTTAACCAATCTTGTGCATCCAATAAGTTCATTTGTGTCATTGGACGAACATATAGGTCATTTTCGTCCTCCCTAGGCTTATTCTTGTCCAATTAGGGTTTTTAACAAATCTTGTGCATCCAATAGGTGTGTTTGTGTCATTGGATTAACATTTAGGTCATTTTCGTCCTCCCTAGGCTTATTCTTGTCCAATTAGGGTTTTTAACCAATCTTGTGCATCCAATAGGTGTGTTTGTGTCATTGGATTTACATTTAGGTCATTTTCGTCCTCCCTAGGCTTATTCTTGTCCAATTAGGGTTTTTAACCAATCTTGTGCATCCAATAGGTGTGTTTGTGTCATTGGATGTACATTTAGGTCATTTTCGTCCTCCCTAGGCTTATTCTTGTCCAATTAGTGTTTTTAACAAATCTTGTGCATCCAATAAGTTCATTTGTGTCATTGGAGGAACATATAGGTCATTTTCGTCCTCCCTAGGCTTATTCTTGTCCAATTAGGGTTTTTAACCAATCTTGTGCATCCAATAGGTGTGTTTGTGTCATTGGATGTACATTTAGGTCATTTTCGTCCTCGCTAGGCTTATTCTTGTCCAGTTAGGGTTTTTAACCAATCTTGTGCATCCAATAGATGTGTTTGTGTCATTGGATTAATATTTAGGTCATTTTCGTCCTCCCTAGGCTTATTCTTGTCCAATTAGGGTTTTTAAACAATCTTGTGCATCCATTAAGTTCATTTGTGTCATTGGAGGAACATATAGGTCATTTTCGTCCTCCCTAAGCTTATTCTTGTCCAATTAGGGTTTTTAACCAATCTTGTGCATCCAATAGGTGTGTTTGTGTCATTGGATGTACATTTAGGTCATTTTCGTCCTCGCTAGGCTTATTCTTGTCCAGTTAGGGTTTTTAACCAATCTTGTGCATCCAATAGATGTGTTTGTGTCATTGGATTAATATTTAGGTCATTTTCGTCCTCCCTAGGCTTATTCTTGTCCAGTTAGGGTTTTTAACCATTCTTGTGCATCCAATAGGTGTGTTTCTGTCATTGGATTAACATTTAGGTCATTTTCGTCCTCCCTAGGCTTATTCTTGTCCAATTAGGGTTTTTAACAAATCTTGTGCATCCAATAAGTTCATTTGTGTCATTGGATAAACATTTAGGTCATTTTCGTCCTCCCTAGGCTTATTCTTGTCCAATTAGGGTTTTTAACCAATCTTGTGCATCCAATAGGTGTGTTTGTGTCATTGGATGTACATTTAGGTCATTTTCGTCCTCGCTAGGCTTATTCTTGTCCAGTTAGGGTTTTTAACCAATCTTGTGCATCCAATAGATGTGTTTGTGTCATTGGATTGATATTTAGGTCATTTTCGTCCTCCCTAGGCTTATTCTTGTCCAGTTAGGGTTTTTAACCAATCTTGTGCATCCAATAGGTGTGTTTATGTCATTGGATTAACATTTAGGTCATTTTCGTCCTCCCTAGGCTTATTCTTGTCCAATTAGGGTTTTTAACAAATCTTGTGCATCCAATAAGTTCATTTGTGTCATTGGATAAACATTTAGGTCATTTTCGTCCTCCCTAGGCTTATTCTTGTCCAATTAGGGTTTTTAACCAATCTTGTGCATCCAATAGGTGTGTTTGTCCCGTTGGATGAACATTTAGGTCATTTTCGTCCTCCCAAGGCTTATTCTTGTCCAATTAGGGTTTTTAACCAATCTTGTGCATCCAATAAGTTCATTTGTGTCATTGGAGGAACATATAGGTCATTTTCGTCCTCCCTAGGCTTATTCTTGTCTAATTAGGGTTTTTAACCAATCTTGTGCATCCAATAGGTGTCTTTGTGTCATTGGATGTACATTTAGGTCATTTTCGTCCTCCCTAGGCTTATTCTTGTCCAATTAGGGTTTTTAACAAATCTTGTGCATCCAATAAGTTCATTTGTGTCATTGGATAAACATTTAGGTCATTTTCGTCCTCCCTAGGCTTATTCTTGTCCAATTAGGGTTTTTAACCAATCTTGTGCATCCAATAGGTGTGTTTGTGTCATTCGATGAACATTTAGGTCATTTTCGTCCTCCCTAGGCTTATTCTTGTCCAATTAGGGTTTTTAACCAATCTTGTGCATCCAATAAGTTCATTTGTGTCATTGGATTAACATTTAGGTCATTTTCGTCCTCCCTAGGCACACTCTTGTCCAATTAGGGTTTTTAACCAATCTTGTGCATCCAATAGGTTGAGTTGTGTCATTGGATTAACATTTAGGTCATTTTCGTCCTCCCTAGGCTTATTCTTGTCCAATTAGGGTTTTTAACCAATCTTGTGCATCCAATAGGTGTGTTTGTGTCATTGGATGATCAATTAGGTCATTTTCGTCCTCCCTAGGCTTATTCTTGTCCAATTAGGGTTTTTAACCAATCTTGTGCATCCAATAGGTGTGTTTGTGTCATTGGATGATCAATTAGGTCATTTATCGTCCTCCCTAGGCTTATTCTTGTCCAATTAGGGTTTTTAACCAATCTTGTGCATCCAATAGGTTGAGTTGTGTCATTGGATTAACATTTAGGTCATTTTCGTCCTCCCTAGGCATATTCTTGTCCAATTAGGGTTTTTAACCAATCTTGTGCATCCAATAGGTGTGTTTGTGTCATTGGATGATCAATTAGGTCATTTTCGTCCTCCCTAGGCTTATTCTTGTCCAATTAGGGTTTTTAACCAATCTTGTGCATCCAATAGGTGTGTTTGTGTCATTGGATGATCAATTAGGTCATTTTCGTCCTCCCTAGGCTTATTCTTGTCCAATTAGGGTTTTTAACCATTCTTGTGCATCCAATAGGTGTGTTTGTGTCATTGGATGATCAATTAGGTCATTGTTGTCCTCCCTAGGCTTATTCTTGTCCAATTAGGGTTTTTAACCAATCTTGTGCATCCAATAGGTGTGTTTGTGTCATTGGATGATCAATTAGGTCATTTTCGTCCTCCCTAGGCTTATTCTTGTCCAATTAGGGTTTTTAACCAATCTTGTGCATCCAATAGGTGTGTTTGTGTCATTGGATGATCAATTAGGTCATTTTCGTCCTCCCTAGGCTTATTCTGGTCAAATTAGCGTTTTTAACCAATCTTGTGCATCCAATAAATTCATTTGTGTCATTGGATGATCAATTAGGTCATTTTCGTCCTCCCTAGGCTTATTCTTGTCCAATTAAGGTTTTTAACCAATCTTGTGCATCCAATAACTTTGTTTGTGTCATTGAATTAATATTTAGGTCATTTTCGTCCTCCCTAGGCATATTCTTGTCCAATTAGGGTTTTTAACCAATCTTGTGCATCCAATAGGTGTGTTTGTGTCATTGGATGATCAATTAGGTCATTTTCGTCTTCCCTAGGATTATTCTTGTCCAATTAGGGTTTTTAACCAATCTTGTGCATCCAATAAGTTTGTCTGTGTCATTGAATTAATATTTAGGTCATTTTCGTCCTCCCTAGGCATATTCTTGTCCAATTAGGGTTTTTAACCAATCTTGTGCATCCAATAGGTGTGTTTGTGTCATTGGATGATCAATTAGGTCATTTTCGTCCTCCCTAGGCTTATTCTTGTCCAATTAGGGTTTTTAACCAATCTTGTGCATCCAATAACTTTGTTTGTGTCATTGAATTAATATTTAGGTCATTTTCCTCCTCCCTAGGCATATTCTTGTCCAATTAGGGTTTTTAACCAATCTTGTGCATCCAATAAGTTCATTTATGTCATTTGATTAACATTTAGGTCATTTTCGTCCTTCCTAGGCATATTCTTGTCCAATTAGGGTTTTTAACCAATCTTGTGCATCCAATAGGTGTGTTTGTGTCATTGGATGATCAATTAGGTCATTTTCGTCCTCCCTAGGCTTATTCTTGTCCAATTAGGGTTTTTAACCAATCTTGTGCATCCAATAGATGTGTTTGTGTCATTGGATTAACATTTAGGTCATTTTCGTCCTCCCTAGGCTTTTTCTTGTCCAATTAGAATTTTTAACCAATCTTGTGCATCCAATAGGTGTGTTTGTGTCATTGGATGATCAATTAGGTCATTTTCGTCCTCCCTAGGCTTATTCTTGTCCAATTAGGGTTTTTAACCAATCTTGTGCATCCAATAGGTGTGTTTGTGTCATTGGATTAACATTTAGGTCATTTTCGTCCTCCCTAGGCTTATTCTTGTCCAATTAGGGCTTTTAACCAATCTTGTGCATCCAATAAGTGGAGTTGTGTCATTGGATTCACATTTAGGTCATTTTCGTCCTCCGTAGGCTTATTCTTGTCCAATTAGGGTTTTTAACCAATCTTGTGCATCGAATAGGTGTGTTTGTGTCATTGGATGATCAATTAGGTCATTTTCGTCCTTCCTAGGCATAATCTTTTCCAATTAGGGTTTTTAACCAATCTTGTGCATCCAATAGGTGTGTTTGTGTCATTGGATGATCAATTAGGTCATTTTCGTCCTCCCTAGGCTTATTCTTGTCCAATTAGGGTTTTTAACCAATCTTGTGCATCCAATAGGTGTGTTTGTGTCATTGGATTAACATTTAGGTCATTTTCATCCTCCCTAGGCTTATTCTTGTCCAATTAGGGTTTTTAACAAATCTTGTGCATCCAATAAGTTCATTTGTGTCATTGGATAAACATTTAGGTCATTTTCGTTCTCCCTACGCTTATTCTTGTCCAATTAGGGGTTTTAACCAATCTTGTGCATCCAATAGGTGTGTTTGTGTCATTGGATTAATATTTAGGTCATTTTCGTCCTCGCTAGGCTTATTCTTGTCCAATTAGGGTTTTTAACCAGTCTTGTGCATCCAATAGGTGTGTTTGTGTCATTGGATGTACATTTAGGTCATTTTCGTCCTCCCTAGGCTTATTCTTGTACAATTAGGGTTTTTAACCAATCTTGTGAATCCAATAAGTTCATTTGTGTCATTGGAGGAACATATAGGTCATTTTCGTCCTCCCTAGGCTTATTCTTGTCCAATTAGGGTTTTTAACCAATCTTGTGCATCCAATAGGTGTGTTTGTGTCATTGGATTAACATTTAGGTCATTTTCGTCCTCCCTTGGCTTATTCTTGTCCTATTAGGGTTTTTAACCAATCTTGTGCATCCAATAGGTGTGTTTGTGTCATTAGATATACATTTAGGTCATTTTCGTCCACTCTAGGCTTATTCTTGTCCAATTAGGGTTTTTAACCAATCTTGTGCATCCAATAGGTGTGTTTGTGTCATTGGATTAACATTTAGGTCATTTTCGTCCTCCCTAGGCTTATTCTTGTCCAATTAGGGTTTTCAACAAACTTTGTGCTTCCAATAAGTTCATTTTTGTCTTTGGAGGAACATATAGGTCATTTTCGTCCTCTCTAGGCTTATTCTTGTCCAATTAGGGTTTTTAACCAATCTTGTGCATCCAATAGGTGTGTTTATGTCATTGGATTAACATTTAGGTCATTTTCATCCTCCCTAGGCTTATTCTTGTCCAATTAGGGTTTTTAACAAATCGTGTGCATCCAATAAGTTCATTTGTGTCATTGGATAAACATTTAGGTCATTTTCGTCCTCCCTAGGCTTATTCTTGTCCAATTAGGGTTTTTAACCAATCTTGTGCATCCAATAGGTGTGTTTGTGTCATTGGATTAATATTTAGGTCATTTTCGTCCTCGCTAGGCTTATTCTTGTCCAATTAGGGTTTTTAACCAGTCTTGTGCATCGAATAGGTGTGTTTGTGTCATTGGATGTACATTTAGGTCATTTTCGTCCTCCCTAGGCTTATTCTTGTCCAATTAGGGTTTTTAACCAATCTTGTGCATCCAATAAGTTCATTTGTGTCATTGGAGGAACATATAGGTCATTTTCGTCCTCCCTAGGCTTATTCTTGTCCAATTAGGGTTTTTAACCAATCTTGAGCATCCAATAGGTGTGTTTGTGTCAATGGATGTACATTTAGGTCATTTTCGTCCTCCCTAGGCTTATTCTTGTCCAATTAGGGTTTTCAACCAATCTTTTGCATCGAATAAGTTCATTTGTGTCATTGGAGGAACATATAGGTCATTTTCGTTCTCCCTAGGCTTATTCTTGTCCAATTAGGGTTTTTAACCAATCTTGTGCATCCAATAAGTTCATTTGTGTCATTGGAGGAACATATAGTTCATTTTCGTCCTCCCTAGGCTTATTCTTGTCCAATTAGGGTTTTTAACCAATCTTGTGCATCCAATAAGTTCATTTGTGTCATTGGAGGAACATATAGGTCATTTTCGTCCTCCCTAGGCTTATTCTTGTCCAATTAGGGTTTTTAACCAATCTTGTGCATCCAATAGGTGTGTTTGTGTCATTGGATTAACATTTAGGTCATTTTTGTCCTCCCTAGGCTTATTCTATTCCAATTAGGGTTTTTAACCAATCTTATGCATCCAATAGGTGTGTTTGTGTCATTGGATTAACATTTAGGTCATTTTCGTCCTCCCAAGGCTTATTCTTGTCCAATTAGGGTTTTTAACCAATCTTGTGCATCCAATAAATATGTTTGTGTCATTGGATGTACATATAGGTCATTTTCGTCCTCCCTAGGCTTATTCTTGTCCAATTAGGGTTTTTAACCAATCTTGTGCATCCAATAGGTGTGTTTGTGTCATTGGATGAACAATTAGGTCATTTTTGTCCTCCCTAGACTTATTCTTGTCCAATTAGGGTTTTTAACCAATCTTGTGCATCCGATAGGTGTGTTTGTGTCATTGGATGAACATTTAGGTCATTTTCGTCCTCCCAAGGCTTATTCTTGTCCAATTAGGGTTTTTAACCAATCTTGTGCATCCAATAAGTTCATTTGTGTCATTGGAGGAACTTATAGGTCATTTTCGTCCTCCCTAGGCTTATTCTTGTCCAATTATGGTTTTTAACAAATCTTTTGCATCCAATAGGTGTGTTTGTGTCATTGGATGAACATTTAGGTCATTTTCGTACTCCCAAGGCTTATTCTTGTCCAATTAGGGTTTTTAACCAATCTTGTGCATCCAATAAGTTCATTTGTGTCATTGGAGGAACATATAGGTCATTTTCGTCCTCCCTAGGCTTATTCTTGTCCAATTAGGGTTTTTAACCAATCTTGTCCATCCAATAGGTGTGTTTGTGTCATTGGATGAACATTTAGGTCATTTTTGTCCTCCCTAGGCTTATTCTTGTCCAATTAGGGTTTTTAACCAATCTTGTGCATCCAATAGGTGTGTTTGTGTCATTGGATGAATATTTAGGTCATTTTTGTCCTCCCTAGGCTTATTCTATTCCAATTAGGGTTTTTAACCAATCTTGTGCATCCAATAGGTGTGTTTGTGTCATTGGATTAACATTTAGGTCATTTTCGTCCTCCCAAGGCTTATTCTTGTCCAATTAGGGTTTTTAACCAATCTTGTGCATCCAATAAGTTCATTTGTGTCATTGGAGGAACATTTAGGTCATTTTCGTCCTCCCTAGGCTTATTCTTGTCTAATTAGGGTTTTTAACCAATCTTGTGCATCCAATAGGTGTCTTTGTGTCATTGGATGTACATTTAGGTCATTTTCGTCTTCCCTAGGCTTATTCTTGTCCAATTAGGGTTTTTAACAAATCTTGTGCATCCAATAAGTTCATTTGTGTCATTGGATAAACATTTAGGTCATTTTCGTCCTCCCTAGGCTTATTCTTGTCCAATTAGGGTTTTTAACCAATCTTGTGCATCCAATAGGTGTGTTTGAGTCATTGGATTAACATTTAGGTCATTTTCGTCCTCCCCAGGCTTATTCTTGTCAAATTAGGTTTTTTAACGAACCTTATGCTTCCAATAAGTTCATTTTTGTGATTGGAGGAACATATAGGTCATTTTCGTCCTCCCTAGGCTTATTCTTGTCCAATTAGGGTTTTTAACCTATCTTGTGCATCCAATAGGTGTGTTTATGTCATTGGATTAACATTTAGGTCATTTTCGTACTCCTTAGGCTTATTCTAATCCAATTAGGGTTTTTAACAAATCTTGTGCATCCAATAAGTTCATTTGTGTCATTGGATAAACATTTAGGTCATTTTCGTCCTCCCTAGGCTTATTCTTGTCCAATTAGGGTTTTTAACCAATCTTGTGCATCCAATAGGTGTGTTTGTGTCATTGGATGTACATTTAGTTCATTTTCGTCCTCCCTAGGCTTATTCTTGTCCAATTAGGGTTTTTAACCAATCTTGTGCATCCAATAGGTGTGTTTGTGTCATTGGATGTACATTTAGGTCATTTTCGTCCTCCCTAGGCTTATTCTTGTCCAATTAGGGTTTTTAACCAATCTTGTGCATCTAATAGGTGTGTTTGTGTCATTGGATGAACATTTAGGTCATTTTCGTCCTCCCTAGTCTTATTCTTGTCCAATTAGGGTTTTTATGCAATCTTGTGCATCCAATAGGTGTGTTTGTGTCATTGGAGGAACATTTAGGTCATTTTCGTCCTCCCTAGTCTTATTCTTGTCCAATTAGGGTTTTATGCAATCTTGTGCATCCAATAGGTGTGTTTGTGTCATTGGACGAACATTTAGGTCATTTTCGTCCTCCCTAGTCTTATTCTTGTCCAATGAGGGTTTTAAGCAATCTTGTGCATCCAATATGTGGGTTTGTGTCATTGGATGAACATTTAGGTCATTTTCGTCCTCCCTATGCTTATTCTTGTCCAATTAGGGTTTTTAACCAATCTTGTGCATCCAATAAGTTCATTTGTGTCATTGGATGAACATTTAGGTCATTTTCGTCCTCCCTAGTCTTATTCTTGTCCAATTAGGGTTTTTATGCAATCTTGTGCATCCAATAGGTGTGTTTGTGTCATTCGACGAACATTTAGGTCATTGTCGTCCTCCCTAGGCTTATTCTTGTCCAATTATGGTTTTTAACCAATCTTATGCATCCAATAAGTTCATTTGTGTCATTGGATGAACATTTAGGTCATTTTCGTCCTCCCTAGGCTTATTCTTGTCCAATTAGGGTTTTTAACCAATCTTGTGCATCCAATAAGTTCGTTTGTGTCATTGGATAAACATTTAGGTCATTTTCGTCCTCCCTAGGCTTATTCTTGTCCAATTAGGGTTTTTAACCAATCTTGTGCATCCAATAGGTGTGTTTGTGTCATTGGATTAACATTTCGGTCATTTTCGTACTACCAAGGCTTATTCTTGTCCAATTAGGGTTTTTAACCAATCTTGTGCGTCCAATAAGTTCATTTGTGTCATTGGAGGAACATATAGGTCATTTTCGTCCTCCCTAGGCTTATTCATGTCCAATTATGGTTTTTAACCAATCTTGTGCATCCAATAAGTTCATTTGTGTCATTGGACGAACATATAGGTCATTTTCGTCCTCCCTAGACTTATATATAGGTCATTTTCGTCCTCCCTAGGCTTATTCGTGTCCAATTAGGGTTTTTAACCAATCTTGTGCAACCAATAAGTTCATCTGTGTCATTGGACGAACATATAGGTCATTTTCGTCCTCCCTAGGCTTATTCTTGTCCAATTAGGGTTTTTAACAAATCTTGAGCATCCAATAGGTGTGTTTGTGTCATTGGATGTACATTTAGGTCATTTTCGTCCTACCTAGGCTTATTCTTGTCCAATTAGTGTTTTTAACCAATCTTGTGCATCCAATAAGTTCATTTGTGTCATTGGAGGAACATATAGGTCATTTTCGTCCTCCCTAGGCTTATTCTTGTCCAATTAGGGTTTTTAACCAATCTTGTGCATCCAATAGGTGTGTTTGTGTCATTGGATTAACATTTAGGTCATTTTCGTACTACCAAGGCTTATTCTTGTCCACTTAGGGTTTTTAACCAATCTTGTGCATCCAATAAGTTCATTTGTGTCATTGGAGTAACATATAGGTCATTTTCGTCCTCCCTAGGCTTATTCTTTTCCAATTAGGGTTTTTAACCAATCTTGTGCATCCAATAAGTTCATTTGTGTCATTGGAGGAACATATAGGTCATTTTCGTCCTCCCTAGGCTTATTCTTGTCCAATTAGGGTTTTTAACCAATCTTGTGCATCCAATAGGTGTGTTTGTGTCATTGGATTAACATTTAGGTCATTTTCGTCCTCCCTAGGCTTATTCTGGTCCAATTAGGGTTTTTAACCAATCTTGTGCATCCAATAGGTGTGTTTGTGTCATTGGATTAACATTTAGGTCATTTTCGTCCTCCCTAGGCTTATTCTTGTCCAATAGGGTTTTTAACCAATCTTGTGCATCCAATAGGTGTGTTTGTGTCATTGGATTAACATTTAGGTCACTTTCGTCCTCCCAAGGCTTATTCTTGTCCAATTAATGTTTTTAACCAATCTTGTACATCCAATAAGTTCATTTGTGTCATTGGAGGAACATATAGGTCATTTTCGTCCTCCCTAGGCTTATTCTTGTCCAATTAGGGTTTTTAACCAATCTTGTGCATCCAATAGGTGTGTTTGTGTCATTGGATTAACATTTAGGTCATTTTCGTCCTCCCTTGGCTTATTCTTGTCCTATTAGGGTTTTTAACCAATCTTGTGCATCCAATAGGTGTGTTTGTGTCATTAGATATACATTTAGGTCATTTTCGTCCACCCTAGGCTTATTCTTGTCCAATTAGGGTTTTTAACCAATCTTGTGCATCCAATAGGTGTGTTTGTGTCATTGGATTAACATTTAGGTCATTTTCGTCCTCCCTAGGCTTATTCTTGTCCAATTAGGGTTTTTAACAAATCGTGTGCATCCAATAAGTTCATTTGTGTCATTGGATAAACATTTAGGTCATTTTCGTCCTCCCTAGGCTTATTCTTGTCCAATTAGGGTTTTTAACCAATCTTGTGCATCCAATAGGTGTGTTTGTGTCATTGGATTAACATTTCGGTCATTTTCGTACTACCAAGGCTTATTCTTGTCTAATTAGGGTTTTTAACCAATCTTGTGCGTCCAATAAGTTCATTTGTGTCATTGGAGGAACATATAGGTCATTTTCGTCCTCCCTAGGCTTATTCATGTCAAATTAGGATTTTTAACCAATCTTGTGCATCCAATAAGTTCATTTGTGTCATTGGACGAACATATAGGTCATTTTCGTCCTCCCTAGACTTATTCTTGTCCAATTAGGGTTTTTAACCAATCTTGTGCATCCAATAGGTGTGTTTGTGTCATTGGATTAACATTTAGGTCATTTTCGTCCTCCCTAGGCTTATTCTTGTCCAATTAGGGTTTTCAACAAACCTTGTGCTTCCAATAAGTTCATTTTTGTCTTTGGAGGAACATATAGGTCATTTTCGTCCTCTCTAGGCTTATTCTTGTCCAATTAAGGTTTTTAACCAATCTTGTGCATCCAATAGGTGTGTTTATGTCGTTGGATTAACATTTAGGTCATTTTCGTCCTCCCTAGGCTTATTCTTGTCCAATTGGGTTTTTAACAAATCGTGTGCATCCGATAAGTTCATTTGTGTCATTGGATAAACATTTAGGTCATTTTCGTCCTCCCTAGGCTTATTCTTGTCCAATTAGGGTTTTTAACCAATCTTGTGCATCTAATAGGTGTGTTTGTGTCATTGGATTAATATTTAGGTCATTTTCGTCCTCGCTAGGCTTATTCTTGTCCAATTAGGGTTTTTAACCAGTCTTGTGCATCCAATAGGTGTGTTTGTGTCATTGGATTAATATTTAGGTCATTTTCGTCCTCCCTAGGCTTATTCTTGTCCAGTTATGGTTTTTAACCAATCTTGTGCATCCAATAGGTGTGTTTATGTCATTGGATTAACATTTAGGTCATTTTCGTCCTCCCTAGGCTTATTCTTGTCCAATTAGGGTTTTTAACAAATCTTGTGCATCCAATAAGTTCATTTGTGTCATTGGATAAACATTTAGGTCATTTTCGTCCTCTCTAGGCTTATCCTTGTCCAATTAGGGTTTTTAACTAATCTTGTGCATTCGATAGGTGTGTTTGTGTCATTGGATGAACATTTAGGTCATTTTCGTCCTCCCAAGGCTTATTCTTGTCCAATTAGGGTTTTTAACCAATCTTGTGCATCCAATAAGTTCATTTGTATCATTGGAGGAACATATAGGTCATTTTCGTCCTCCCTAGACTTATTCTTGTCAAATTAGGGTTTTTAACCAATCTTGTGCATCCAATAGGTGTGTTTGTTTCATTGGATGTACATATAGGTCATTTTCGTCCTCCCTAGACTTATTCTTGTCCAATTAGGGTTTTTAACAAATCTTGTGCATCCAATAAGTTCATTTGTGTCATTGGATAAACATTTAGGTCATTTTCGTCCTCCCTAGGCTTATTCTTGTCCAATTAGGGTTTTTAACCAATCTTGTGCTTCCGGTAGGTGTGTTTGTCTCATTGGATGAACATTTAGGTCATTTTCGTCCTCCCAAGGCTTATTCTTGTCCAATTAGGGTTTTTAACCAATCTTGTGCATCCAATAAGTTCATTTGTGTCATTGGAGGAACATTTAGGTCATTTTCGTCCTCCCTAGCCTTATTCTTGTCCAATTAGGGTTTTTAACCAATCTTGTGTATCCAATAGGTGTTTGTGTCATTGGATTAACATTTAGGTCATTTTCGTACTACCAAGGCTTATTCTTGTCCAATTAGGGTTTTTAACCAATCTTGTGCATCCAATAAGTTCATTTGTGTCATTGGAGGAACATATAGTTCATTTTCGTCCTCCCTAGGCTTATTCTTCTACAATTAGGGTTTTTAACCAATCTTATGCATCCAATAAGTTCATTTGTGTCATTGGATAAACATTTAGGTCATTTTCGTCCTCACTAGGCTTATTCTTGTCCAATTAGGGTTTTTAACCAATCTTGTGCATCCGGTAGGTGTGTTTGTCTCATTGGATGAACATTTAGGTCATTTTCGTCCTCCCAAGGCTTATTCTTGTCCAATTAGGGTTTTTAACCAATCTTGTGCATCCAATAAGTTCATTTGTGTCATTGGAGGAACATATAGGTCATTTTCGTCCTCCCTAGGCTTATTCTTGTCTAATTAGGGTTTTTAACCAATCTTGTGCATCCAATAGGTGTCTTTGTGTCATTGGATGTACATTTAGGTCATTTTCGTCCTCCCTAGGCTTATTCTTGTCCAATTAGGGTTTTTAACAAATCTTGTGCATCCAATAAGTTCATTTGTGTCATTGGATAAACATTTAGGTCATTTTCGTCCTCCCTAGGCTTATTCTTGTCCAATTAGGGTTTTTAACCAATCTTGTGCATCCAATAGGTGTGTTTGAGTCATTGGATTAACATTTAGGTCATTTTCGTCCTCCCCAGGCTTATTCTTGTCAAATTAGGTTTTTTAACGAACCTTATGCTTCCAATAAGTTCATTTTTGTGATTGGAGGAACATATAGGTCATTTTCGTCCTCCCTAGGCTTATTCTTGTCCAATTAGGGTTTTTAACCTATCTTGTGCATCCAATAGGTGTGTTTATGTCATTGGATTAACATTTAGGTCATTTTCGTACTCCTTAGGCTTATTCTAATCCAATTAGGGTTTTTAACAAATCTTGTGCATCCAATAAGTTCATTTGTGTCATTGGATAAACATTTAGGTCATTTTCGTCCTCCCTAGGCTTATTCTTGTCCAATTAGGGTTTTTAACCAATCTTGTGCATCCAATAGGTGTGTTTGTGTCATTGGATGTACATTTAGTTCATTTTCGTCCTCCCTAGGCTTATTCTTGTCCAATTAGGGTTTTTAACCAATCTTGTGCATCCAATAGGTGTGTTTGTGTCATTGGATGTACATTTAGGTCATTTTCGTCCTCCCTAGGCTTATTCTTGTCCAATTAGGGTTTTTAACCAATCTTGTGCATCCAATATGTGTGTTTGTGTCATTGGATGTACATTTAGGTCGTTTTCGTTCTCCCTAGGCTTATTCTTGTCCAATTAGGGTTTTTAACCAATCTTGTGCATCTAATAGGTGTGTTTGTGTCATTGGATTAACATTTAGGTCATTTTCGTCCTCCCTTTGGTTATCCTTGTCCAATTAGGGTTTTTAACCAATCTTGTGCATCCAATAAGTTCATTTGTGTCATTGGAGGAACATATAGGTCATTTTCGTCATTGGATAAACATATAGGTCATTTTCGTCATTTGTGTCATTGGATGTACATTTAGGTCGTTTTCGTTCTCCCTAGGCTTATTCTTGTCCAATTAGGGTTTTTAACCAATCTTGTGCATCCAATAGGTGTGTTTGTGTCATTGGATTAACATTTAGGTCATTTTCGTCCTCCCTTGGCTTATTCTAGTTCTATTAGGGTTTTTAACCAATCTTGTGCATCCAATAGGTGTGTTTGTGTCATTAGATATACATTTAGGTCATTTTCGTCCACCCTAGGCTTATTCTTGTCCAATTAGGGTTTTTAACCAATCTTGTGCATCCAATAGGTGTGTTTGTGTCATTGGATTAACATTTAGGTCATTTTCGTCCTCCCTAGGCTTATTCTTGTCCAATTAGGGTTTTCAACAAACCTTTTGCTTCCAATAAGTTCATTTTTGTCTTTGGAGGAACATATAGGTCATTTTCGTCCTCTCTAGGCTTATTCTTGTCCAATTAGGGTTTTTAACCAATCTTGTGCATCCAATAGGTGTGTTTATGTTATTGGATTAACATTTAGGTCATTTTCATCCTCCCTAGGCTTATTCTTGTCCAATTAGGGTTTTTAACAAATCGTGTGCATCCAATAAGTTCATTTGTGTCATTGGATAAACATTTAGGTCATTTTCGTCCTCCCTAGGCTTATTCTTGTCCAATTAGGGTTTTTAACCAATCTTGTGCATCCAATAGGTGTGTTTGTGTCATTGGATTAATATTTAGGTCATTTTCGTCCTCGCTAGGCTTATTCTTGTCCAATTAGGGTTTTTAACCAGTCTTGTGCATCGAATAGGTGTGTTTGTGTCATTGGATGTACATTTAGGTCATTTTCGTCCTCCCTAGGCTTATTCTTGTCCAATTAGGGTTTTTAACCAATCTTGTGCATCCAATAAGTTCATTTGTGTCATTGGAGGAACATATAGGTCATTTTCGTCCTCCCTAGGCTTATTCTTGTCCAATTAGGGTTTTTAACCGTCTTGTGCATCCAATAGGTGTGTTTGTGTCATTGGATTAACATTTAGGTCATTTTCGTCCTCCCTTGGCTTATTCATGTCCAATTAGGGTTTTTAACCAATCTTGTGCATCCAATAGGTGTGTTTGTGTCATTGGATGTACATTTAGGTCATTTTCGTCCTCCCTAGGCTTATTCTTGTCCAATTAGGGTTTTTAACCAATCTTGTGCATCCAATATGTGTGTTTGTGTCATTGGATGTACATTTAGGTCATTTTCGTCCTCCCTAGGCTTATTCTTGTCCAATTAGGGTTTTTAACCAATCTTGTGCATCCAATAAGTTCATTTGTGTCATTGGAGGAACATATAGGTCATTTTCGTCCTTTCTAGGCTTATTCTTCTCCAATTAGGGTTTTTAACCAATCTTGTGCATCCGATAAGTGTGTTTGTGTCATTGGATGTACATTTAGGTCATTTTCGTCCTCCCTAGGCTTATTCTTGTCCAATTAGGGTTTTTAACCAATCTTGTGCATCCAATAAGTTCATTTGTGTCATTGGAGGAACATATAGGTCATTTTCGTCCTCCCTAGGCTTATTCTTGTCCAATTAGGGTTTTTAACCAATCTTGTGCATCCAATAGGTGTGTTTGTGTCATTGGATTAACAATTAGGTCATTTTCGTCCTCCCTAGGCTTATTCTTGTCCAATTAGGGTTTTTAACCAATCTTGTGCATCCAATAAGTTTGTTTATGTCATTGAATTAATATTTAGGTCATTTTCGTCCTCCCTAGGCATATTCTTGTCCAATTAGGGTTTGTAACCAATCTTGTGCATCCAATAGGTGTGTGTGTGTCATTGGATGATCAATTAGGACATTTTCGTCCTCCCTAGGCTTATTCTTGTCCAATTAGGGTTTTTAACCAATCTTGTGCATCCAATAGGTGTGTTTGTGTCATTGGATGATCAATTAGGTCATTTTCGTCCTCCCTAGGCTTATTCTTGTCCAATAAGGGTTTTTAACCAATCTTGTGCATCCAATAAGTTCATTTGTGTCATTGGATTAACATTTAGGACATTTTCGTCCTTCCTAGGCATATTCTTGTCCAATTAGGGTTTTTAACCAATCTTGTGTATCCAATAGGTGTGTTTGTGTCATTGGATGATCAATTAGGCCATTTTCGTCCTCCCTAGGCTTATTCTAGTCCAATTAAGGTTTTTAACCAATGTTGTGCATCCAATAAGTTCGTTTTTGCATTGAATTAACATTTAGGTCTTATTCGTCCTCCCTAGGCATATTCTTGTCCAATTAGGGTTTTTAACCAATCTTGTGCATCCAATAGGTGTGTTTGTGTCATTGGATGATCAATTAGGTCATTTTCGTCCTCCCTAGGCTTATTCTTGTCCAATTAGGGTTTTTAACCAATCTTGTGCATCCAATAGGTGTGTTTGTGGCAATGGATGATCAATTTGGTCATTTTCGCCCTCCCTAGGCTTATTCTTGCCCAATTAGGGTTTTTAACCAATCTTGTGCATCCAATAAGTTGAGTTGTGTCATTGGATTAGCATTTAGGTCATTTTCGTCCTCCCTAGGCTTATTCTTGTCCAATTAGGGTTTTTAACCAATCTTGTGCATCGAATAAGTTCATTTGTGTCATTGGATTAACATTTAGGTCATTTTCGTCCTTCCTAGGCATATTCTTGTCCAATTAGGGTTTTTAACCAATCTTGTGCATCCAATAGGTGTGTTTGTTTGATTGGATGATCAATTAGGTTATTTTCGTCCTCCGTAGGCTTATTCTTGTCCAATTAGGGTTTTTAACCAATCTTGTGCATCCAATAAGTTGAGTTGTGTCATTGGATTAACATTTAGGTCATTTTCATTCTCCCTAGGCTTATTCTTGTCCAATTAGGGTTTTTAACCAATCTTGTCCATCCAATAAGTTCATTTGTGTTATTGGATTAACATTTAGGTCATATTCGTCCTCCCTAGGCATATTCTTGTCCAATTAGGGTTTTTAACCAATCTTGTGCATCCAATAGGTGTGTTTGTGTCATTGGATGATCAATTAGGTCATTTTCGTCCTCCCTAGGCATATTCTTGTCCAATTAGGGTTTTTAACCAATCTTGTGCATCCAATAGGTGTGTTTGTGTCATTGGATGATCAGTTAGGTCATTTTCGTCCTCCCTAGGCTTATTCTTGTCCAATTAGGGATTTTAACCAATCTTGTGCATCGAATAAGTTGAGTTGTGTCATCGGATTAACATTTAGGTCATTTTCGTTCTCCCTAGGCTTATTCTTGTCCAATTAGGGTTTTTAACCAATCTTGTGCATCCAATAAGTTCATTTGTGTCATTGGATTAACATTTAGGTCATATCCGTCCTCCCTAGGCATATTCTTGTCCAATTAGGGTTTTTAACCAATCTTGTGCATCCAATAAGTTCATTTGTGTTATTGGATTAACATTTAGGTCATATTCGTCCTCCTTAGACATATTCTTGTCCAATTAGGGTTTTTAACCAATCTTGTGCATCCAATAACTTTGTTTGTGTCGTTGAATTAATATTTAGGTCATTTTCGTCCTCCCTAGGCATATTCTTGTCCAATTAGGGTTTTTAACGAATCTTGTGCATCCAATAGGTGTGTTTGTGTCATTGGATGATCAATTAGGTCATTTTCGTCCTCCCTAGGCTTATTCTTGTCCAATTAGGGTTTTTAACCAATCTTGTGCATCCAATAAGTTCATTTGTGTCATTGGATTAACATAATGTCATTTTCGTCATCCCTAGGCATATTCTTGTCCAATTAGGGTTTTTAACCAATCTTGTGCATCCAATAGGTGTGTTTGTGTCATTGGATGATCAATTAGGTCATTTTCGTCCTCCCTAGGCATATTCTTGTCCAATTAGGGTTTTTAACCAATCTTGTGCATCCAATAGGTGTGTTTGTGTCATTGGATGATCAATTAGGTCATTTTCGTCCTCCCTAGGCTTATTCTTGTCCAATTAGGGTTTTTAACCAATCTTGTGCATCCAATAGGTGTGTTTGTGTCATTGGATGATCAATTAGGTCATTTTCGTCCTCCCTAGGCTTATTCTTGTCCAATTAGGGTTTTTAACCAATCTTGTGCATCCAATAAGTTCATTTGTGTCATTGGATGATCAATTAGGTCATTTTCGTCCTTCCTAGGCATATTCTTGATCAACTAGGGTTTTAAACCAATCTTGTGCATCCAATAGGTGTGTTTGTGTCATTGGATGATCAATTAGGTCATTTTCGTCCTCCCTAGGCTTATTCTTGTCCAATTAGGGTTTTTAACCAATCTTGTGCATCCAATAGGTGTGTTTGTGTCATTGGATGATCAATTAGGTCATTTTCGTCCTCCCTAGGCTTATTCTTGTCCAATTAGGGTTTTTAACCAATCTTGTGCATCCAATAGGTGTGTTTGTGTCATTGGATGATCAATTAGGTCATTTTCGTCCTCCCTAGGCTTATTCTTGTCCAATTAGGGTTTTTAACCAATCTTGTGCATCCAATAGGTGTGTTTGTGTCATTGGATGATCAATTAGGTCATTTATCGTCCTCCCTAGGCTTATTCTTGTCCAATTAGGGTTTTTAACCAATCTTGTGCATCCAATAGGTTGAGTTGTGTCATTGGATTAACATTTAGGTCATTTTCGTCCTCCCTAGGCATATTCTTGTCCAATTAGGGTTTTTAACCAATCTTGTGCATCCAATAGGTGTGTTTGTGTCATTGGATGATCAATTAGGTCATTTTCGTCCTCCCTAGGCTTATTCTTGTCCAATTAGGGTTTTTAACCAATCTTGTGCATCCAATAGGTGTGTTTGTGTCATTGGATGATCAATTAGGTCATTTTCGTCCTCCCTAGGCTTATTCTTGTCCAATTAGGGTTTTTAACCATTCTTGTGCATCCAATAGGTGTGTTTGTGTCATTGGATGATCAATTAGGTCATTGTTGTCCTCCCTAGGCTTATTCTTGTCCAATTAGGGTTTTTAACCAATCTTGTGCATCCAATAGGTGTGTTTGTGTCATTGGATGATCAATTAGGTCATTTTCGTCCTCCCTAGGCTTATTCTTGTCCAATTAGGGTTTTTAACCAATCTTGTGCATCCAATAGGTGTGTTTGTGTCATTGGATGATTAATTAGGCCATTTTCGTCCTCCCTAGGCTTATTCTTGTCCAATTAGGGTTTTTAACCAATCATGTGCATCCAAAAACTTTATTTGTGTCATTGAATTAATATTTAGGTCATTTTCGTCCTCCCTAGGCATATTCTTGTCCAATTAGGGTTTTTAACCAAACTTGTGCATCCAATAGGTGTGTTTGTGTCATTGGATGATCAATTAGGTCATTTTCGTCCTCCCTAGGCTTATTCTTGTCCAATTAGGATTTTTAACCAATCTTGTGCATCCAATAGGTGTGTTTGTGTCATTGGATTAACATTTAGGTCATTTTCGTCCTCCCTAGGCTTATTCTTGTCCAATTAGGGTTTTCAACAAACCTTGTGCTTCCAATAAGTTCATTTTTGTCTTTGGAGGAACATATAGGTCATTTTCGTCCTCTCTAGGCTTATTCTTGTCCAATTAGGGTTTTTAACCAATCTTGTGCATCCAATAGGTGTGTTTATGTCATTGGATTAACATTTAGGTCATTTTCGTCCTCCCTAGGCTTATTCTTGTCCAATTAGGGTTTTTAACAAATCGTGTGCATCCAATAAGTTCATTTGTGTCATTGGATAAACATTTAGGACATTTTCGTCCTCCCTAGGCTTATTCTTGTCCAATTAGGGTTTTTAACCAATCTTGTGCATCCAATAGGTGTGTTTGTGTCATTGGATGTACATTTAGGTCATTTTCGTCCTCCCTAGGCTTATTCTTGTCCAATTAGGGTTTTTAACCAATCTTGTGCATCCAATAAGTTCATTTGTGTCATTGGACGAACATATAGGTCATTTTCGTCCTCCCTAGGCTTATTCTTGTCCAGTTAGGGTTTTTATCAAATCTTGTGCATCCAATAGGTGTGTTTGTGTCATTGGATTAACATTTTGGTCATTTTCGTCCTACCTAGGCTTATTCTTGTCCAATTAGGGTTTTTAACCAATCTTGTGCATCCAATAGGTGTGTTTGTGTCATTGGATTAACATTTAGGTCATTTTTGTCCTCCCTAGGCTTATTCTTGTCCAATTAGGGTTTTTAACCAATCTTGTGCATCCAATAGGTGTGTTTGTGTCATTGGATGTACATTTAGGTCATTTTCGTCCTCCCTAGGCTTATTCTTGTCCAATTAGGGTTTTTAACCAATCTTGTGCATCCAATATGTGTGTTTGTGTCATTGGTTGTACATTTAGGTCGTTTTCGTTCTCCCTAGGCTTATTCTTGTCCAATTAGGGTTTTTAACCAATCTTGTGCATCTAATAGGTGTGTTTGTGTCATTGGATTAACATTTAGGTCATTTTCGTCCTCCCTAGGGTTATCCTTGTCCAATTAGGGTTTTTAACCAATCTTGTGCATCCAATAAGTTCATTTGTGTCATTGGAGGAACATATAGGTCATTTTCGTCATTGGATAAACATATAGGTCATTTTCGTCATTTGTGTCATTGGATGTACATTTAAGTCGTTTTCGTTCTCCCTAGGCTTATTCTTGTCCAATTAGGGTTTTTAACCAATCTTGTGCATCCAATAGGTGTGTTTGTGTCATTGGATTAACATTTAGGTCATTTCAGTCCTCCCTTGGCTTATTCTTGTCCTATTAGGGTTTTTAACCAATCTTGTGCATCCAATAGGTGTGTTTGTGTCATTAGATGTACATTTAGGTCATTTTCGTCCATTCTAGGCTTATTCTTGTCCAATTAGGATTTTTAACCAATCTTGTGCATCCAATAGGTGTGTTTGTGTCATTGGATTAACATTTAGGTCATTTTCGTCCTCCCTAGGCTTATTCTTGTCCAATTAGGGTTTTCAACAAACCTTGTGCTTCCAATAAGTTCATTTTTGTCTTTGGAGGAACATATAGGTCATTTTCGTCCTCTCTAGGCTTATTCTTGTCCAATTAGGGTTTTTAACCAATCTTGTGCATCCAATAGGTGTGTTTATGTCATTGGATTAACATTTAGGTCATTTTCGTCCTCCCTAGGCTTATTCTTGTCCAATTAGGGTTTTTAACAAATCGTGTGCATCCAATAAGTTCATTTGTGTCATTGGATAAACATTTAGGTCATTTTCGTCCTCCCTAGGCTTCTTCTTGTCCAATTAGGGTTTTTAACCAATCTTGTGCATCCAATAGGTGTGTTTGTGTCATTGGATTAACATTTAGGTCATTTTCGTACTACCAAGGCTTATTCTTGTCCAATTAGGGTTTTTAACCAATCTTGTGCATCCAATAAGTTCATTTGTGTCATTGGAGGAAAATATAGGTCATTTTCGTCCTCCCTCGGCTTATTCTTGTCCAATTAGGGTTTTTATTCAATCTTGTGCATCCAATAAGTTCATTTGTGTCATTGGAGGAACATATAGGTCATTTTCGTCCTCCCTAGGCTTATTCTTGTCCAATTAGGGTTTTTAACCAATCTTGTGCATCCAATAGGTGTGTTTGTTTCATTGGATGTACATTTAGGTCATTTTCATCCTCGCTAGGCTTATTCTTGTCCAATTAGGGTTTTTAACCAATCTTGTGCATCCAATAGGTGTGTTTGTGTCATTGGATTAATATTTAGGTCATTTTCGTCCTCCCTAGGCTTATTCTTGTCCAGTTAGGGTTTTTAACCAATCTTGTGCATCCAATAGGTGTGTTTATGTCATTGGATTAACATTTAGGTCATTTTCGTCCTCCCTAGGCTTATTCTTGTCCAATTAGGGTTTTTAACAAATCTTGTGCATCCAATAAGTTCATTTGTGTCATTGGATAAACATTTAGGTCATTTTCGTCCTCCCTAGGCTTATTCTTGTCCATTTAGGGTTTTTAACCAATCTTGTGCATCCAATAGGTGTGTTTGTGTCATTGGATGAACATTTAGGTCATTTTCGTCCTCCCTAGGCTTATTCTTGTCCAATTAGGGTTTCTAACCAATCTTGTGCATCCAATAGGAGTGTTTGTGTCATTGGATGAACATTTAGGTCACTTTCGTCCTCCCTAGGCTTATTCTTGTCCAATTAGGGTTTTTAAGCAATCTTGTGCATCCAATAAGTTCATTTGTGTCATTGGATGAACATTTAGGTCATTTTCGTCCTCCCTAGGCTTATTCTTGTCCAATTAGGGTTTTTAACCAATCTTGTGCATCCAATAAGTTCATTTGTGTCATTGGATGAACATTTAGGTCATTTTCGTCCTCCCTAGGCTTATTCTTGTCCAATTAGGGTTTCTAACCAATCTTGTGCATCCAATAAGTTCATTTGTGTCATTGGATGAACATTTAGGTCATTTTCGTCCTCCCTAAGCTTATTCTTGTCCAATTAGGATTTTTAACCAATCTTGTGCATCCAATAAGTTCATTTGTGTCATTGGATGAACATTTAGGTCATTTTCGTCCTCCCTAGGCTTATTCTTGTCCAATTAGGGTTTCTAACCAATCTTGTGCATCCAATAAGTTCATTTGTGTCATTGGATGATCAATTAGGTCATTTTCGTCCTCCCTAGGCTTATTCTTGTCCAATTAGGGTTTTTAACCAATCTTGTGCATCCAATAGGTGTGTTTGTGTCATTGGATTAACATTTAGGTCATTTTTGTCCTCCCTAGGCTTATTCTTGTCCAATTAGGGTTTTTAACCAATCTTGTGCATCCAATAGGTGTGTTTGTGTCATTGGATGTACATTTAGGTCATTTTCGTCCTCCCTAGGCTTATTCTTGTCCAATTAGGGTTTTTAACCAATCTTGTGCATTCAATAGGTGTGTTTGTGTCATTGGATTAACATTTAGGTCATTTTCGTCGTCCCTGGGCTTATTCTTGTCCAATTAGAGTTTTTAACAAATTTTGTGCATCCAATAAGTTCATTTGTGTCATTGGAGGAACATATAGGTCATTTTCGTCCTCCCTAGGCTTATTCTTGTCCAATTAGGGTTTTTAACCAATCTTGTGCATCCAATAGGTGTGTTTGTGTCATTGGATTAACATTTAGGTCATTTTCGTCCTCCCTTGGCTTATTCTTGTCCTATTAGGGTTTTTAACCAATCTTGTGCATCCAATAGGTGTGTTTGTGTCATTAGATATACATTTAGGTCATTTTCGTCCTCCCTAGGCTTATTCTTGTCCAATTAGGGTTTTTAACCAATCTTGTGCATCCAATAGGTGTGTTTGTGTCATTGGATTAACATTTAGGTCATTTTCGTCCTCCCTAGGCTTATTCTTGTCCAATTAGGGTTTTTAACAAATCGTGTGCATCCAATAAGTTCATTTGTGTCATTGGATAAACATTTAGGTCATTTTCGTCCTCCCTAGGCTTATTCTTGTCCAATTAGGGTTTTTAACCAATCTTGTGCATCCAATAGGTGTGTTTGTGTCATTGGATTAACATTTCGGTCATTTTCGTACTACCAAGGCTTATTCTTGTCTAATTAGGGTTTTTAACCAATCTTGTGCGTCCAATAAGTTCATTTGTGTCATTGGAGGAACATATAGGTCATTTTCGTCCTCCCTAGGCTTATTCTTGTCCAATTAGGGTTTTTAACCAATCTTGTGCATCCAATAAGTTCATTTGTGTCATTGGACGAACATATAGGTCATTTTCGTCCTCCCTAGGCTTATTCTTGTCCAATTAGGGTTTTTAACAAATCTTGTGCATCCAATAGGTGTGTTTGTGTCATTGGATTAACATTTAGGTCATTTTCGTCCTACCTAGGATTATTCTTGTCCAATTAGGGTTTTTAACCAATCTTGTGCATCCAATAGGTGTGTTTGTGTCATTGGATTAACATTTAGGTCATTTTTGTCCTCCCTAGGCTTATTCTTGTCCAATTAGGGTTTTTAACCAATCTTGTGCATCCAATAGGTGTGGTTGTGTCATTGGATGTACATTTAGGTCATTTTCGTCCTCCCTAGGCTTATTCTTGTCCAATTAGGGTTTTTAACCAATCTTGTGCATCTAATAGGTGTGTTTGTGTCATTGGATTAACATTTAGGTCATTTTCGTCCTCCCTAGGGTTATCCTTGTCCAATTAGGGTTTTTAACCAATCTTGTGCATCCAATAAGTTCATTTGTGTCATTGGAGGAACATATAGGTCATTTTCGTCTTTGGATAAACATATAGGTCATTTTCGTCATTTGTGTCATTGGATGTACATTTAGGTCGTTTTCGTTCTCCCTAGGCTTATTCTTGTCCAATTAGGGTTTTTAACCAATCTTGTGCATCTAATAGGTGTGTTTGTGTCAATGGATTAACATTTAGGTCATTTTCGTCCTCCCTTGGCTTATTCTTGTCCTATTAGGGTTTTTAACCAATCTTGTGCATCCAATAGGTGTGTTTGTGTCATTAGATGTACATTTAGGTCATTTTCGTCCACCCTAGGCTTATTCTTGTCCAATTAGGGTTTTTAACCAATCTTGTGCATCCAATAGGTGTGTTTGTGTCATTGGATTAACATTTAGGTCATTTTCGTCCTCCCTAGGCTTATTCTTGTCCAATTAGGGTTTTCAACAAACCTTGTGCTTCCAATAAGTTCATTTTTGTCTTTGGAGGAACATATAGGTCATTTTCGTCCTCTCTAGGCTTATTCTTGTCCAATTAGGGTTTTTAACCAATCTTGTGCATCCAATAGGTGTGTTTGTGTCATTGGATTAACATTTAGGTCATTTTCGTCCTCCCTTGGCTTATTCTTGTCCTATTAGGGTTTTTAACCAATCTTGTGCATCCAATAGGTGTGTTTGTGTCATTAGATGTACATTTAGGTCATTTTCGTCCACCCTAGGCTTATTCTTGTCCAATTAGGGTTTGTAACCAATCTTGTGCATCCAATAGGTGTGTTTGTGTCATTGGATTAACATTTAGGTCATTTTCGTCCTCCTTAGGCTTATTCTTGTCCAATTAGGGTTTTCAACAAACCTTGTGCTTCCAATAAGTTCATTTTTGTCATTGGATGTACATTTAGGTCATTTTCGTCCTCCCTAGGCTTATTCTTGTCCAATTAGGGTTTTTAACCAATCTTGTGCATCCAATAGGTGTGTTTGTGTCATTGGTTGTACATTTAGGTCGTTTTCGTTCTCCCTAGGCTTATTCTTGTCCAATTAGGGTTTTTAACCAATCTTGTGCATCTAATAGGTGTGTTTGTGTCATTGGATTAACATTTAGGTCATTTTCGTCCTCCCTAGGGTTATCCTTGTCCAATTAGGGTTTTTAACCAATCTTGTGCATCCAATAGGTGTGTTTGTGTCATTGGATGTACATTTAGGTCATTTTCGTCCTCCCTAGGCTTATTCTTGTCCAATTAGGGTTTTTAACCAATCTTGTGCATCCAATAAGTTCATTTGTGTCATTGGACGAACATATAGGTCATTTTCGTCCTCCCTAGGCTTATTCTTGTCCAGTTAGGGTTTTTATCAAATCTTGTGCATCCAATAGGTGTGTTTGTGTCATTGGATTAACATTTTGGTCATTTTCGTCCTACCTAGGCTTATTCTTGTCCAATTAGGGTTTTTAACCAATCTTGGGCATCCAATAGGTGTGTTTGTGTCATTGGATTAACATTTAGGTCATTTTTGTCCTCCCTAGGCTTATTCTTGTCCAATTAGGGTTTTTAACCAATCTTGTGCATCCAATAGGTGTGTTTGTGTCATTGGATGTACATTTAGGTCATTTTCGTCCTCCCTAGGCTTATTCTTGTCCAATTAGGGTTTTTAACCAATCTTGTGCATCCAATATGTGTGTTTGTGTCATTGGTTGTACATTTAGGTCGTTTTCGTTCTCCCTAGGCTTATTCTTGTCCAATTAGGGTTTTTAACCAATCTTGTGCATCTAATAGGTGTGTTTGTGTCATTGGATTAACATTTAGGTCATTTTCGTCCTCCCTAGGGTTATCCTTGTCCAATTAGGGTTTTTAACCAATCTTGTGCATCCAATAAGTTCATTTGTGTCATTGGAGGAACATATAGGTCATTTTCGTCATTGGATAAACATATAGGTCATTTTCGTCATTTGTGTCATTGGATGTACATTTAAGTCGTTTTCGTTCTCCCT
Source organism: Cicer pinnatifidum (assembly GCA_037974775.1). NCBI lineage: Eukaryota > Viridiplantae > Streptophyta > Magnoliopsida > Fabales > Fabaceae > Cicer > Cicer pinnatifidum. Next base: position 489,361 of record JBBPBR010000780.1, read on the forward strand.
AGGCTTATTCTTGTCCAATTAGGGTTTTTAACCAATCTTGTGCATCCAATAGGTGTGTTTGTGTCATTGGATTAACATTTAGGTCATTTTCGTCCTCCCTTGGCTTATTCTTGTCCTATTAGGGTTTTTAACCAATCTTGTGCATCCAATAGGTGTGTTTGTGTCATTAGATGTACATTTAGGTCATTTTCGTCCACCCTAGGCTTATTCTTGTCCAATTAGGGTTTTTAACCAATCTTGTGCATCCAATAGGTGTGTTTGTGTCATTGGATTAACATTTAGGTCATTTTCGTCCTCCCTAGGCTTATTCTTGGCCAATTAGGGTTTTCAACAAACCTTGTGCTTCCAATAAGTTCATTTTTGTCTTTGGAGGAACATATAGGTCATTTTCGTCCTCCCTAGGCTTATTCTAGTCCAATTAGGGTTTTTAACAAATCTTGTGCATCCAATAGGTGTGTTTGTGTCATTGGATGTACATTTAGGTTATTTTCGTCCTACCTAGGCTTATTCTTGTCCAATTAGGATTTTTAACAAATCGTGTGCATCCAATAGGTGTGTTTGTGTCAATGGATTAACATTTAGGTCATTTTCGTCCTCCCTAGGCTTATTCTTGTCCAATTAGGGTTTTTAACCAATCTTGTGCATCCAATAGGTGTGTTTGTGTCATTGGATTAATATTTAGGTCATTTTCGTCCTTGCTAGGCTTATTCTTGTCCAATTAGGGTTTTTAACCAGTCTTGTGCATCCAATAGGTGTGTTTGTGTCATTGGATGTACATTTAGGTAATTTTCGTCCTCCCTAGGCTTATTCTTGTCCAATTAGGGTTTTTAACCAATCTTGTGCATCCAATAAGTTCATTTGTGTCATTGGACGAACATATAGGTCATTTTCGTCCTCCCTAGGCTTATTCTTGTCCAATTAGGGTTTTTAACAAATCTTGTGCATCCAATAGGTGTGTTTGTGTCATTGGATTAACATTTAGGTCATTTTCGTCCTACCTAGGCTTATTCTTGTCCAATTAGGGTTTTTAACCAATCTTGTGCATCCAATAGGTGTGTTTGTGTCATTGGATTAACATTTAGGTCATTTTCGTCCTCCCTAGGCTTATTCTTGTCCAATTAGGGTTTTTAACCAATCTTGTGCATCCAATAGGTGTGTTTGTGTCATTGGATTAACATTTCGGTCATTTTCGTACTACCAAGGCTTATTCTTGTCCAATTAGGGTTTTTAACCAATCTTGTGCGTCCAATAAGTTCATTTGTGTCATTGGAGGAACATATAGGTCATTTTCGTCCTCCCTAGGCTTATTCTTGTCCAATTAGGGTTTTTAACCAATCTTGTGCATCCAATAAGTTCATTTGTGTCATTGGACGAACATATAGGTCATTTTCGTCCTCCCTAGGCTTATTCTTGTCCAATTAGGGTTTTTAACAAATCTTGTGCATCCAATAGGTGTGTTTGTGTCATTGGATTAACATTTAGGTCATTTTCGTCCTACCTAGGCTTATTCTTGTCCAATTAGGGTTTTTAACCAATCTTGTGCATCCAATAGGTGTGTTTGTGTCATTGGATTAACATTTAGGTCATTTTTGTCCTCCCTAGGCTTATTCTTGTCCAATTAGGGTTTTTAACCAATCTTGTGCATCCAATAGGTGTGTTTGTGTCATTGGATGTACATTTAGGTCATTTTCGTCCTCCCTAGGCTTATTCTTGTCCAATTAGGGTTTTTAACCAATCTTGTGCATCCAATAGGTGTGTTCGTGTCATTGGATGTACATTTAGGTCGTTTTCGTCCTCCCTAGGCTTATTCTTGTCCAATTAGGGTTTTTAACCAATCTTGTGCATCCAATAAGTTCATTTGTGTCATTGGACGAACATATAGGTCATTTTCGTCCTCCCTAGGCTTATTCTTGTCCAATTAGGGTTTTTAACAAATCTTGTGCATCCAATAGGTGTGTTTGTGTCATTGGATTAACATTTAGGTCATTTTCGTCCTACCTAGGATTATTCTTGTCCAATTAGGGTTTTTAACCAATCTTGTGCATCCAATAGGTGTGTTTGTGTCATTGGATTAACATTTAGGTCATTTTTGTCCTCCCTAGGCTTATTCTTGTCCAATTAGGGTTTTTAACCAATCTTGTGCATCCAATAGGTGTGGTTGTGTCATTGGATGTACATTTAGGTCATTTTCGTCCTCCCTAGGCTTATTCTTGTCCAATTAGGGTTTTTAACCAATCTTGTGCATCTAATAGGTGTGTTTGTGTCATTGGATTAACATTTAGGTCATTTTCGTCCTCCCTAGGGTTATCCTTGTCCAATTAGGGTTTTTAACCAATCTTGTGCATCCAATAAGTTCATTTGTGTCATTGGAGGAACATATAGGTCATTTTCGTCTTTGGATAAACATATAGGTCATTTTCGTCATTTGTGTCATTGGATGTACATTTAGGTCGTTTTCGTTCTCCCTAGGCTTATTCTTGTCCAATTAGGGTTTTTAACCAATCTTGTGCATCTAATAGGTGTGTTTGTGTCAATGGATTAACATTTAGGTCATTTTCGTCCTCCCTTGGATTATTCTTGTCCTATTAGTGTTTTTAACCAATCTTGTGCATCCAATAGGTGTGTTTGTGTCATTAGATGTACATTTAGGTCATTTTCGTCCACCCTAGGCTTATTCTTGTCCAATTAGGGTTTTTAACCAATCTTGTGCATCCAATAGGTGTGTTTGTGTCATTGGATTAACATTTAGGTCATTTTCGTCCTCCCTAGGCTTATTCTTGTCCAATTAGGGTTTTCAACAAACCTTGTGCTTCCAATAAGTTCATTTTTGTCTTTGGAGGAACATATAGGTCATTTTCGTCCTCTCTAGGCTTATTCTTGTCCAATTAGGGTTTTTAACCAATCTTGTGCATCCAATAGGTGTGTTTGTGTCATTGGATTAACATTTAGGTCATTTTCGTCCTCCCTTGGCTTATTCTTGTCCTATTAGGGTTTTTAACCAATCTTGTGCATCCAATAGGTGTGTTTGTGTCATTAGATGTACATTTAGGTCATTTTCGTCCACCCTAGGCTTATTCTTGTCCAATTAGGGTTTGTAACCAATCTTGTGCATCCAATAGGTGTGTTTGTGTCATTGGATTAACATTTAGGTCATTTTCGTCCTCCTTAGGCTTATTCTTGTCCAATTAGGGTTTTCAACAAACCTTGTGCTTCCAATAAGTTCATTTTTGTCTTTGGAGGAACATATAGGTCATTTTCGTCCTCTCTAGGCTTATTCTTGTCCAATTAGGGTTTTTAACCAATCTTGTGCATCCAATAGGTGTGTTTATGTTATTGGATTAACATTTAGGTCATTTTCATCCTCCCTAGGCTTATTCTTGTCCAATTAGGGTTTTTAACAAATCGTGTGCATCCAATAAGTTCATTTGTGTCATTGGATAAACATTTAGGTCATTTTCGTCCTCCCTAGGCTTATTCTTGTCCAATTAGGGTTTTTAACCAATCTTGTGCATCCAATAGGTGTGTTTGTGTCATTGGATTAATATTTAGGTCATTTTCGTCCTCGCTAGGCTTATTCTTGTCCAATTAGGGTTTTTAACCAGTCTTGTGCATCCAATAGGTGTGTTTGTGTCATTGGATGTACATTTAGGTCATTTTCGTCCTCCCTAGGCTTATTCTTGTCCAATTAGGGTTTTTAACCAATCTTGTGCATCCAATAAGTTCATTTGTGTCATTGGACGAACATATAGGTCATTTTCGTCCTCCCTAGGCTTATTCTTGTCCAATTAGGGTTTTTAACAAATCTTGTGCATCCAATAGGTGTGTTTGTGTCATTGAATTAACATTTAGGTCATTTTCGTCCTACCTAGGCTTATTCTTGTCCAATTAGGGTTTTTAACCAATCTTGTGCATCCAATACGTGTGTTTGTGTCATTGGATTAACATTTAGGTTATTTTTGTCCTCCCTAGGCTTATTCTTGTCCAATTAGGGTTTTTAACCAATCTTGTGCATCCAATAGGTGTGTTTGTGTCATTGGATGTACATTTAGGTCATTTTCGTCCTCCCTAGGCTTATTCTTGTCCAATTAGGGTTTTTAACCAATCTTGTGCATCCAATATGTGTGTTTGTGTCATTGGATGTACATTTAGGTCGTTTTCGTTCTCCCTAGGCTTATTCTTGTCCAATTAGGGTTTTTAACCAATCTTGTGCATCTAATAGGTGTGTTTGTGTCATTGGATTAACATTTAGGTCAATTTCGTCCTCCCTAGGGTTATCCTTGTCCAATTAGGGTTTTTAACCAATCTTGTGCATCCAATAAGTTCATTTGTGTCATTGGAGGAACATATAGGTCATTTTCGTCATTGGATAAACATATAGGTCATTTTCGTCATTTGTGTCATTGGATGTACATTTAAGTCGTTTTCGTTCTCCCTAGGCTTATTCTTGTCCAATTAGGGTTTTTAACCAATCTTGTGCATCCAATAGGTTTGTTTGTGTCATTGGATTAACATTTAGGTCATTTTCGTCCTCCCTTGGCTTATTCTAGTCCTATTAGGGTTTTTAACCAATCTTGTGCATCCAATAGGTGTGTTTGTGTCATTAGATGTACATTTAGGTCATTTTCGTCCACCCTAGGCTTATTCTTGTCCAATTAGGGTTTTTAACCAATCTTGTGCATCCAATAGGTGTGTTTGTGTCATTGGATTAACATTTAGGTCATTTTCGTCCTCCCTAGGCTTATTCTTGTCCAATTAGGGTTTTCAACAAACCTTGTGCTTCCAATAAGTTCATTTTTGTCTTTGGAGGAACATATAGGTCATTTTCGTCCTCTCTAGGCTTATTCTTGTCCAATTAGGGTTTTTAACAAATCTTGTGCATCCAATAGGTGTGTTTATGTCATTGGATTAACATTTAGGTCATTTTCGTCCTCCCTAGGCTTATTCTTGTCCAATTAGGGTTTTTAACAAATCGTGTGCATCCAATAAGTTCATTTGTGTCATTGGATAAACATTTAGGTCATTTTCGTCCTCCCTAGGCTTATTCTTTTCCAATTAGGGTTTTTAACCAATCTTGTTCATCCAATAGGTGTGTTTGTGTCATTGGATTAACATTTCGGTCATTTTCGTACTACCAAGGCTTATTCTTTTCCAATTAGGGTTTTTAACCAATCTTGTGCGTCCAATAAGTTCATTTGTGTCATTGGAGGAACATATAGGTCATTTTCGTCCTCCCTAGGCTTATTCATGTCCAATTAGGATTTTTAACCAATCTTGTGCATCCAATAAGTTCATTTGTGTCATTGGACCAACATATAGGTCATTTTCGTCCTCCCTAGACTTATTCTTGTCCAATTAGGGTTTTTAACCAATCTTGTGCATCCAATAGGTGTGTTTGTGTCATTGGATTAAAATTTCGGTCATTTTCGTACTACCAAGTCTTATCCTTGTCCAATTAGGGTTTTTAACCAATCTTGTGCGTCCAATAAGTTCATTTGTGTCATTGGAGGAACATATAGGTCATTTTCGTCCTCCCTAGGCTTATTCATGTCCAATTAGGGTTTTTAACCAATCTTGTGCATCCAATAAGTTCATATGTGTCATTGGACGAACATATAGGTCATTTTCGTCCTCCCTAGGCTTATTCTTGTCCAATTAGGGTTTTTAATAAATCTTGAGCATCCAATAGGTGTGTTTGTGTCATTGGATGTACATTTAGGTCATTTTCGTCCTACCTAGGCTTATTCTTGTCCAATTAGGATTTTTAACCAATCTTGTGCTTCCAATAGGTGTGTTTGTGTCAATGGATTAACATTTAGGTCATTTTCGTCCTCCCTAGGCTTATTCTTGTCCAATTAGGGTTTTTAACCAATCTTGTGCATCCAATAGGTGTGTTTGTGTCATTGGATGTACATTTAGGTCATTTTCGTCCTCCCTAGGCTTATTCTTGTCCAATTAGGGTTTTTAACCAATCTTGTGCATCCAATAGGTGTGTTTGTGTCATTGGATGATCAATTAGGTCATTTTCGTCCTCCCTAGGCTTATTCTTGTCCAATTAGGGTTTTTAACCAATCTTGTGCATCCAATAAGTTTGTTTGTGTCATTGAATTAATATTTAGGTCATTTTCGTTCTCCCTAGACATATTCTTGTCCAATTAGGATTTTTAACCAATCTTGTGCATCCAATAGGTGTGTTTGTGTCATTGGATGATCAATTAGGTCATTTTCGTCCTCCCTAGGCTTATTCTTGTCCAATTAGGGTTTTTAACCAATCTTGTGAATCCAATAAGTTCATTTGTGTCATTGAATTAATATTTAGGTCATTTTCGTCCTCCCTAGGCATATTCTTGTCCAATTAGGGTTTTTAACCAATCTTGTGCATCCAATAGGTGTGTTTGTGTCATTGGATGATCAATTAGGTCATTTTCCTCCTCCCTAGGCATATTCTTGTCCAATTAGGGTTTTTAACCAATCTTGTGCATCCAATAGGTTCATTTGTGTCATTGGATGATCAATTAGGTCATTTTCGTCCTACCTAGGCATATTCTTGTCCAATTAGGGTTTTTAACCAATCTTGTGCATCCAATAGGTGTGTTTGTGTCATTGGATGATCAATTAGGTTATTTTCGTCCTCCCTAGGCTTATTCTTGTCCAATTAGGGTTTTTAACCAATCTTGTGAATCCAATAAGTTCATTTGTGTCATTGAATTAATATTTAGGTCATTTTCGTCCTCCCTAGGCATATTCTTGTCCAATTAGGGTTTTTAACCAATCTTGTGCATCCAATAGGTGTGTTTGTGTCATTGGATGATCAATTAGGTCATTTTCGTCCTCCCTAGGCATATTCTTGTCCAATTAGGGTTTTTAACCAATCTTGTGCATCCAATAGGTGTGTTTGTGTCATTGGATGATCATTTAGGTCATTTTCGTCCTTCCTAGGCATATTCTTATCCAATTAGGGTTTTTATCCAATCTTGTGCATCCAATAGGTGTGTTTGTGTCATTGGATGATCAATTAGGTCATTTTCGTCCTTTCTATGCTTATTCTTGTCCAATTAGGGTTTTTAACCAATCTTGTGCATCCAATAAGTTCATTTGTGTCATTGGATGATCAATTAGGTCATTTTCGTCCTCCCTAGGCATATTCTTGTCCAACTAGGGTTTTTAACCAATCTTGTGCTTCCAATAGGTGTGTTTGTGTCATTGGATGATCAATTAGGTCATTTTCGTCCTCCCTAGGCTTATTATCGTCCAATTAGGGTTTTTAACCAATCTTGTGCATCCAACAGGTGTTTTTGTGTCATTGGATGATCAATTAGGTCATTTTCGTCCTTCCTAGGCTTATTCTTGTCCAATTAGGGTTTTTAACAAATCTTGTGCATCCGATAGGTGTGTTTGTGTCATTGGATGATCAATTAGGTCATTTTCGTCCTCCCTACGCTTATTCTTGTCCAATTAGGGTTTTTAACCAATCTTGTGCATCCAATAAGTTCATTTGTGTCATTGGATGATCAATTAGGTCATTTTCGTCCTCCCTAGGCATATTCTTGTCCAACTAGGGTTTTTAACCAATATTGTGCATCCAATAGGTGTGTTTGTGTCATTGGATGATCAATTAGGTCATTTTCGTGCTCCCTAGGCATATTCTTGTCCAGTTAGGGTTTTTAACCAATCTTGTGCATCCAATAGGTGTGTTTGTGTCATTGGATGATCAATTAGGTCATTTTCGTCCTCCCTAGGCTTATTCTTGTCCAATTAGGGTTTTTAACCAATCTTGTGCATTCAATAAGTTGAGTTGTGTCATTGGATTAACATTTAGGTCATTTTCGTTCTCGCTAGGCTTATTCTTGTCCAATTAGGGTTTTTAACCAATCTTGTGCATCCAATAAGTTCATTTGTGTCATTGGATGATCAATTAGGTCATTTTCGTCCTCCCTAGGCATATTCTTGTCCAACTAGGGTTTTTAACCTATCTTGTGCATCTAATAGGTGTGTTTGTGTCTTTGGATGATCAATTAGGTCATTTTCGTCCTCCCTAGGCTTATTCTTGTCCAATTAGGGTTTTTAACCAATCTTGTGCATCCAATAGGTGTGTTTGTGTCATTGGATTAACATTTAGGTCATTTTCGTCCTCCCAAGGCTTATTCTTGTCCAGTTAGGGTTTTTAACCAATCTTGTGCATCCAATAGGTGTGTTTGTGTCATTGGATGTACATTTAGGTCATTTTCGTCCTTCCTAGGCTTATTCTTGTGTAATTAGGGTTTTTAACCAATCTTGTGCATCCAATAGGTGTGTTTGTGTCATTAGATGTACATTTAGGTCATTTTCGTCCTCCCTAGGCTTATTCTTGTCCAATTAGGGTTTTTAACCAATCTTGTGCATCCAATAGGTGTGTTTGTGTCATTGGATTAACATTTAGGTCATTTTCGTCCTCCCTAGGCTTATTCTTGTCCAATTAGGGTTTTTAACAAATCTTGTGCAACCAATAAGTTCATTTGTGTCATTGGATAAACATTTAGGTCATTTTCGTCCTCCCTAGGCTTATTCTTGTCCAATTAGGGTTTTTAACCAATCTTGTGCATCCGATAGGTGTGTTTGTATCATTGGATGAACATTTAGGCCATTTTCGTCCTCCCAAGGCTTATTCTTGTAAAATTAGGGTTTTTAACCAATCTTGTGCATCCAATAAGTTCATTTGTGTCATTGGAGGAACATATAGGTCATTTTCGTCCTCCCTAGGCTTATTCTTGTCTAATTATGGTTTTTAACCAATCTTGTGCATCCAATAGGTGTGTTTGTGTCATTGGATGTACATTTAGGTCATTTCCGTCCTCCCTAGGCTTATTCTTGTCCAATTAGGGTTTTTAACCAATCTTGTGCATCCAATAGGTGTGTTTGTGTCATTGGATTAACATTTAGGTCATTTTCGTCCTCCCTAGGCTTATTCTTGTCCAATTAGGGTTTTTAACCAATCTTGTGCATCCAATAGGTGTGTTTGTGTCATTGGATGTACATTTAGGTCATTTTCGTCCTCCTTAGGCTTATTCTTGTCCAATTAGGGTTTTTAAGCAATCTTGTGCATCCAATAAGTTCATTTGTGTCGTTAGATGTACATTTAGGTCATTTTCGTCCTGCCTAGGCTTATTCTTGTCCAATTAGGGTTTTTAACCAATCTTGTGCATCCAATAAGTGTGTTTGTGTCATTGGATTAACATTTAGGTCATTTTCGTCCTCCCTAGGCTTATTCTTGTCCAATTAGGGTTTTTAACCAATCTTGTGCATCCAATAGGTGTGTTTGTGTCATTGGATTAACATTTAGGTCATTTTTGTCCTACCTAGGCTTATTCTTGTCCAATTACGGTTTTTAACCAATCTTGTGCATCCAATAGGTGTGTTTGTGTCATTGGATGTACATTTAGGTCATTTTCGTCCTCCCTAGGCTTATTCTTGTCCAATTAGGGTTTTTAACCAATCTTGTGCATCCAATAGGTGTGTTTGTGTCATTGGATGTACATTTAGGTCGTTTTCGTCCTCCCTAGGCTTATTCTTGTCCAATTATGGTTTTTAACCAATCTTGTGCATCTAATAGGTGTGTTTGTGTCATTGGATTAACATTTAGGTCATTGTCGTCCTTCCTAGGGTTATCCTTGTCCAATTAGGGTTTTTAACCAATCTTGTGCATCCAATAAGTTCATTTGTCTCATTGGAGGAACATATAGGTCATTTTCGTCCTCCCTAGGCTTTTTCTTGTCCAATTAGGGTTTTTAACCAATCTTGTGCATCCAATAGGTGTGTTTGTGTCATTGGATGTACATTTAGGTCATTTTCGTCCTCCCTAGGCTTATTCTTGTCCAATTAGGGTTTTTAACCAATCTTGTGCATCCAATAGGTGTGTTCGTGTCATTGGATGTACATTTAGGTCGTTTTCGTCCTCCCTAGGCTTATTCTTGTCCAATTAGGGTTTTTAACCAATCTTGTGCATCCAATAAGTTCATTTGTGTCATTGGACGAACATATAGGTCATTTTCGTCCTCCCTAGGCTTATTCTTGTCCAATTAGGGTTTTTAACAAATCTTGTGCATCCAATAGGTGTGTTTGTGTCATTGGATTAACATTTAGGTCATTTTCGTCCTACCTAGGATTATTCTTGTCCAATTAGGGTTTTTAACCAATCTTGTGCATCCAATAGGTGTGTTTGTGTCATTGGATTAACATTTAGGTCATTTTTGTCCTCCCTAGGCTTATTCTTGTCCAATTAGGGTTTTTAACCAATCTTGTGCATCCAATAGGTGTGGTTGTGTCATTGGATGTACATTTAGGTCATTTTCGTCCTCCCTAGGCTTATTCTTGTCCAATTAGGGTTTTTAACCAATCTTGTGCATCTAATAGGTGTGTTTGTGTCATTGGATTAACATTTAGGTCATTTTCGTCCTCCCTAGGGTTATCCTTGTCCAATTAGGGTTTTTAACCAATCTTGTGCATCCAATAAGTTCATTTGTGTCATTGGAGGAACATATAGGTCATTTTCGTCTTTGGATAAACATATAGGTCATTTTCGTCATTTGTGTCATTGGATGTACATTTAGGTCGTTTTCGTTCTCCCTAGGCTTATTCTTGTCCAATTAGGGTTTTTAACCAATCTTGTGCATCTAATAGGTGTGTTTGTGTCAATGGATTAACATTTAGGTCATTTTCGTCCTCCCTTGGATTATTCTTGTCCTATTAGTGTTTTTAACCAATCTTGTGCATCCAATAGGTGTGTTTGTGTCATTAGATGTACATTTAGGTCATTTTCGTCCACCCTAGGCTTATTCTTGTCCAATTAGGGTTTTTAACCAATCTTGTGCATCCAATAGGTGTGTTTGTGTCATTGGATTAACATTTAGGTCATTTTCGTCCTCCCTAGGCTTATTCTTGTCCAATTAGGGTTTTCAACAAACCTTGTGCTTCCAATAAGTTCATTTTTGTCTTTGGAGGAACATATAGGTCATTTTCGTCCTCTCTAGGCTTATTCTTGTCCAATTAGGGTTTTTAACCAATCTTGTGCATCCAATAGAAGTGTTTATGTCATTGGATTAACATTTAGGTCATTTTCGTCCTCCCTAGGCTTATTCTTGTCCAATTAGGGTTTTTAACAAATCGTGTGCATCCAATAAGTTCATTTGTGTCATTGGATAAACATTTAGGTCATTTTCGTCCTACCTAGGCTTATTCTTGTCCAATTAGGATTTTTAACCAATCTTGTGCTTCCAATAGGTGTGTTTGTGTCAATGGATTAACATTTAGGTCATTTTCGTCCTCCCTAAGCTTATTCTTGTCCAATTAGGGTTTTTAACCAATCTTGTGCATCCAATAGGTGTGTTTGTGTCATTGGATGTACATTTAGGTCATTTTCGTCCTCCCTAGGCTTATTCTTGTCCAATTAGGGTTTTTAACCAATCTTGTGCATCCAATAGGTGTGTTTGTGTCATTGGATGTACATTTAGGTCGTTTTCGTCCTCCCTAGGCTTATTCTTGTCCAATTATGGTTTTTAACCAATCTTGTGCATCTAATAGGTGTGTTTGTGTCATTGGATTAACATTTAGGTCATTGTCGTCCTTCCTAGGGTTATCCTTGTCCAATTAGGGTTTTTAACCAATCTTGTGCATCCAATAAGTTCATTTGTCTCATTGGAGGAACATATAGGTCATTTTCGTCCTCCCTAGGCTTTTTCTTGTCCAATTAGGGTTTTTAACCAATCTTGTGCATCCAATAGGTGTGTTTGTGTCATTGGATGTACATTTAGGTCATTTTCGTCCTCCCTAGGCTTATTCTTGTCCAATTAGGGTTTTTAACCAATCTTGTGCATCCAATAGGTGTGTTTGTGTCATTGGATGTACATTTAGGTCGTTTTCGTCCTCCCTAGGCTTATTCTTGTCCAATTATGGTTTTTAACCAATCTTGTGCATCTAATAGGTGTGTTTGTGTCATTGGATTAACATTTAGGTCATTGTCGTCCTTCCTAGGGTTATCCTTGTCCAATTAGGGTTTTTAACCAATCTTGTGCATCCAATAAGTTCATTTGTGTCATTGGAGGAACATATAGGTCATTTTCGTCCTCCCTAGGCTTTTTCTTGTCCAATTAGGGTTTTTAACCAATCTTGTGCATCCAATAGGTGTGTTTGTGTCATTGGATGTACATTTAGGTCATTTTCGTCCTCCCTAGGCTTATTCTTGTCCAATTAGGGTTTTTAACCAATCTTGTGCATCCAATAGGTGTGTTTGTGTCATTGGATGTACATTTAGGTCGTTTTCGTCCACCCTAGGCTTATTCTTGTCCAATTAGGGTTTTTAACCAATCTTGTGCATCTAATAGGTGTGTTTATGTCATTGGATTAACATTTAGGTCATTTTCGTCCTCCCTAGGGTTATCCTTGTCCAATTAGGGTTTTTAACCAATCTTGTGCATCCAATAAGTTCATTTGTGTCATTGGAGGAACATATAGGTCATTTTCATCCTCCCTAGGCTTATTCTTGTCCAATTAGGGTTTTTAACCAATCTTGTGCATCCAATAGGTGTGTTTGTGTCATTGGATGTACATTTAGGTCATTTTCGTCCTCGCTAGGCTTATTCTTGTCCAATTAGGGTTTTTAACCAATCTTGTGCATCCAATAGGTGTGTTTGTGTCATTGGATTAATATTTAGGTCATTTTCGTCCTCCCTAGGCTTATTCTTGTCCAGTTAGGGTTTTTAACCAATCTTGTGCATCCAATAGGTGTGTTTATGTCATTGGATTAACATTTAGGTCATTTTCGTCCTCCCTAGGCTTATTCCTGTCCAATTAGGGTTTTTAACAAATCTTGTGCATCCAATAAGTTCATTTGTGTCATTGGATAAACATTTAGGTCATTTTCGTCCTCCCTAGGCTTATTCTTGTCCAATTAGGGTTTTTAACCAATCTTGTGCATCCAGTAGGTGTGTTTGTGTCATTGGATTAACATTTCGGTCATTTTCGTACTACCAAGGCTTATTCTTGTCCAATTAGGGTTTTTAACCAATCTTGTGCGTCCAATAAGTTCATTTGTGTCATTGGAGGAACATATAGGTCATTTTCGTCCTCCCTAGGCTTATTCATGTCCAATTAGGGTTTTTAACCAATCATGTGCATCCAATAAGTTCATTTGTGTCATTGGACGAACATATAGGTCATTTTCGTCCTCCCTAGACTTATTCTTGTCCAATTAGGGTTTTTAACCAATCTTGTGCATCCAATAGGTGTGTTTGTGTCATTCGATTAAAATTTCGGTCATTTTCGTACTACCAAGTCTTATCCTTGTCCAATTAGGGTTTTTAACCAATCTTGTGCGTCCAATAAGTTCATTTGTGTCATTGGAGGAACATATAGGTCATTTTCGTCCTCCCTAGGCTTATTCATGTCCAATTAGGGTTTTTAACCAATCTTGTGCATCCAATAAGTTCATTTGTGTCATTGGACGAACATATAGGTCATTTTCGTCCTCCCTAGGCTTATTCTAGTCCAATTAGGGTTTTTAACAAATCTTGTGCATCCAATAGGTGTGTTTGTGTCATTGGATGTACATTTAGGTCATTTTCGTCCTACCTAGGCTTATTCTTGTCCAATTAGTATTTTTAACCAATCTTGTGCTTCCAATAGGTGTGTTTGTGTCAATGGATTAACATTTAGGTCATTTTCGTCCTCCCTAAGCTTATTCTTGTCCAATTAGGGTTTTTAACCAATCTTGTGCATCCAATAGGTGTGTTTGTGTCATTGGATGTACATTTAGGTCATTTTCGTCCTCCCTAGGCTTATTCTTGTCCAATTAGGGTTTTTAACCAATCTTGTGCATCCAATAGGTGTGTTTGTGTCATTGGATGTACATTTAGGTCGTTTTCGTCCTCCCTAGGCTTATTCTTGTCCAATTATGGTTTTTAACCAATCTTGTGCATCTAATAGGTGTGTTTGTGTCATTGGATTAACATTTAGGTCATTGTCGTCCTTCCTAGGGTTATCCTTGTCCAATTAGGGTTTTTAACCAATCTTGTGCATCCAATAAGTTCATTTGT
>JBBPBR010000780.1:503897-540194 GCA_037974775.1 Cicer pinnatifidum
TCATTGGATTAACATTTAGGTCATTTTCGTCCTCCCTAGGCTTATTCTTGTCTAATTAGGGTTTTTAACCAATCTTGTGCATCCAATAGGTGTATTTGTGTCATTGGATGTACATTTAGGTCATTTTCGTCCTCCCTAGGCTTATTCTTGTCCAATTAAGGTTTTTAACCAATCTTGTGCATCCAATAGGTGTGTTTGTGTCATTGGATGTACATTTAGGTTGTTTTCGTCCTCTCTAGGCTTATTCTTGTCCAATTAGGGTTTTTAACCAATCTTGTGCATCTAATAGGTGTGTTTGTGTCATTGGATTAACATTTCGGTCATTTTCGTCCTCCCTAGGCTTATTCTTGTCCAATTAGGGGTTTTAACCAATCTTGTGCATCCAATAAGTTCATTTGTGTCATTGGAGGAACATATAGGTCATTTTTGTCCTCCCTAGGCTTATTCTTGTCCAATTAGGGTTTTTAACCGATCTTGTGCATCCAATAGGTGTGTTTGTGTCATTGGATGTACACTTAGGTCATTTTCGTCCTCCCTAGGCTTATTCTTGTCCAATTAGGGTTTTTAACCAATCTTGTGCATCCAATAGGTGTGTTTGTGTCATTGGATTAACATTTAGGTCATTTTCGTCCTCCCTAGGCTTATTCTTGTCCAATTAGGGATTTTAACCAATCTTGTGCATCCAATAGGTGTGTTTGTGTCATTGGATTAACATTTAGGTCATTTTCGTCCTCCCTAGGCTTATTCTTGTCCAATTAGGGTTTTTAACCAATCTTGTGCATCCAATAAGTTCATTTATGTCATTCGATTAACATTTAGCTCATTTTTGTCCTCCCTAGGCTTATTCTTGTCCAATTAGGGTTTTTAACCAATCTTGTGCATCCAATAGGTGTGTTTGTGTCATTGGATGAACATTTAGGTCATTTTCGTCCTCCCTAGGCTTATTCTTGTCCAATTAGGGTTTTTAACCAATCTTGTGCATCCAATAAGTTCATTTGTGTCATTGGATAAACATTTTGGTCATTTTCGTCCACCCTAGGCTTATTCTTGTCTAATTAGGGTTTTTAACCAATCTTGTGCATCCAATAAGTTCATTTGTGTCATTGGATGAACATTTAGGTCATGTTCGTCCTCCCTAGGCTTATTCTTGTCCAATTAGGGTTTTTAACCAATCTTGTGCATCCAATAAGTTCATTTGTGTCATTGGATGAACATTTAGGTCATTTTCGTCCTCCCTAGGCTTATTCTTGTCCAATTAGGGTTTTTAACCAATCTTGTGCATCCAATAGGTGTGTTTGTGTCATTGGATGAACATTTAGGTCATTTTCGTCCTCCCTAGGCTTATTCTTGTCCAATTAGGGTTTTTAACCAATCTTGTGCATCCAATAAGTTCATTTGTGTCATTGGATTAACATTTAGGTCATTTTCGTCCTTCCTAGGTTATTCTTGTCCAATTAGGGTTTCTGACCAATCTTGTGCATCCAATAGGTGTGTTTGTGTCATTGGATGAACATTTAGGTCATTTTCGTCCTCCCTAGGCTTATTCTTGTCCAATTAGGGTTTTTAACCAATCTTGTGCATCCAATAAGTTCATTTGTGTCATTGGATGAACATTTAGGTTATTTTCGTCCTCCCTATGCTTATTCTTGTCCAATTAGGGTTTTTAACCAATCTTGTGCATCCAATAAGTTCATTTGTGTCATTGGATGAACATTTAGGTCATTATCATCCTCCATAGTCTTATTCTTGTCCAATTAGGGTTTTTATGCAATCTTGTGCATCCAATAGGTGTGTTTGTGTCATTGGATGAACATTTTGGTCATTTTCGTCCTCCCTAGTCTTATTCTTGTCCAATTAGGGTTTTTAACCAATCTTGTGCATCCAATAGGTGTGTTTGTGTCATTGGATGAACATTTAGGTCATTTTCGTCCTCCCTAGGCTTATTCTTGTCCAATTAGGGTTTTTAACCAATCTTGTGCATCCAATAAGTTCATTTGTGTCATTGGATGAACATTTAGGTTATTTTCGTCCTCCCTAGGCTTATTCTTGTCCAATTAGGGTTTTTAACCAATCTTGTGCATCCTATAAGTTCATTTGTGTCATTGGATTAACATTTAGGTCATTTTCGTCCTCCCTAGGCTTATTCTTGTCCAATTAGGGTTTCTTACCAATCTTGTGCATCCAATAGGTGTGTTTGTGTCATTGGATGAACATTTAGGTCATTTTCGTCCTCCCTAGGCTTATTCTTGTCCAATTAGGGTTTTTAACCAATCTTGTGCATCCAATAAGTTCATTTGTGTCATTGGATGAACAATTAGGTCATTTTCGTCCACCCTAAGCTTATTCTTGTCCAATTAGGGTTTTTAACCAATCTTATGCATCCAATAAGTTCATTTGTGTCATTGGATGAACATTTAAGTCATTTTCGTCCTCCCTAGGCTTATTCTTGTCCAATTAGGGTTTTTAACCAATCTTGTGCATCCAATAGGTGTGTTTGTGTCATTGGATGAACATTTAGGTCATTTTCGTCCTCCCTAGGCTTATTCTTGTCCAATTAGGGTTTTTAACCAATCTTGTGCATCCAATAAGTTCATTTGTGTCATTGGATGAACATTTAGATCATTTTCGTCCTCCCTATGCTTATTCTTGTCCAATTAGGGTTTTTAACCAATCTTGTGCATCCAATAGGTGTGTTTGTGTCATTGGATGAACATTTAGGTCATTTTCGTCCTCCCTAGGCTTATTCTTGTCCAATTAGGGTTTTTAACCAATCTTGTGCATCCAATAAGTTCATTTGTGTCATTGGATTAACATTTAGGTCATTTTTGTCCTTCCTAGGCTAATTCTTGTCCAATTAGGGTTTCTAACCAATCTTGTGCATCCAATAGGTGTCTTTGTGTCATTGGATGAACATTTAGGTCATTTTCGTCCTCCTTAGTCTTATTCTTGTCCAATTAGGGTTTTAACCAATCTTGTGCATCCAATAAGTTCATTTGTGTCATTGGATGAACATTTAGGTCATTTTCGTTCTCCCTAGGCTTATTCTTGTCCAATTAGGGTTTTTAACCAATCTTGTGCATCCAATAGGTGTGTTTGTGTCATTGGATGAACATTTAGGTCATTTTCGTCCTCCCTAGGCTTATTCTTGTCCAATTAGGGTTTTTAACCAATCTTGTGCATCCAATAAGTTCATTTGTGTCATTCGATTAACATATAGGTCATTTTCGTCCTCCCTAGGCTTATTCTTGTCAAATTAGGGTTTCTAACCAATCGTGTGCATCCAATAGGTTTGTTTGTGTCATTGGATGAACATTTAGGTCATTTTCGTCCTCCCTAGGCTTATTCTTGTCCAATTAGGGTTTTTAACCAATCTTGTGCATCCAATAGGTGTGTTTGTGTCATTGGATTAACATTTAGGTCATTTTCGTCCTCCCTAGGCTTATTCTTGTTCAATTAGGGTTTTTAACCAATCTTGTGCATCCAATAGGTGTGTTTGTGTCATTGGATGAACATTTATGTCATTTTCGTCCTCCCCAGTCTTATTCTTGTCCAATTAGGGTTTTAAGCAATCTTCTGCATCCAATAAGTTCATTTGTGTCATTGAATGAACATTTAGGTCATTTTCGTCCTCCCTAGGCTTATTCTTGTCCAATTAGGGTTTTTAACCAATCTTGGGCATCCAATAGGTGTGTTTGTGTCATTGGATGAACATTTAGGTCATTTTCGTCCTCCCTAGGCTTATTCTTGTCCAATTAGGGTTTCTAAACAATCTTGTGCATCCAATAGGTGTGTTTGTATCATTGGATGAACATTTAGGTCATTTTCGTCCTCCCTAGGCTTATTCTTGTCCAATTAGGGTTTTTAACCAATCTTGTGCATCCAATAGGTGTGTTTGTGTCATTGGATGAACATTTAGGTCATTTTCGTCCTCCCTAGGCTTATTCTTGTCCAATTAGGGTTTTTAACCAATCTTGTGCATCCAATAGGTGTGTTTGTGTCATTGGATAAACATTTAGGTCATTTTCGTCCACCCTAGGCTTATTCTTGTCCAATTAGGGTTTTTAACCAATCTTGTGCATCCAATAAGTACATTTGTGTCATTGGATGAACATTTAGGTCATTTTCGTCCTCCCAAGGCTTATTCTTGTCCAATTAGGGTTTTTAACCAATCTTGTGCATCCAATAAGTTCATTTGTGTCATTGGATGAACATTTAGGTCATTTTTCGTCCTCCCTAGGCTTATTCTTGTCCAATTAGGGTTTTTAACCAATCTTGTGCATCCAATAGGTGTGTTTGTGTCATTGGATGAACATTTAGGTCATTTTCGTCCTCCCTAGGCTTATTCTTGTCCAATTAGGGTTTTTAACCAATCTTGTGCATCCAATAAGTTCGTTTGTGTCATTGGATTAACATTTAGGTGATTTTCGTCCTCCCTAGGCTTATTCTTGTCCAATTAGGGTTTTTAACCAATCTTGTGCATCCAATAGGTGTGTTTGTGTCATTGGATTAACATTTAGGTCATTTTCGTCCTCCCTAGGCTTATTCTTGTCCAATTAGGGTTTTTAACCAATCTTGTGCATCCAATAAGTTCATTTGTGTCATTGGATTAACATTTAGGTCATTTTCGTCCTCCCTAGGCATATTCTTTACCAATTAGGGTTTTTAACCAATCTTGTGCATCCAATAGGTGTGTTTGTGTCATTGGATGATCAATTAGGTCATTTTCGTCCTCCCTAGGCTTATTCTTGTCCAATTAGGGTTTTTAACCAATCTTGTGCATCCAATAGGTGTGTTTGTGTCATTGGATGATCAATTAGGTCATTTTCGTCCTCCCTAGGCTTATTCTTGTCCAATTAGGGTTTTTAACCAATCTTTTGCATCCAATAGGTGTGTTTGTGTCATTGGATGACCAATTAGGTCATTTTCGTCCTCCCAAGGCATATTCTTGTCCAATTAGGGTTTTTAACCAATCTTGTGCATCCCATAGGTGTGTTTGTGGCAATGGATGATCAATTAGGTCATTTTCGTCCTCCCTAGGCTTATTCTTGTCCAATTAGGGTTTTTAACCAATCTTGTGCATCCAATAGGTGTGTTTGTGTCATTGGATGATCAATTAGGTCATTTTCGTCCTCCCTAGGCTTATTCTTGTCCAATTAGGGTTTTTAACCAATCTTGTGCATCCAATAACTTTGTTTGTGTCATTGAATTAATATTTTGGTCATTTTCGTCCTCCCTAGGCATGTTCTTGTCCAACTAGGGTTTTTAACCAATCTTGTGCATCCAATTGGTGTGTTTGTGTCATTGGATGATCAATTAGGTCATTTTCGTCCTCCCTAGGCTTATTCTTGTCCAATTAGGGTTTTTAACCAATCTTGTGCATCCAATAGGTGTGTTTGTGTCATTGGATGATCAATTAGGTCATTTTCGTCCTCCCTAGGCTTATTCTTGTCCAATTAGGGTTTTTAACCAATCTTATGCATCCAATAAGTTTGTTTGTGTCATTGAATTAATATTTAGGTCATTTTCCTCCTCCCTAGGTATATTCTTGTCCAATTAGGGTTTTTAACCAATCTTGTGCATCCAATAGGTGTGTTTGTGTCTTTGGATGATCAATTAGGTCATTTTCGTCCTCCCTAGGCTTATTCTTGTCCAATTAGGGTTTTTAACCAATCTTGTTCATCCAATAGGTTTGTTTGTGTCATTGGATGATCAATTAGGTCATTTTCGTCCTCCCTAGGCATATTCTTGTCCAATTAGGGTTTTTAACCAATCTTGTGCATCCAATAGGTGTGTTTGTGTCATTGGATGATCAATTAGGTCATTTTCGTCCTCCCTAGGCTTATTCTTGTCCAATTAGGGTTTTTAACCAATCTTGTGCATCTAATAGGTGTGTTTGCGTCATTGGATGATCAATTCGGTCATTTTCGTCCTCCCTAGGCTTATTCTTGTCCAATTAGGGTTTTTAACCAATCTTGTGCATCCGATCAGTTTGTTTGTGTCATTGAATTAATATTTAGGTCATTTTCGTCTTCCCTAGGCATATTCTTGTCTAGTTAGGGTTTTTAACCAATCTTCTGCATCCTATAGGTGTGTTTGTGTCATTGGATGATCAATTAGGTCATTTTCGTCCTCCCTAGGCTTATTCTTGTCCAATTAGGGTTTTTAGCCAATCTTGTGCATCCGATAAGTTTGTTTGTGTCATTGAATTAATATTTAGGTCATTTTCGTCTTCCCTAGGCATATTCTTGTCCAATTAGGGTTTTTAACCAATCTTGTGCGTCCAATAGGTGTGTATGTGTCATTGGATGATCAATTAGATTATTTTCGTCCTCCCTAGGCTTATTCTTGTCCAATTAGGGTTTTTAACCAATCTTGTGCAACCAATAGGTGTTTAACCAATCTTGTGCATCCAATAGGTGTGTTTGTGGCAATAGATGATCAATTAGGTCGTTTTCGTCCTCCCTAGGCTTATTCTTGTCCAATTAGGGTTTTTAACCAATCTTGTGCATCCAATAGGTGTGTTTGTGTCATTGGATGATCAATTAGGTCATTTTCGTCCTCCCTAGGCTTATTCTTGTCCAATTAGGGTTTCTAACCAATCTAGTGCATCCAATAAATTTATTTGTGTCATTGGATTAACATTTAGGTCATTTTCGTCCTCCCTAGGCATATTCTTGTCCAATTAGGGTTTTTAACCAATCTTGTGCATCCAATAGGTGTGTATGTGTCATTGGATGATCAATTAGATTATTTTCGTCCTCCCTAGGCTTATTCTTGTCCAATTAGGGTTTTTAACCAATCTTGTGCAACCAATAGGTGTTTAACCAATCTTGTGCATCCAATAGGTGTGTTTGTGGCAATAGATGATCAATTAGGTCGTTTTCGTCCTCCCTAGGCTTATTCTTGTCCAATTAGGGTTTTTAACCAATCTTGTGCATCCAATAGGTGTGTTTGTGTCATTGGATGATCAATTAGGTCTTTTTCGTCCTCCCTAGGCTTATTCTTGTCCAATTAGGGTTTTTAACCAATCTTGTGCATCCAATAGGTTTGTTTGGGACATTGGATGATCAATTAGGTCATTTACGTCCTCCCTAGGCTTATTCTTGTCCAATTAAGGTTTTTAACCAATCTTGTGCATCCATTAACTTTGTTTGTGTCATTGAATTAATATTTAGGTCATTTTCGTCATCCCTAGGCATATTCTTGTCCAATTAGGGTTTTTAACCAATCTTGTGCATCTAATAGGTGTGTTTGTGTCATTGGATGATCAATTAGGTCATTTTCGTCCTCCCTAGGCTTATTCTTGTCCAATTAGGGTTTTTAACC
Source organism: Cicer pinnatifidum (assembly GCA_037974775.1). Lineage (NCBI taxonomy): Eukaryota > Viridiplantae > Streptophyta > Magnoliopsida > Fabales > Fabaceae > Cicer > Cicer pinnatifidum. Next base: position 511,224 of record JBBPBR010000780.1, read on the forward strand.
AATCTTGTGCATCCAATAGGTGTGTTTGTGTCATTGGATGATCAATTAGGTCATTTTCGTCCTCCCTAGGCTTATTCTTGTCCAATTAGGGTTTTTAACCAATCTTGTGCATCCAATAAGTTGAGTTGTGTCATTGGATTAACATTTAGGTCATTTTGTCCTCCCTAGGCTTATTCTTGTCCAATTAGGGTTTTTAACCAATCTTGTGCATCCAATAGGTGTGTTTGTGTCATTGGATGATCAATTAGGTCATTTTCGTCCTCCATAGGCTTATTCTTGTCCAATTAGGGTTTTTAACCAATTTTGTGCATCCAATAGGTGTGTTTGTGTCATTGGATTAACATTTAGGTCATTTTCGTCCTCCCTAGGCTTATTCTTGTCCAATTAGGGTTTTTAACCAATCTTGTGCATCCAATAGGTGTGTTTGTGTCATTGGATTAACATTTAGGTCATTTTCGTCCTCCCTAGGCTTATTCTTGTCCAATTAGGATTTTTAACCAATCTTGTGCATCCAATAAGTTCATTTGTGTTATTGAATAAAAATTAAGGTCATTTTCGTCCTCCCTAGGCTTATCCTTGTCCAATTAGGGTTTTTAACCAATCTTGTGCCTCCGATAGGTGTGTTTGTGTCATTGGATGTACATTTAGGTCATTTTCGTCCTCCCTAGGCTTATTCTTGTCCAATTAGGGTTTTTAACCAATCTTGTGCATCCAATAGGTGTGTTTGTGTCATTGGATTAACATTTAGGTCATTTTCGTCCTCCCTAGGCTTATTCTTGTCCAATTAGGGTTTTTAACCAATCTTGTGCATCCAATAGGTGTGTTTGTGTCATTGGATGTACATTTAGGTCGTTTTCGTCCTCCCTAGGCTTATTCTTGTCCAATTAGGGTTTTTAACCAATCTTGTGCATCTAATAGGTGTGTTTGTGTCATTGGATTAACATTTAGGTCATTTTCGTCCTCCCTAGGCTTATTCTTGTCCAATTAGGGTTTTTAACCAATCTTGTGCATCCAATAAGTTCATTTGTGTCATTGGAGGAACATATAGGTCATTGTCGTCCTCCCTAGGCTTATTTTTCTCCAATTAGGGTTTTTAACCAATCTTGTGCATCCAATAAGTTCATTTGTGTCATTGGAGGAACAATTAGGTCATTAAGTTCATTTGTGTCATTGGATAAACATTTAGGTCATTTTCGTCCTTCCTCGGCTTATTCTCTTCCAATTAGGGTTTTTAACCAATCTTGTGCATCCAACAGGTGTGTTTGTGTCATTGGATGTACATTTAGGTCATTTTCTTCCTCCCTAGGCTTATTCTTGTCCAATTACGGTTTTTAAAAAAATCTTGTCCATCAAATAGGTGTGTTTGTGTCATTGGATTAACATTTAGGTCATTTTCGTCCTCCCTAGGCTTATTCTTGTCCAATTAGGGTTTTTAACCAATCTTGTGCATCCAATAGGTGTGTTTGTGTCATTGGATTAACATTTAGGTCATTTTCGTCCTCCCAAGGCTTATTCTTGTCCAATTAGGGTTTTTAACAAATCTTGTGCATCCAATAAGTTCATTTGTGTCATTGGAGGAACATATAGGTCATTCTCGTCCTGCCTAGGCTTATTCTTTTCCAATTAGGGTTTTTAACCAATCTTGTGCATCCAATAGGTGTGTTTGTGTCATTGGATTAACATTTAGGTCATTTTCGTCCTCCCTGGGCATATTCTTGTCCAATTAGGGTTTTTAACTAATCTTGTTCATCCAATAGGTGTGTTTGTGTCATTGGAGGAACATATAGGTCATTTTCGTCCTCCCTAGGCTTATTCTTGTCCAATTAGGGTTTTTAACAAATCTTGTGCATCCAATAAGTTCATTTGTGTCATTGGAGGAACATATAGGTCATTTTCGTCCTCCCTAGGCTTATTCTTATCCAATTTCGATTTTTATCCAATCTTGTGCATCCAATAGGTGTGTTTGTGTCATTGGATGTACATTTAGGTCATTTTTGTACTCCTTAATCTTATTCTTGTCCAATTAGGGTTTTTAACCAATCTTGTGCATCCAATAAGTTCATTTTTGTCATTGGAGGAACATATAGGTCATTTTCGTCCTCCCTAGGCTTATTCTTGTCCAATTAGGGTTTTTAACCAATCTTGTGCATCCAATAGGTGTGTTTGTGTCATTGGATTAATATTTAGGTCATTTTTGTCCTCCCTAGTCTTATTCTAGTCCAATTAGGGTTTTTAACCAATCTTGTGTATCCAATAGGTGTGTTTGTGTCATTGGATGTACATTTAGGTCATTTTCGTCCTTCCTAGGCTTATTCTTGTCCAATTAGGGTTTTTAACCAATCTTGTGCATCGAATAAGTTCATTTGTGTCATTGGAGGAACATATAGGTCATTTTCATCCTCCCTAGGCTTATTCTTGTCCAATTAGGGTTTTTAACCAATCTTGTGCATCCAATAGGTGTGTTTGTGTCATTGGATGTACATTTAGGTCATTTTCGTCCTCGCTAGGCTTATTCTTGTCCAATTAGGGTTTTTAACCAATCTTGTGCATCCAATAGGTGTGTTTGTGTCATTGGATTAATATTTAGGTCATTTTCGTCCTCCCTAGGCTTATTCTTGTCCAGTTAGGGTTTTTAACCAATCTTGTGCATGCAATAGGTGTGTTTATGTCATTGGATTAACATTTAGGTCATTTTCGTCCTCCCTAGGCTTATTCCTGTCCAATTAGGGTTTTTAACAAATCTTGTGCATCCAATAAGTTCATTTGTGTCATTGGATAAACATTTAGGTCATTTTCGTCCTCCCTAGGCTTATTCTTGTCCAATTAGGGTTTTTAACCAATCTTGTGCATCCAATAGGTGTGTTTGTGTCATTGGATTAACATTTAGGTCATTTTCGTCCTCCCTAGTCTTATTCTTGTCCAATTAGGGTTTTTAACCAATCTTGTGCATCCAATAGGTGTGTTTGTGTCATTGGATTAACATTTAGGTCATTTTCGTCCTCCCTAGGCTTATTCTTGTCCAATTAGGGTTTTTAACCAATCTTGTGCATCCAATAGGTGTGTTTGTGTCATTGGATAAACATTTATGTCATTTTCGTCCTCCCTAGGCTTATTCTTGTCCAATTAGGGTTTTTAACCAATCTTGTGCATCCAATAGGTGTGTTTGTGTCATTGGATTAACATTTAGGTCATTTTCGTCCTCCCTAGGCTTATTCTTGTCCAATTAGGGTTTTTAACCAATCTTGTGCATCCGATAAGTGTGTTTGTGTCATTGGATGAACATTTAGGTCATTTTCGTACTCCCAAAGCTTATTCTTGTCCAATTAGGGTTTTTAACCAATCTTGTGCATCCAATAAGTTCATTTGTGTCATTGGTGGAACATATAGGTCATTTTCGTCCACCCCAGGCTTATTCTTCTCCAATTAGGGTTTTTAACCAATATTGGGCATCCAATAAGTTCATTTGTGTCATTGGATAAACATTTAGGTCATTTTCGTCCTCCCTAGGCTTATTCTTGTCCAATTAGGGTTTTTAACCAATCTTGTGCATCCAATAGGTGTGTTTGTGTCATTGGATTAACATTTAGGTCATTTTCGTCCTCCCTAGGCTTATTCTTCTCCAATTAGGGTTTTTAACCAATCTTGTGCATCCAATAGGTGTGTTTGTGTCATTGGATGTACATTTAGGTCATTTTCGTCCTCCCTAGGCTTCTTCTTGTCCAATTAGGGTTTTTAACCAATCTTGTGCATCCAATAGGTGTGTTTGTGTCATTGGATGTACATTTAGGTCGTTTTCGTCCTCCCTAGGCTTATTCTTGTCCAATTAGGGTTTTTAACCATTCTTGTGCATCAAATAGGTGTGTTTATGTCATTGGATTAACATTTAGGTCATTTTTGTCCTCTCTAGGGTTATCCTTGTCCAATTAGGGATTTTAACCAATCTTGTGCATCCAATAAGTTCATTTGTGTCATTGGAGGAACTTATAGGTCATTTTCGTCCTCCCTAGGCTTATTCTTGTCCAATTAAGGTTTTTAACCAATCTTGTGCATCCAATTGGTGTGTTTGTGTCATTGGATGTACATTTAGGTCATTTTCATCCTCCCTAGGCTTATTCTTGTCATATTAGGGTTTTTAACCAATCTTGTGCATCCAATAGGTGTGTTTGTGTCATTGGATTAACATTTAGGTCATTTTCGTCCTCCCTAGGCTTATTCTTGTCCAATTAGGGTTTTTAACTAATCTTGTGCATCCAATAGGTGTGTTTGTGTCATTGGATTAACATTTAGGTCATTTTCGTCGTCCCTAGGTTATTCTTGTCCAATTAGTGTTTTTAAACAATCTTGTGCATCCAATAGGTGTGTTTGTGTCATTGGATGTACATTTAGGTCATTTTCGTCCTCCCTAGGCTTATTCTTGTCCAATTAGGGTTTTTAACCAATCTTGTGCATCCAATAGGTGTGTTTGTGTCATTGGATGTACATTTAGGTCGTTTTCGTCCTCCCTAGGCTTATTCTTGTCCAATTAGGGTTTTTAACCAATCTTGTGCATCTAATAGGTGTGTTTATGTCATTGGATTAACATTTAGGTCATTTTCGTCCTCCCTAGGGTTATCCTTGTCCAATTAGGGTTTTTAACCAATCTTGTGCATCCAATAAGTTCATTTGTGTCATTGGAGGAACATATAGGTCATTTTCATCCTCCCTAGGCTTATTCTTGTCCAATTAGGGTTTTTAACCAATCTTGTGCATCCAATAGGTGTGTTTGTGTCATTGGATGTACATTTAGGTCATTTTCGTCCTCGCTAGGCTTATTCTTGTCCAATTAGGGTTTTTAACCAATCTTGTGCATCCAATAGGTGTGTTTGTGTCATTGGATGTACATTTAGGTCGTTTTCGTCCTCCCTAGGCTTATTCTTGTCCAATTAGGGTTTTTAACCAATCTTGTGCATCTAATAGGTGTGTTTGTGTCATTGGATTAACATTTAGGTCATTTTCGTCCTCCCTAGGCTTATTCTTGTCCAATTAGGGTTTTTAACCAATCTTGTGCATCCAATAAGTTCATTTGTGTCATTGGAGGAACATATAGGTCATTGTCGTCCTCCCTAGGCTTATTTTTCTCCAATTAGGGTTTTTAACCAATCTTGTGCATCCAATAAGTTCATTTGTGTCATTGGAGGAACAATTAGGTCATTAAGTTCATTTGTGTCATTGGATAAACATTTAGGTCATTTTCGTCCTTCCTCGGCTTATTCTCTTCCAATTAGGGTTTTTAACCAATCTTGTGCATCCAACAGGTGTGTTTGTGTCATTGGATGTACATTTAGGTCATTTTCTTCCTCCCTAGGCTTATTCTTGTCCAATTACGGTTTTTAAAAAAATCTTGTCCATCAAATAGGTGTGTTTGTGTCATTGGATTAACATTTAGGTCATTTTCGTCCTCCCTAGGCTTATTCTTGTCCAATTAGGGTTTTTAACCAATCTTGTGCATCCAATAGGTGTGTTTGTGTCATTGGATTAACATTTAGGTCATTTTCGTCCTCCCAAGGCTTATTCTTGTCCAATTAGGGTTTTTAACAAATCTTGTGCATCCAATAAGTTCATTTGTGTCATTGGAGGAACATATAGGTCATTCTCGTCCTGCCTAGGCTTATTCTTTTCCAATTAGGGTTTTTAACCAATCTTGTGCTTCCAATAGGTGTGTTTGTGTCATTGGATTAACATTTAGGTCATTTTCGTCCTCCCTAGGCATATTCTTGTCCAATTAGGGTTTTTAACTAATCTTGTTCATCCAATAGGTGTGTTTGTGTCATTGGAGGAACATATAGGTCATTTTCGTCCTCCCTAGGCTTATTCTTGTCCAATTAGGGTTTTTAACCAATCTTGTGCATCCAATATGTGTGTTTGTGTCATTGGATGTACATTTAGGTCGTTTTCGTTCTCCCTAGGCTTATTCTTGTCCAATTAGGGTTTTTAACCAATCTTGTGCATCTAATAGGTGTGTTTGTGTCATTGGATTAACATTTAGGTCATTTTCGTCCTCCCTAGGGTTATCCTTGTCCAATTAGGGTTTTTAACCAATCTTGTGCATCCAATAAGTTCATTTGTGTCATTGGAGGAACATATAGGTCATTTTCATCATTGGATAAACATATAGGTCATTTTCGTCATTTGTGTCATTGGATGTACATTTAGGTCGTTTTCGTTCTCCCTAGGCTTATTCTTGTCCAATTAGGGTTTCTAACCAATCTTGTGCATCCAATAGGTGTGTTTGTGTCATTGGATTAACAATTAGGGCATTTTCGTCCTCCCTTGGCTTATTCTTGTCCTATTAGGGTTTTTAACCGATCATGTGCATCCAATAGGTGTGTTTGTGTCATTAGATGTACATTTAGGTCATTTTCGTCCACCCTAGGCTTATTCTTGTCCAATTAGGGTTTTTAACCAATCTTGTGCATCCAATAGGTGTGTTTGTGTCATTGGATTAACATTTAGGTCGTTTTCGTCCTCCCTAGGCTTATTCTTGTCCATTTAGGGTTTTCAACAAACCTTGTGCTTCCAATAAGTTCATTTTTGTCTTTGGAGGAACATATAGGTCATTTTCGTCCTCTCTAGGCTTATTCTTGTCCAATTAGGGTTTTTAACCAATCTTGTGCATCCAATAGGTGTGTTTATGTCATTGGATTAACATTTAGGTCATTTTCGTCCTCCCTAGGCTTATTCTTGTCCAATTAGGGTTTTTAACAAATCGCGTGCATCCAATAAGTTCATTTGTGTCATTGGATAAACATTTAGGTCATTTTCGTCCTCCCTAGGCTTATTCTTGTCCAATTAGGGTTTTTAACCAATCTTGTGCATCCAATAGGTGTGTTTGTGTCATTGGATTAACATTTAGGTCATTTTCGTACTACCAAGGCTTATTCTTGTCCAATTAGGGTTTTTAACCAATCTTGTGCATCCAATAAGTTCATTTGTGTCATTGGAGGAACATATAGGTCATTTTCGTCCTCCCTAGGCTTATTCTTGTCCAATTAGGGTTTTTAACCAATCTTGTGCATCCAATAGGTGTGTTTGTGTCATTGGATGTACATTTAGGTCATTTTCGTCCATGCTAGGCTTATTCTTGTCCAATTAGGGTTTTTAACCAATCTTGTGCATCCAATAGGTGTGTTTGTGTCATTGGATTAATATTTAGGTCATTTTCGTCCTCCCTAGGCTTATTCTTGTCCAATTAGGGTTTTTAACCAATCTTGTGCATCCAATAGGTGTGTTTGTGTCATTGGATGTACATTTAGGTCATTTTCGTCCTCCCTAGGCTTATTCTTGTCCAATTAGTGTTTTTAACCAATCTTGTGCATCCAATAAGTTCATTTGTGTCATTGGAGGAACATATAGGTCATTTTCGTCCTCCCTAGGCTTATTCTTGTCCAATTAGGGTTTTTAACTAATCTTGTGCATCCAATAGGTGTGTTTGTGTCATTGGATTAACATTTAGGTCATTTTCGTCCTCCCTAGGCTTATTCTTGTCCAATTAGGGTTTTTAACCAATCTTGTGCATCCAATAGGTGTGTTTGTGTCATTGGAGGAACATTTAGGTCATTTTCGTCCTCCCTAGTCTTTATTCTTGTCCAATTAGGGTTTTTATGCAATCTTGTGCATCCAATAGGTGTGTTTGTGTCATTGGACGAACATTTAGGTCATTTTCGTCCTCCCTAGGCTTATTCTTGTCCAATTAGGGTTTTTAACCAACCTTGTGCATCCAATAAGTTCATTTGTATCATTGGAGGAACATTTAGGTCATTTTTGTCCTCCCTAGTCTTATTCTTGTCCAATTAGGGTTTTTATGCAATCTTGTGCATCCAATAGGTGTGTTTGTGTCATTGGACGAACATTTAGGTCATTTTCGTCCTCCCTAGGCTTATTCTTGTCCAATTAGGGTTTTTAACCAATCTTGTGCATCCAATAAGTTCATTTGTGTCATTGGATGAACATTTAGGTCATTTTCGTCCTCCCTAGTCTTATTCTTGTCCAATTAGGGTTTTAAGCAATCTTGTGCATCCAATATGTGGGTTTGTGTCATTGGATGAACGTTTAGGTCATTTTCGTCCTCTCTATGCTTATTCTTGTCCAATTAGGGTTTTTAACCAATCTTGTGCATCCAATAAGTTCATTTGTGTCATTGGACGAACATTTAGGTCATTTTCGTCCTTCCTAGTCTTATTCTTGTCCAATTAGGGTTTTTATGCAATCTTGTGCATCCAATAGGTGTGTTTGTGTCATTGGACGAACATTTAGGTCATTTTCGTCCTCCCTAGGCTTATTCTTGTCCAATTAGGGTTTTTAACCAATCTTGTGCATCCAATAAGTTCATTTGTGTCATTGGATGAACATTTAGGTCATTTTCGTCCTCCCTAGTCTTATTCTTGTCCAATTAGGGTTTTAAGCAATCTTGTGGATCCAATAAGTTCATTTGTGTTATTGGATGAACATTTAGGTCATTTTCGTCCTCCCTAGTCTTATTCTTGTCGAATTAGGGTTTTTATGCAATCTTGTGCATCCAATAGGTGTGTTTGTGTCATTGGAGGAACATTTAGGTCATTTTCGTCCTCCCTAGTCTTATTCTTGTCTAATTAGGGTTTTTATGCAATCTTGTGCATCCAATAGGTGTGTTTGTGTCATTGGACGAACATTTAGGTCATTTTCGTCCTCCCTAGGCTTATTCTTGTCCAATTAGGGTTTTTAACCAATCTTGTGCATCCAATAAGTTCATTTGTGTCATTGGATGAACATTTAGGTCATTTTCGTCATCCCTAGTCTTATTCTGTCCAATTAGGGTTTTAAGCAATCTTGTGCATCCAATATGTGTGTTTGTGTAATTGGATGAACATTTAGGTCATTTTCGTCCTCCCTATGCTTATTCTTGTCCAATTAGGGTTTTTAACCAATCTTGTGCATCCAATAAGTTCATTTGTGTCATTGGACGAACATTTAGGTCATTTTCGTCCTCCCTAGGCATATTCTTGTCCAATTAGGGTTTTTAACCAATCTTGTGCATCCAATAGGTGTGTTTGTGTCATTGGACGAACATTTAGGTCATTTTCGTCCTCCCTAGGCTTATTCTTGTCCAATTAGGGTTTTTAACCAATCTTGTGCCTCCAAAAAGTTCATTTGTGTCATTGGATGAACATTTAGGTCATTTTCGTCCTCCCTAGGCTTATTCTTGTCCAATTAGGGTTATTATGCAATCTTATGCATCCAATAAATTTATTTGTGTCATTGGATGAACATTTAGGTCATTTTCGTCCTCCCTAGTCTTATTCTTGTCCAATTAGGGTTTTTATGCAATCTTGTGCATCCAATAGGTGTGTTTGTGTCATTGGACGAACATTTAGGTCATTTTCGTCCTCCCTAGGCTTATTCTTGTCCAATTAGGGTTTTTAACCAATCTTGTGCATCCAATAAGTTCATTTGTGTCATTGGATGATCAATTAGGTCATTTTCGTCCTCCCTAGACATATTCTTGTCTAATTAGGGTTTTTAACCAATCTTGTGCATCCAATAGGTGTGTTTGTGTCATTGGATGATCAATTAGGTCATTTTCGTCCTCCCTAGGCTTATTCTTGTCCTATTAGGGTTTTTAACCAATCTTGTGCATCCAATAGGTGTGTTTGTGTCATTGGATGATCAATTAGGTTATTTTCGTCCTCCCTAGGCATATTCTTGTCCAATTAGAGTTTTAGACCAATCTTGTGCATCCAATAGGTGTGTTTGTGTCATTGGATGATCAATTAGGTTATTTTCGTCCTCCCTAGGCTTATTCTTGTCCAATTAGGGTTTTTAACTAATCTTGTGCATCCAATAAGTTCATTTGTGTCATTGGATGATCAATTAGGTCATATTCGTCCTCCCTAGGCATATTCTTGTCCAATTAGGGTTTTTAACACATCTTGTGCATCCAATAGGTGTGTTTGTGTCATTGGATGATCAATTAGGTCATTTTCGTCCTCCCTAGGCTTATTCTTGTCCAAATAGGGTTTTTAACCAATCTTGTGCATCCAATAGGTGTGTTTGTGTCATTGGATTAACATTTAGGTCATTTTCGTCCTCCCTAGGCTTATTCTTGTCCAATTAGGGTTTTTAACCAATCTTGTGCATCCAATAGGTGTGTTTGTGTCATTGGATTAACATTTAGGTCATTTTCGTCCTCCCTAGGCTTATTCTTGTCCAATTAGGGTTTTTAACCAATCTTGTGCATCCAATATGTGTGTTTGTGTCATTGGATGTACATTTAGGTCGTTTTCGTTCTCCCTAGGCTTATTCTTGTCCAATTAGGGTTTTTAACCAATCTTGTGCATCCAATAGGTGTGTTTGTGTCATTGGATGTACATTTAGGTCATTTTCGTCCTCCCTAGGCTTATTCTTGTCCAATTAGGGTTTTTAACCAATCTTGTGCATCCAATAAGTTCATTTGTGTCATTGGACGAACATATAGGTCATTTTCGTCCTCCCTAGGCTTATTCTTGTCCAATTAGGGTTTTTAACCAATCTTGTGCATCCAATAGGTGTGTTTGTGTCATTGGATTAACATTTAGGTCATTTTCGTACTACCAAGGCTTATTCTTGTCCAATTAGGGTTTTTAACCAATCTTGTGCATCCAATAGGTGTGTTTGTGTCATTGGATGTACATTTAAGTCATTTTCGTCATCCCTAGGCTTATTCTTGTCCAATTAGGGTTTTTAACCAATCTTGTGCATCCAATAGGTGTGTTTGTGTCATTGGATTAACATTTAGGTCATTTTCGTCCTCCCTAGGCTTATTCTTGTCCAATTAGGGTTTTTAACCAATCTTGTGCATCCAATAGGTGTGTTTGTGTCATTGGATTAACATTTCGGTCATTTTCGTACTACCAAGGCTTATTCTTGTCCAATTAGGGTTTTTAACCAATCTTGTGCATCCAATAAGTTCATTTGTGTCATTGGAGGAACATATAGGTCATTTTCGTCCTCCCTAGGCTTATTCTTCTCCAATTAGGGTTTTTAACCAATCTTGTGCTTCCAATAAGTTCATTTGTATCATTGGATAAACATTTAGGTCATTTTCGTCCTCCCTTGGCTTATTCTTGTCCAATTAGGGTTCTTAACCAATCTTGTGCATCCAATAGGTGTGTTTGTGTCATTTGATTAACATTTAGGTCATTTTTGTCCTCCCTAGGCTTATTCTTGTCCAATTAGGGTTTTTAACCAATCTTTTGCATCCAATAGTTGTGTTTGTGTCATTGGATGTATATTTAGGTCATAATTCTTCCTCCCTAGGCTTATTCTTGTCCAATTAGGGTTTTTAACCTATCTTGTTCATCCAATAGGTGTGTTTGTGTCATTGGATTAACATTTATGTCATTTTCGTCCTCCCTAGGCTTATTCTTGTCCAATTAGGGTTTTTAACAAATCTTGTGCATCCAATAGGTGTGTTTGTGTCATTGGATTAACATTTAGGTCATTTTCGTCCTCCCTAGGCTTATTCTTGTCCAATTAGGGTTTTTAACCAATCTTGTGCATCCAATAGGTGTGTTTGTGTCATTGGATGTACATTTAGGTCATTTTCGTCCTCTCTAGGCTTATTCTTATCCAAATAGGGTTTTTAACCAATCTTGTGCATCCAATAGGTGTGTTTGTGTCATTGGATTAACATTTAGGTCATTTTCGTACTACCAAGGCTTATTCTTGTCCAATTAGGGTTTTTAACCAATCTTGTGCATCCAATAAGTTCATTTGTGTCATTGGAGGAACATATAGGTCATTTTCGTCCTCCCTCGGCTTATTCTTGTCCAATTAGGGTTTTTATTCAATCTTGTGCATCCAATAAGTTCATTTGTGTCATTGGAGGAACATATAGGTCATTTTCGTCCTCCCTCGGCTTATTCTTGTCCAATTAGGGTTTTTATTCAATCTTGTGCATCCAATAAGTTCATTTGTGTCATTGGAGGAACATATAGGTCATTTTCGTCCTCCCTAGGCTTATTCTTGTCCAATTAGGGTTTTTAACCAATCTTGTGCATCCAATAGGTGTGTTTGTTTCATTGGATGTACATTTAGGTCATTTTCATCCTCGCTAGGCTTATTCTTGTCCAATTAGGGTTTTTAACCAATCTTGTGCATCCAATAGGTGTGTTTGTGTCATTGGATTAATATTTAGGTCATTTTCGTCCTCCCTAGGCTTATTCTTGTCCAGTTAGGGTTTTTAACCAATCTTGTGCATCCAATTGGTGTGTTTATGTCATTGGATTAACATTTAGGTCATTTTCGTCCACCCTAGGCTTATTCTTGTCCAATTAGGGTTTTTAACCAATCTTGTGCATCCAATAGGTGTGTTTGTGTCATTGGATTAACATTTAGGTCATTTTCGTCCTCCCTAGGCTTATTCTTGTCCATTTAGGGTTTTCAACAAACCTTGTGCTTCCAATAAGTTCATTTTTGTCTTTGGAGGAACATATAGGTCATTTTCGTCCTCTCTAGGCTTATTCTTGTCCAATTAGGGTTTTTAACCAATCTTGTGCATCCAATAGGTGTGTTTATGTCATTGGATTAACATTTAGGTCATATTCGTCCTCCCTAGGCTTATTCTTGTCCAATTAGGGTTTTTAACAAATCGTGTGCATCCAATAAGTTCATTTGTCTCATTGGATAAACATTTAGGTCATTTTCGTCCTCCCTAGGCTTATTCTTGTCCAATTAGGGTTTTTAACGAATCTTGTGCATCCAATAGGTGTGTTTGTGTCATTGGATTAACATTTAGGTCATTTTCGTACTACCAAGGCTTATTCTTGTCCAATTAGGGTTTTTAACCAATCTAGTGCATCCAATAAGTTCATTTGTGTCATTGGAGGAACATATAGGTCATTTTCGTCCTCCCTCGGCTTATTCTTGTCCAATTAGGGTTTTTATTCAATCTTGTGCATCCAATAAGTTCATTTGTGTCATTGGAGGAACATATAGGTCATTTTCGTCCTCCCTAGGCTTATTCTTGTCCAATTAGGGTTTTTAACCAATCTTGTGCATCCAATAGGTGTGTTTGTTTCATTGGATGTACATTTAGGTCATTTTCATCCTCGCTAGGCTTATTCTTGTCCAATTAGGGTTTTTAACCAATCTTGTGCATCCAATAGGTGTGTTTGTGTCATTGGATTAATATTTAGGTCATTTTCGTCCTCCCTAGGCTTATTCTTGTCCAGTTAGGGTTTTTAACCAATCTTGTGCATCCAATTGGTGTGTTTATGTCATTGGATTAACATTTAGGTCATTTTCGTCCACCCTAGGCTTATTCTTGTCCAATTAGGGTTTTTAACCAATCTTGTGCATCCAATAGGTGTGTTTGTGTCATTGGATTAACATTTAGGTCATTTTCGTCCTCCCTAGGCTTATTCTTGTCCATTTAGGGTTTTCAACAAACCTTGTGCTTCCAATAAGTTCATTTTTGTCTTTGGAGGAACATATAGGTCATTTTCGTCCTCTCTAGGCTTATTCTTGTCCAATTAGGGTTTTTAACCAATCTTGTGCATCCAATAGGTGTGTTTATGTCATTGGATTAACATTTAGGTCATTTTCGTCCTCCCTAGGCTTATTCTTGTCCAATTAGGGTTTTTAACAAAACGTGTGCATCCTATAAGTTCATTTGTGTCATTGGATAAACATTTAGGTCATTTTCGTCCTCCCTAGGCTTATTCTTGTCCAATTAGGGTTTTTAACCAATCTTGTGCATCCAATAGGTGTGTTTGTATCATTGGATTAACATTTAGGTCATTTTCGTACTACCAAGGCTTATTCTTGTCCAATTAGGGTTTTTAACCAATCTTGTGCATCCAATAAGTTCATTTGTGTCATTGGAGGAACATATAGGTCATTTTCGTCCTCCCTAGGCTTATTCTTGTCCAATTAGGGTTTTTAACCAATCTTGTGCATCCAATAGGTGTGTTTGTGTCATTGGATTAACATTTAGGTCATTTTCGTCCTCCCTAGGCTTATTCTTGTCCAATTAGGGTTTTTAACCAATCTTGTGCATCCAATAGGTGTGTTTGTGTCATTGTATTAACATTTAGGTCATTGTCGTCCTCCCTAGGCTTATTCTTGTCCAATTAGGGTTTTTAACCAATCTTGTGCATCCAATAGGTGTGTTTGTGTCATTGGATTAACATTTAGGTCATTTTCGTCCTCCCTAGGCTTATTCTTGTCCAATTAGGGTTTTTAACCAATCTTGTGCATCCAATAGGTGTGTTTGTGTCATTGGATTAACATTTAGGTCATTTTCGTCCTCCCTAGGCTTATTCTTGTCCAATTAGGGTTTTTAACCAATCTTGTGCATCCAATAGGTGTGTTTATGTCATTGGATTAACTTTTAGGTCATTTTCGTCCTCCCTAGGCTTATTCTAATCCAATTAGGGTTTTTAACAAATCTTGTGAATCCAAAAAGTTCATTTGGGTCATTGGATAAACATTTATGTCATTTTCGTCCTCCCTAGGCTTATTCTTGTCCAATTAGGGTTTTTAACCAATCTTGTGCATCCAATAGGTGTGTTTGTGTCATTGGATTAACATTTAGGTCATTTTCGTCCTCCCTAGGCTTATTCTTGTCCAATTAGGGTTTTTAACCAATCTTGTGCATCCAATAGGTGTGTTTGTGTCATTGGATGATCAATTAGGTCATTTTCGTCCTCCCTAGGCTTATTCTTGACCAATTAGGGTTTTTAACCAATCTTGTGCATCCAATAAGTTGAGTTGTGTCATTGGATTAGCATTTAGGTCATTTTCGTTCTCCCTAGGCTTATTCTTGTCCAATTAGGGTTTTTAACCAATCTTGTGCATCCAATAAGTTCATTCGTGTCATTGGATTAACATTTAGGTCATTTTCGTTCTCCCTTGGCATATTCTTGTCCAATTAGGGTTTTTAACCAATCTTGTGCATCCAATAGGTGTGTTTGTGTCATTGGATTAACATTTAGGTCATTTTCGTCCTCCCTAGGCTTATTCTTGTCCAATTAGGGTTTTTAACCAATCTTGTGCGTCCAATAGGTGTGTTTGTGTCATTGGATTAACATTTAGGTCATTTTCGTCCTCCCTAGGCTTATTCTTGTCCAATTACGGTTTTTAACCAATCTTGTGCATCCAATAGGTGTGTTTGTGTCATTGGATGTACATTTAGTTCATTTTCGTCCTCCCTAGGCTTATTCTTGTCCAATTAGGGTTTTTAACCAATCTTGTGCATCCAATAGGTGTGTTTGTGTCATTGGATTAACATTTAGGTCATTTTCGTACTACCAAGGCTTATTCCTGTCCAATTAGGGTTTTTAACCAATCTTGTGCATCCAATAAGTTCATTTGTGTCATTGGAGGAACATATAGTTCATTTTCGTCCTCCCTAGGCTTATTCTTGTCCAATTAGGGTTTTTAACCAATCTTGTGCATCCAATAAGTTCATTTGTGTCATTGGAGGAACATATAGGTCATTTTCGTCCTCCCTAGGCTTATTCTTGTCCAATTAGGGTTTTTAACCAATCTTGAGCATCCAATAGGTGTGTTTGTGTCAATGGATGTACATTTAGGTCATTTTCGTCCTCCCTAGGCTTATTCTTGTCCAATTAGGGTTTTCAACCAATCTTTTGCATCGAATAAGTTCATTTGTGTCATTGGAGGAACATATAGGTCATTTTCGTTCTCCCTAGGCTTATTCTTGTCCAATTAGGGTTTTTAACCAATCTTGTGCATCCAATAAGTTCATTTGTGTCATTGGAGGAACATATAGGTCATTTTCGTCCTCCCTAGGCTTATTCTTGTCCAATTAGGGTTTTTAACTAATCTTGTGCATCCAATAGGTGTGTTTGTGTCATTGGATGAACATTTAGGTCATTTTCGTCCTCCCTAGGCTTATTCTTGTCCAATTAGGGTTTTTAAGCAATCTTGTGCATCCAATAGGTGTGTTTGTGTCATTGGATGAATATTTAGGTCATTTTCGACCTCCCTAGGCTTATTCTTGTCCAATTAGGGTTTTTAACCAATCTTGTGCATCCAATAAGTTCATTTGTGTCATTGGATAAACATTTAGGTCATTTTCGTCCACCCTAGGCTTATTCTTGTCCAATTAGGGTTTTTAACCAATCTTGTGCATCCAATAAGTTCATTTGTGTCATTGGATGAACATTTAGGTCATTTTCGTCCTCCCAAGGCTTATTCTTGTCCAATTAGGGTTTTTAACCAATCTTGTGCATCCATTAGGTGTGTTTGTGTCATTGGATGAACATTTAGGTCATTTTCGTACTCCCTAGGCTTATTCTTGTTCAATTAGGGTTTCTAACCAATCTTGTGCATCCAATAGGTGTATTTGTGTCATTGGATGAACATTTAGGTCATTTTCGTACTCCCTAGGCTTATTCTTGTTCAATTAGGGTTTTTAACCAATCTTTTGCATCCAATAGGTGTGTTTGTGTCATTGGATGAACATTTAGGTCATTTTCGTCCTCCCTAGGCTTATTCTTGTCCAATTAGGGTTTTTAACCAATCTTGTGCATCCAATAAGTTCATTTGTGTCATTGGATAAACATTTAGGTCATTTTCGTCCACCCTAGGCTTATTCTTGTCCAATTAGGGTTTTTAACCAATCTTGTGCATCAAATAAGTTCATTTGTGTCATTGGATGAACATTTAGGTCATTTTCGTCCTCCCAAGGCTTATTGTTGTCCAATTAAGGTTTTTAACCAATCTTGTGCATCCAATAAGTTCATTTGTGTCATTGGATGAACATTTAGGTCATTTTCGTCCTCCCTAGGCTTATTCTTGTCCAATTAGGGTTTTTAAGCAATCTTGTGCATCCAATAAGTTCTTTCGTGTCATTGGATGAACATTTAGGTCATTTTCGTCCTCCCTATGCTTATTCTTGTCCAATTAGGGTTTCTAACCAATCTTGTGCATCCAATAGGTGTGTTTGTGTCATTGGATTAACATTTAGGTCATTTTCGTCCTCCCTAGGCTTATTCTTGTCCAATTAGGGTTTTTAACCAATCTTGTGCATCCAATAGGTGTGTTTGTGTCATTGGATTAACATTTAGGTCGTTTTCGTCCTCCCTAGGCTTATTCTTGTCCATTTAGGGTTTTCAACAAACCTTGTGCTTCCAATAAGTTCATTTTTGTCTTTGGAGGAACATATAGGTCATTTTCGTCCTCTCTAGGCTTATTCTTGTCCAATTAGGGTTTTTAACCAATCTTGTGCATCCAATAGGTGTGTTTATGTCATTGGATTAACATTTAGGTCATTTTCGTCCTCCCTAGGCTTATTCTTGTCCAATTAGGGTTTTTAACAAATCGTGTGCATCCAATAAGTTCATTTGTGTCATTGGATAAACATTTAGGTCATTTTCGTCCTCCCTAGGCTTCTTCTTGTCCAATTAGGGTTTTTAACCAATCTTGTGCATCCAATAGGTGTGTTTGTGTCATTGGATTAACATTTAGGTCATTTTCGTACTACCAAGGCTTATTCTTGTCCAATTAGGGTTTTTAACCAATCTTGTGCATCCAATAAGTTCATTTGTGTCATTGGAGGAAAATATAGGTCATTTTCGTCCTCCCTCGGCTTATTCTTGTCCAATTAGGGTTTTTATTCAATCTTGTGCATCCAATAAGTTCATTTGTGTCATTGGAGGAACATATAGGTCATTTTCGTCCTCCCTAGGCTTATTCTTGTCCAATTAGGGTTTTTAACCAATCTTGTGCATCCAATAGGTGTGTTTGTTTCATTGGATGTACATTTAGGTCATTTTCATCCTCGCTAGGCTTATTCTTGTCCAATTAGGGTTTTTAACCAATCTTGTGCATCCAATAGGTGTGTTTGTGTCATTGGATTAATATTTAGGTCATTTTCGTCCTCCCTAGGCTTATTCTTGTCCAGTTAGGGTTTTTAACCAATCTTGTGCATCCAATAGGTGTGTTTATGTCATTGGATTAACATTTAGGTCATTTTCGTCCTCCCTAGGCTTATTCTTGTCCAATTAGGGTTTTTAACAAATCTTGTGCATTCAATAAGTTCATTTGTGTCATTGGATAAACATTTAGGTCATTTTCGTCCTCCCTAGGCTTATTCTTGTCCAATTAGGGTTTTTAACCAATCTTGTGCATCCAATAGGTCTGTTTGTGTCATTGGATTAACATTTCGGTCATTTTCGTACTACCAAGGCTTATTCTTGTCCAATTAGGGTTTTTAACCAATCTTGTGCGTCCAATAAGTTCATTTGTGTCATTGGAGAAACATATAGGTCATTTTCGTCCTCCCTAGGCTTATTCATGTCCAATTCGGGTTTTTAACCAATCTTGTGCATCCAATAAGTTCATTTGTGTCATTGGACGAACATATAGGTCATTTTCGTCCTCCCTAGGCTTAATCTTGTCCAATTAGGGTTTTTAACCAATCTTGTGCATCCAATAGGTGTGTTTGTCATTGGATTAAAATTTCGGTCATTTTCGTACTACCAAGGCTTATCCTTGTCCAATTAGGGTTTTTAACCAATCTTGTGCGTCCAATAAGTTCATTTGTGTCATTGGAAGAACATATAGGTCATTTTCGTCCTCCCTAGGCTTATTCATGTCCAATTAGGGTTTTTAACCAATCTTGTGCATCCAATAAGTTCATTTGTGTCATTGGACGAACATATAGGTCATTTTCGTCCTCCCTAGGCTTATTCTTGTCCAATTAGGGTTTTTAACCAATCTTGTGCATCCAATAGGTGTGTTTGTGTCATTGGATTAACATTTAGGTCATTTTCGTACTACCAAGGCTTATTCTTGTCCAATTAGGGTTTTTAACCAATCTTGTGCATCCAATAAGTTCATTTGTGTCATTGGAGGAACATATAGGTCATTTTCGTCCTCCCTAGGCTTATTCTTGTCCAATTAGGGTTTTTAACCAATCTTGTGCATCCAATAGGTGTGTTTGTGTCATTGGATGTACATTTAGGTCATTTTCGTCCATGCTAGGCTTATTCTTGTCCAATTAGGGTTTTTAACCAATCTTGTGCATCCAATAGGTGTGTTTGTGTCATTGGATTAATATTTAGGTCATTTTCGTCCTCCCTAGGCTTATTCTTGTCCAATTAGGGTTTTTAACCAATCTTGTGCATCCAATAGGTGTGTTTGTGTCATTGGATGTACATTTAGGTCATTTTCGTCCTCCCTAGGCTTATTCTTGTCCAATTAGTGTTTTTAACCAATCTTGTGCATCCAATAAGTTCATTTGTGTCATTGGAGGAACATATAGGTCATTTTCGTCCTCCCTAGGCTTATTCTTGTCCAATTAGGGTTTTTAACCAATCTTGTGCATCCAATAAGTTCATTTGTGTCATTGGAGGAACATATAGGTCATTTTCGTCCTCCCTAGGCTTATTCTTGTCCAATTAGGGTTTTTAACCAATCTTGAGCATCCAATAGGTGTGTTTGTGTCAATGGATTAACATTTAGGTCATATTCGTCCTCCCTAGGCTTATTCTTGTCCAATTAGGGTTTTTAACCAATCTTGTGCATCCAATATGTGTGTTTGTGTCATTGGATTAGCATTTAGGTCATTTTAGTCCTCCCTAGGCTTATTCTTGTCCAATTAGGGTTTTTAACCAATCTTGTGCATCCAATAGGTGTGTTTGTGTCATTAGATTAACATTTAGGTCATTTTCGTCCTCCCTAGGCTTATTCTTGTCCAATTAGGGTTTTTAACCAATCTTGTGCATCCAATAGGTGTGTTTGTGTCATTGGATTAACATTTAGGTCATTTTCGTCCTCCCTAGGCTTATTCTTGTCCAATTAGGGTTTTTAACCAATCTTGTGCATCCGATAGGTGTGTTTGTGTCATTGGATGATTTTTTAGGTCATTTTCGTCCTCCCAAGGCTTATTCTTGTCCAATTAGGGTTTTTAACCAATCTTGTGCATCCAATAAGTTCATTTGTGTCATTGGTGGAACATATAGGTCATTTTCGTCCTCCCTAGGCTTATTCTTGTCCAATTAGGGTTTTTAACCAATCTTGTGCATCCAATAGGTGTGTTTGTGTCATTGGATATACATTTAGGTCATTTTCGTCCTCCCTAGGCTTATTCTTGTCCAATTAGGGTTTTTAACCAATCTTGTGCATCCAATAGGTGTGTTTGTGTCATTGGATGAACATTTAGGTCATTTTCGTCCTCCCTAGGCTTATTCTCGTCCAATTAGGGTTTTTAACCAATCTTGTGCATCCAATAAGTTCATTTGTGTCATTGGATAAACATTTAGGTCATTTTCGTCCAACCTAGGCTTATTCTTGTCCAATTAGGGTTTTTAACCAATCTTGTGCATCCAATAAGTTCATTTGTGTCATTGGATGAACATTTAGGTCATTTTCGTCCTCCCTAGGCTTATTCTTGTCCAATTAGGGTTTTTAAGCAATATTGTGCATCCAATAAGTTCATTTGTGTCATTGGATGAACATTTAGGTCATTTTCGTCCTCCCAAGGCTTATTATTGTCCAATTAGGGTTTTTAACCAATCTTGTGCATCCAATAAGTTCATTTGTGTCATTGGATGAACATTTAGGTCATTTTCGTCCTCCCAAGGCTTATTCTTGTCCAATTAGGGTTTTTAACCAATCTTGTGCATCCAATAAGATCATTTGTGTCATTGGATGAACATTTAGGTCATTTTCGTCCACCCTAGGTTTATTCTTTTCCAATTAGGGTTTTTAACCAATCTTGTGCATCCAATAAGTTCATTTGAGTCATTGGATGAACATTTAGGTCATTTTCGTCCACCCAAGGCTTATTCTTGTCCAATTAGGGTTTTTAACCAATCTTGTGCATCCAATAAGTTCATTTGTGTCATTGGATGAACATTTAGGTCATTTTCGTCCTCCCTAGTCTTATTCTTGTCCAATTAGGGTTTTAAGCAAACTTGTGCATCCAATATGTGTGTTTGTGTCATTGGATGAACATTTAGGTCATTTTCGTCCTCCCTATGCTTATTCTTGTCCAATTAGGGTTTTTAACCAATCTTGTGCATCCAATAAGTTCATTTGTGTCATTGGATGAACATTTAGGTCATTTTTGTCCTCCTTGTGCTTATTCTTGTCCAATTAGGGTTTTTATGCAATCTTGTGCATCCAATAGGTGTGTTTGTGTCATTGGACGAACATTTAGGTCATTTTCGTCCTCCCTAGGCTTATTCTTGTCCAATTAGGGTTTTTAACCAATCTTGTGCATCCAATAAGTTGAGTTGTGTCATTGGATTAACATTTAGGTCATTTTCGTCCTCCCTAGTCTTATTCTTGTCCAATTAGGGTTTTTAACCAATCTTGTGCATCCAATAGGTGTGTTTGTGTCATTGGATTAACATTTAGGTCATTTTCGTCCTCCCTAGGCTTATTCTTGTCCAATTAGGGTTTTTAACCAATCTTGTGCATCCAATAAGTTCATTTGTGTCATTGGAGGAACATATAGGTCATTTTCGTCGTCCCTAGGCTTATTCTTGTCCAATTAGGGTTTTTAACCAATCTTGTCCATCCAATAGGTGTGTTGGTGTCATTGGACGAACATTTAGGTCATTTTTGTCCTCCCTAGGCTTATTCTTGTCCAATTAGGGTTTTTAACCAATCTTGTGCATCCAATAGGTGTGTTTGTGTCATTGGATGAATATTTAGGTCATTTTTGTCCTCCCTAGGCTTATTCTATTCCAATTAGGGTTTTTAACCAATCTTGTGCATCCAATAGGTGTGTTTGTGTCATTGGATTAACATTTAGGTCATTTTCGTCCTCCCTAGGCTTATTCTTGTCCAATTAGGGTTTTTAACCAATCTTGTGCATCCAATAGGTGTGTTTGTGTCATTGGATTAACATTTCGGTCATTTTCGTACTACCAAGGCTTATTCTTGTCCAATTAGGGTTTTTAACCAATCTTGTGCATCCAATAAGTTCATTTGTGTCATTGGAGGAACATATAGGTCATTTTCGTCCTCCCTAGGCTTATTCTTGTCCAATTAGGGTTTTTAACCAATCTTGTGCATCCAATAGGTGTGTTTGTGTCATTGGATGTACCTTTAGGTCATTTTCGTCCTCCCTAGGCTTATTCTTGTCCAATTAGGGTTTTTAACCAATCTTGTGCATCCAATAGGTGTGTTTGTGTCATTGGATTAACATTTAGGTCATTTTCGTCCTCCCTAGGCTTATTCTTGTCCAATTAGGGTTTTTAACCAATCTTGTGCATCCAATAGGTGTGTTTGTGTCATTGGATGATCAATTAGGTCATTTTCGTCCTCCCTAGGCTTATTCTTGACCAATTAGGGTTTTTAACCAATCTTGTGCATCCAATAAGTTGAGTTGTGTCATTGGATTAGCATTTAGGTCATTTTCGTTCTCCCTAGGCTTATTCTTGTCCAATTAGGGTTTTTAACCAATCTTGTGCATCCAATAAGTTCATTCGTGTCATTGGATTAACATTTAGGTCATTTTCGTTCTCCCTTGGCATATTCTTGTCCAATTAGGGTTTTTAACCAATCTTGTGCATCCAATAGGTGTGTTTGTGTCATTGGATTAACATTTAGGTCATTTTCGTCCTCCCTAGGCTTATTCTTGTCCAATTAGGGTTTTTAACCAATCTTGTGCGTCCAATAGGTGTGTTTGTGTCATTGGATTAACATTTAGGTCATTTTCGTCCTCCCTAGGCTTATTCTTGTCCAATTACGGTTTTTAACCAATCTTGTGCATCCAATAGGTGTGTTTGTGTCATTGGATGTACATTTAGTTCATTTTCGTCCTCCCTAGGCTTATTCTTGTCCAATTAGGGTTTTTAACCAATCTTGTGCATCCAATAGGTGTGTTTGTGTCATTGGATTAACATTTAGGTCATTTTCGTACTACCAAGGCTTATTCCTGTCCAATTAGGGTTTTTAACCAATCTTGTGCATCCAATAAGTTCATTTGTGTCATTGGAGGAACATATAGTTCATTTTCGTCCTCCCTAGGCTTATTCTTGTCCAATTAGGGTTTTTAACCAATCTTGTGCATCCAATAAGTTCATTTGTGTCATTGGAGGAACATATAGGTCATTTTCGTCCTCCCTAGGCTTATTCTTGTCCAATTAGGGTTTTTAACCAATCTTGAGCATCCAATAGGTGTGTTTGTGTCAATGGATGTACATTTAGGTCATTTTCGTCCTCCCTAGGCTTATTCTTGTCCAATTAGGGTTTTTAACCAATCTTTTGCATCGAATAAGTTCATTTGTGTCATTGGAGGAACATATAGGTCATTTTCGTCCTCCCTAGGCTTATTCTTGTCCAATTAGGGTTTTTAACCAATCTTGTGCATCCAATAAGTTCATTTGTGTCATTGGAGGAACATATAGGTCATTTTCGTCCTCCCTAGGCTTATTCTTGTCCAATTAGGGTTTTTAACCAATCTTGTGCATCCAATAGGTGTGTTTGTGTCATTGGATGTACCTTTAGGTCACTTTCGTCCTCCCTAGGCTTATTCTTGTCCAATTAGGGTTTTTAACCAATCTTGTGCATCCAATAGGTGTGTTTGTGTCATTGGATTAACATTTAGGTCATTTTCGTCATTCCTAGGCTTATTCTTGTCCAATTAGGGTTTTTAACCAATCTTGTGCATCCAATAGGTGTGTTTGTGTCATTGGATTAACATTTAGGTCATTTTCGTCCTCCCTAGGCTTATTCTTGTCCAATTAGGGTTTTTAACCAATCTTGTGCATCCAATAGGTGTGTTTGTGTCATTGGTTGTACATTTAGGTCATTTTCGTCCTCCCTAGTGATATGTTCCTAATTTTCATAGTTCACTTTAATGATCGTTCTAGGTCGGAAACTTACAAATTTGAGTGAAAATCGTGTATAGCTGCAGAATGCGATAAACGACGCTGCGAAACCCCGATTCGACCGATTCCAAAACGAGGTGAAAGATGACGTTCCAAAACGCAAGTTAGGCTTTTGAATCACCGAAAACCAGTATATAGAACTCGAGATATGAATGCAGTTTACTGATCACGAAAATTGGAAGAATTGGGGGTATTAGGATTTGATGTAAAGGAAACTCAGTATTATTATTGAGCAAAGAAACCAAGAACAAAATTGTGCCACAATCTAAGGATTGATAAACCAAGAAGAACACCACAAGGATTAACAACCTTGATAAGTTCTAGATGAATTCTTTCAAGAACTCTAAAGAGCAAAGCCTCACAAAAACAATGTTCAAAATCTTCCTTAAGAAAAATAAGGGTTTGCCTTTTATAATGGCAACTCCTAAAAAGTTCTCTAAATTTGGCCCAACTGAAATTTTTACAGTTACACCCAAATTTCTTATTAATTTAGTTTATTACTTTAATTAAAACTAATATTAAAATTTGATAACACATAAATGCCGCCTTCATTCCTTAACTTCTTCAATTTGGGTTAAGCAATTGACTATCTTGGGCTTCAATTCTTCATGAGTTGTACTTGTTTCAAATAAAGTGGCTATCAAGTTATTTAGAACCTCCTTCGCCTTCTTTGACCTTGCTCTTGTCATTGGGGTTCCAAGACCTTGAATATCCTCTAGGCTTTCTTCCTTGGTTATGCATTCTATGTCCTCATCATTCCCTCCTTCTTGAACTGAATTTGCCCTCAAATTGCAATCTTCTTCAGCTGCATCATAAAGAGACAAATCAGCCACATTAAAAGTAGGACTAACACCATATCACCTGGAAGATCTACTTTGTAGGCATTATCATTAATTTTGGACAGCACTTGAAAAGGTCCATCTCCCCTTGGTTGGAGCTTAGATTTCCTTTGAGAAGGAAACCTTTCCTTCCTTAAATGAACCCAAACCCAATGACCTGTTTCAAACACAACCTTTTTCCTTCCTTTATTAGCTTGTCGAGCATAGCTATCCACTTTCTTTTCAATTTGTGCCTTTACCTTCTCATGTAATTTTCGAACATATTCTGCCTTAGCATTCCCATCCTTATGAATTAGAATAGAACTATTTGGCAAAGACATTAAATCATGAGGGGTAAGAGGGTTAAAACCATAAACAATTTCAAAGGGAGAATAACGAGTAGTGCTATGAACAACCCTATTATAGGCAAACATTCTTCCCATGTCCTAATATTCTTTTGGATTACAGCCCTAAGAAGAGAAGAAAGAGTTCGATTTACTACCTCAGTTTGGCCATCAGTTTGTGGGTGGCAAGTCGTGGAAAAGAGAAGTTTAGTTCCAAGCTTACCCCAAAGTGTCCTCGAAAAGTGACTAATGAATTTAGTGTCTCGGTCACTCACGATGCATCTGGGTACACCATGAAGTCTAACTACTTCTTTAAAGAACAAATCTGCCACGTGACACGCATCATCCACTTTTCTGCAAGGTATAAAGTGAGCCATCTTTGAGAATTTGTCCACCACCACCAAAATTGAATCTTTTACGCTCTTAGACCGTGGAAGACCTAAAACAAAATCCATAGAAATATCAATCCAAGGGGAGTTAGGTATTGGTAAAGGAGTATACAAACCATGAGGCATAACTTTAGACATAGATTTCTTACAAACAATGCATCTTTCACACAATTTGCGTACATCATGTTTCATGTGTGGCCAATAAAAATGTTCATGCAACATGTCTAAAGTCTTTTGTACTCCAAAATGTCCCATTAATCCCCCCTCATGTGCTTCCTTCACAAGTAAATCCCTAATGGAACTTTTCGGCACACATAACCTCTTTTCTTTAAATAAATAGTCATTATTCTTAAAATACCCATTTTGGGCAGCATGCACACAAGATTTATATATTTGAGAAAATTCGGGATCATGTTCATACAATTCCTTAATTACCTCAAAACCAATAAACTTAGTTTCAAGAGTAGAGAACAAAACATACCTTCTTGAAAGTGCATCAGCAACAACATTTGACTTACCTTTTTTATGCTTGATCACGTACTGAAACTGCTCAAGGAATTCAACCCACTTGGCATGTCTCTTGTTGAGCTTACCTTGACTCTTTAAATACTGCAATGATTCGTGATCACTATGTATTACAAATTCCTTTGGTAAAAGATAGTGCTGCCATGTTTGTAGTGCTCTCACTAATGTATACAATTCTTTATCATATGTAGGGTAATTAAGGGCAGCACCATTAATTTTCTCACTAAAATAAGCAATGGGATGCCCCTCTTGCATTAAAACAGCCCCTATCCCCACATTTGATGCATCACATTCAATTTCAAAAGATTTAAAGAAATTAGGCAATGAAAGAATAGCTGCATGAGTCAATTTTTCTTTGAGGGTAGCAAATGCTTGCTCTTGTTTTTCACCCCATTTAAATCCCACATTCTTTTTAATCACTTCATTTAAAGGTGCAGCTAATGTACTAAAATCTTTAACAAACCTCCTATAGAAACTAGCTAAGCCATGAAAGCTTCGTACCTCGTTAACATTCTTAGGAGTTGGCCACTCCTGAATAGCTTTCACCTTTTCTTGATCAACTTGCACTCCCTGTGAGCTAATAACAAAACCAAGAAAAACTACATGATTTGTATATAAAACACATTTTTCCATGTTTGCATACAATTTCTCACGCCTAAGAGCTTCAACCACACTTCTTAAATGCAAAAGATGATCATCGTAAGATTTGCTATAAATCAAAATGTCATCAAAGTAAACCACAACAAATTTCCCTAGAAACTATCTTAACACATGGTTCATCAACCTCATGAAAGTGCTAGGCGCATTTGTTAGTCCAAAAGGCATGACTAACCATTCATACAAGCCATATTTTGTTTTAAAGGTTGTTTTTCCATTCATCTCCTTCTCTAATCCTAATTTGATGATATCCACTTTTAAGATTACTCTCCTTGCTTAAAAGCAATAGCAATCTACAACCTTTAAGTCACTCTCCTTGCTTAAAAGCAATAGCAATGGCTTTTTTAATTGCATAGCCTTTTTAACCTCTTTTTCTTTTATGAACAAATTTTGTACGGTTCTCTCTTTCTTTTCATTCTCTTGTTCTTTTCCCTCTTTCTTTTGACTCTTTCTTTCTTTTCTCTCTTTCTTTTCACTTTGTTTTTCTTTTCTCTCTTTTTTTCTTTTGTCTCTCATTTTGGATTCATCCTCACCAACCTCTCTTGGAGATAAAGGAGCAAGAATAATTTTGCGTTCTTTATGTATAAAAGAGAACTTATTTGTATAACCATCATGGTTACTTTTCTTATCATACCGCCATGGCCTTCCAAGAAGTAAATGACAAGCCTCCATCGGAACTACATCACATATAATTGTATCCTCATACTTCCCAATAGAAAAATTCACTTCCACCTGCTCACTCACAATTTGCTCGCCTTCCTCACTAAGCCATTGAAGTTTGTATGGTTCTGGATGGGGTTTAGTCACTAGGTTCATTTTTGCTACCATTCTTGCACTTGCAACATTAGTGCTGCTTCCTCCATCTATAATTAAAGAACATAACTTACCTTGGATGAGACATCGAGTATGAAAAATATTCTTCCTTTGTGTTTCATCCAAGTCTATTGATTGGCTGCCCAACATTCTTCTAACCATAAACAAGTCTCCTCCCTCAGCAACTTCTTCCTCATTCTCTTCATCACTAGATGTAGCAGACTCAGAAGATGACCCGCTAGAAATATCTCCATACTCCTTAAGCAACATGGTCTTCTTAGTTGGACATTCAGAAGCTATGTGTCCTCTTCCCAAGCATTTGTAACATTTAATTTCACTACTTTTTGTTTTCTTATGAGCATCATTGATTTTATTTTGAATTATCTGAGGTGCAACCGTGGATGTGTTTGATGAAGTACTTCCCTCCTTCTTATTTCTATCCTTCCAACTATATGAGTTAAAGTTAGAAGAATTCTTTCTGACACCTTTTCTTTTTAGTTGTTGTTCTACCTTAGTAGCTTGATGTACTAAGTCCTCCAACTCCACATAATTTTGTAATTCCACAACATCACTTATATCACTATTCAGCCCCTGTAAGAAACGTGCCATAGAA
This sequence comes from Cicer pinnatifidum, assembly GCA_037974775.1. Classification (NCBI taxonomy): domain Eukaryota; kingdom Viridiplantae; phylum Streptophyta; class Magnoliopsida; order Fabales; family Fabaceae; genus Cicer; species Cicer pinnatifidum. Next base: position 539,253 of record JBBPBR010000780.1, read on the forward strand.
GCTTCCCTATCTTCACTAATATTTGCTCTAATTAAGCACACCTCCATCTCCTTATAATAATCATCCACACTTTTGCTACCTTGTGTGAGCCTTTCAAGCTTATTGTGAAGGTCTCTATGATAGTAAGAAGGAACAAATCTCTTCCGCATTAGCCTCTTCATCTCCACCCAAGTATCCACCATTGGTTCTTCACACCTCACTCTTTCTTTTTGTAATTGGTCCCACCAAATGAGTGCATAATCAGTAAATTCCATGGCTGCCACCCTTACCTTCTTCTCTTCTGTGTAATTATTGCATGAAAAGAGTTGTTCAATTTTCATCTCCCACTCATGGTAGGCCTCCGAATCACTTTTTCCTTGAAAAGATGGTATTTTAAGCTTCACTCCCTCTATTCTATCTCCTCTACCACCACCTTCAGTTTCTCTTCTCCTCCTCCTACCTCCGTCATCACCATGATTTTCTTGATTTTCTAACTGTTCAATTCTAGCATGTAAATCTTCAGTATGTTCCCTCAACATTCTTTGCATTTGAGCAGTTATAGCCTCCACTAACAATCTGTTGTTTACTCCTGGAGGAGGGCTATCATCACCACCTATTCCTGCCATACTTCAAACAAACAAAAGAAAACATATAAAGTGAAAAAATAAAGGACCTCACCACACAGCTCACGTGTTTACACTCTTGAATTTGTCACTCGAGTTTCACTCAATTTGGATTTTTTTTTATATAATGAATCTCTCTTGCCTTTTTCCACTCAATTGTTATCTTCAAGTTCTTAATTGAATCAACAAGAACTTTAATATTTTGAACCAAGAAACAGTATGAAGAATTTAGAGTAACACAAAGCAGTAGTAATGTGATTGGAAAATTAATCTAAGGAATTTTGTCAAACAGGTAGTGTGCACTACTTTTAACAATACTATTTCTTCTTGTTTTTTTTTT
>JBBPBR010000780.1:554579-771561 GCA_037974775.1 Cicer pinnatifidum
AGGCTTATTCTTGTCCAATTAGGGTTTTTAACCAATCTTGTGCATCCAATAGGTGTGTTTGTGTCATTGGATTATCATTTAGGTCATTTTCGTCCTCCCAAGGCTTATTCTTTTCCAATTAGGGTTTTTAACCAATCTTGTGCATCCAATAAGTTCATTTGTGTCATTGGAGGAACATATAGGTCATTTTCGTCCTCCCTAGGCTTATTCTTCTCCAATTAGGGTTTTTAACCAATCTTGTGCATCCAATAAGTTCATTTGTGTCATTGCACTAGATTGGTTTAACCAATCTTGTGCATCCAATAAGTTCATTTGTGTCATTGGAGGAACATTTAGGTCATTTTCGTCCTCCCAAGGCTTATTCTTTTCCAATTAGGATTTTTAACCAATCTTGTGCATCCAATAGGTGTGTTTTTGTCATTGGATTAACAATTAGGTCATTTTCGTCCTCCCAAGACTTATTCTTGTCCAATTAGGGTTTTTAACCAATCTTGTGCATCCAATAAGTTCATTTGTGTCATTGGAGGAACATATAGGTCATTTTGTCCTCCCTAGACTTATTCTTGTCCAATTAGGGTTTTTAACCAATCTTGTGCATCCAATAGGTGTGTTTGTGTCATTGGATTAACATTTAGGTCATTTTCGTCCTCCCTAGGCTTATTCTTGTCCAATTAGGGTTTTTAACCAATCTTGTGCATCCAATAGGTGTGTTTGTGTCATTGGATTAACATTTAGGTCATTTTCGTCCTCCCAGGCTTATTCTTGTCCAATTAGGGTTTTTAACAAATCTTGTGCATCCAATAAGTTCATTTGTGTCATAGGAGGAACATATAGGTCATTTTCGTGCTCCCTAGGCTTATTCTTCTCCAATTAGGGTTTTTAACCAATCTTGTGCATCCAATAAGTTCATTTGTGTCATTGGATAAACATTTAGGTCATTTTCGTCCTCCCTAGGCTTATTCTTCTCCAATTAGGGTTTTTAACCAATCTGGTGCATCCAATAAGTTCATTTGTGTCATTGGAGGAACATATAGGTCATTTTCGTCCTCCCTAGGCTTATTCTTGTCCAATTAGGGTTTTTAAGCAATCTTGTGCATCCAATAGGTGTGTTTGTTTTATTGGATGTACATTTAGGTCATTTTCGTCATCCCTAGGCTTATTCTTGTCCAATTAGGGTTTTTAACCAATCTTGTGCATCCAATAGGCGTGTTTGTGTCATTGGATTAACATTTAGGTCATTTTCGTCCTCCCTAGGCTTATTCTTGTCCAATTAGGGTTTTTAACCAATCTTGTGCATCCAATAGGTGTGTTTGTGTCATTGGATTAACATTTAGGTCATTTTCGTCCTCCCAAGGCTTATTCTTGTCCAATTAGGGTTTTTAACCAATCTTGTGCATCCAATAAGTTCATTTGTGTCATTGGAGGAACACATAGGTCATTTTGTCCTCCCTAGACTTATTCTTGTCCAATTAGGGTTTTTAACCAATCTTGTGCATCCAATAGGTGTGTTTGTGTCATTGGATTAACATTTAGGTCTTTTTCGTCCTCCCTAGGCTTATTATTGTCCAATTAGGGTTTTTAACCAATCTTATGCATCCAATAGGTGTGTTTGTGTCATTGGATTAACATTTAGGTCATTTTCATCCTCCCAGGCTTATTCTTGTCCAATTAGGGTTTTTAACAAATCTTGTGCATCCAATAAGTTCATTTGTGTCATAGGAGGAACATATAGGTCATTTTCGTGCTCCCTAGGCTTATTCTTCTCCAATTAGGGTTTTAAACCAATCTTGTGCATCCAATAAGTTCATTTGTGTCATTGGATAAACATTTAGGTCATTTTCGTCCTTCCTAGGCTTATTCTTGTCCAATTAGGGTTTTTAACCAATATTGTGCATCCAATAGGTGTGTTTGTGTCATTGGATATACATTTAGGTCATTTTCGTCCTCCCTAGGCTTATTCTTGTCCAATTACGATTTTTAACCAATCTTGTGCATCCAATAGGTGTGTTTGTGTCATTGGATTAACATTTAGGTCATTTTCGTACTACCAAAGCTTATTCTTGTCCAATTAGGGTTTTCAATCAATCTTGTGCATCCAATAAGTTCATTTGTGTCATTGGAGGAACATATAGGTCATTTTCGTCCTCCCTAGGCTTATTCTTGTCCAATTAGGGTTTTTAACCAATCTTGTGCATCCAATAAGTTCATTTGTGTCATTGGAGGAACATATAGGTCATTTTCGTCCTCCCTAGGCTTATTCTTGTCCAATTAGGGTTTTTAACCAATCTTGTGCATCCAATAAGTGTGTTTGTTTTATTGGATGTACATTTATGTCATTTTCGTCATCCCTAGGCTTATTCTTGTCCAATTAGGGTTTTTAACCAATCTTGTGCATCCAATAGGCGTGTTTGTGTCATTGGATAAACATTTAGGTCATTTTCGTCCTCCCTAGGCTTATTCTTGTCCAATTAGGGTTTTTAACCAATCTTGTGCATCCAATAGGTGTGTTTGTGTCATTGGATTAACATTTAGGTCATTTTCGTCCTCCCAAGGCTTATTCTTGTCCAATTAGGGTTTTTAACAAACCTTGTGCTTCCAATAAGTTCATTTTTGTCATTGGAGGAACATATAGGTCATTTTCGTCTTCCCTAGGCTTATTCTTGTCCAATTAGGGTTTTTAACCAATCTTGTGCATCCAATAGGTGTGTTTGTGTCATTGGATTAACATTTAGGTCTTTTTCGTCCTCCCTAGGCTTATTCTTGTCCAATTAGGGTTTTTAACAAATCATGTGCATCCAATAAGTTCATTTGTGTTATTGGATAAACATTTAGGTCATTTTCGTCCTCCCTAGGCTTATTCTTGTCCAATTAGGGTTTTTAACCAATCTTGTGCATCCAATAGGTGTGTTTGTGTCATTGGATTAACATTTAGGTCATTTTCGTCCTCCCTAGGCTTATTCTTGTCCAATTAGGGTTTTTAACCAATCTTGTGCATCCACTAAGTTCATTTGTGTCATTGGAGGAACATATAGGTCATTTTCGTCCTCCCTAGGCTTATTCTTCTACAATTAGGGTTTTTAACCAATCTTATGCATCCAATAAGTTCATTTGTGTCATTGGATAAACATTTACGTCATTTTCGTCCTCCCTAGCCTTATTCTTGTCCAATTATGGTTTTTAACCAATCTTGTGCATCCAATAGGTGTGTTTGTGTCATTTGATTAACATTTAGGTCATTTTCGTCCTCCCTAGGCTTATCCTTGTCCAATTAGGTTTTTTAACAAATCTTGTGCATCCAATAAGTTCATTTGTGTCATTGGATAAACATTTAGGTCATTTTCGTCCTCCCTAGGCTTATTCTTGTCCAATTAGGGTTTTTAACCAATCTTGTGCATCCGGTAGGTGTGTTTGTCTCATTGGATGAACATTTAGGTCATTTTCGTCCTCCCAAGGCTTATTCTTGTCCAATTAGGGTTTTTAACCAATCTTGTGCATCCAATAAGTTCATTTGTGTCATTGGAGGAACATTTAGGTCATTTTCGTCCTCCCTAGCCTTATTCTTGTCCAATTAGGGTTTTTAACCAATCTTGTGTATCCAATAGGTGTTTGTGTCATTGGATTAACATTTAGGTCATTTTCGTACTACCAAGGCTTATTCTTGTCCAATTAGGGTTTTTAACCAATCTTGTGCATCCAATAAGTTCATTTGTGTCATTGGAGGAACATATAGTTCATTTTCGTCCTCCCTAGGCTTATTCTTCTACAATTAGGGTTTTTAACCAATCTTATGCATCCAATAAGTTCATTTGTGTCATTGGATAAACATTTAGGTCATTTTCGTCCTCACTAGGCTTATTCTTGTCCAATTAGGGTTTTTAACCAATCTTGTGCATCCGGTAGGTGTGTTTGTCTCATTGGATGAACATTTAGGTCATTTTCGTCCTCCCAAGGCTTATTCTTGTCCAATTAGGGTTTTTAACCAATCTTGTGCATCCAATAAGTTCATTTGTGTCATTGGAGGAACATATAGGTCATTTTCGTCCTCCCTAGGCTTATTCTTGTCTAATTATGGTTTTTAACCAATCTTGTGCATCCAATAGGTGTCTTTGTGTCATTGGATGTACATTTAGGTCATTTTCGTCTTCCCTAGGCTTATTCTTGTCCAATTCGGGTTTTTAACCAATCTTGTGCATCCAATAAGTTCATTTGTGTCATTGGAGGAACATATAGGTCATTTTCTTCCTCCCTAGGCCTATTCTTGTACAATAAGGGTTTTTAACCAATCTTGTGCATCCAATAGGAGTGTTTGTGTCATTGGATGAACATTTAGGTCATTTTCGTCCTCCCAAGGCTTATTCTTGTCCAATTAGGGTTTTTAACCAATCTTGTGCATCCAATAAGTTCATTTGTGTCATTGGAGGAACATATAGGTCATTTTCGTCCTCCCTAGGCTTATTCTTGTCCAATTATGGTTTTTAACAAATCTTGTGCATCCAATAGGTGTGTTTGTGTCATTGGAGGAACATTTAGGTCATTTTCGTACTCCCAAGGCTTATTCTTGTCCAATTAGGGTTTTTAACCAATCTTGTGCATCCAATAAGTTCATTTGTGTCATTGGAGGAACATATAGGTCATTTTCGTCCTCCCTAGGCTTATTCTTGTCCAATTAGGGTTTTTAACCAATCTTGTGCATCCAATAAGTTCATTTGTGTCATTGGAGGAACATTTAGGTCATTTTCGTCCTCCCTAGTCTTATTCTTGTCCAATTAGGGTTTTTATGCGATCTTGTGCATCCAATAGGTGTGTTTGTGTCATTGGACGAACATTTAGGTCATTTTCGTCCTCCCTAGGCTTATTCTTGTCCAATTAGGGTTTTTAACCAATCTTGTGCATCCAATAGGTGTGTTTGTGTCATTGGAAAAACATTTAGGTCATTTTCGTCCTCCCTAGTCTTATTCTTGTCCAATTAGGGTTTTTAACCAATCTTGTGCATCCAATAAGTTCATTTGTGTCATTAGACGAACATTTAGGTCATTTTCGTCCTCCCTAGGCTTATTCTTGTCCAATTAGGGTTTTTAACCAATCTTGTGCATCCAATAAGTTCATTTGTGTCATTGGATGAACATTTAGGTCATTTTCGTCCTCCCTAGTCTTATTCTTGTCCAATTAGGGTTTTTAGCCAACCTTGTGCATCCAATAAGTTCATTTGTGTCATTGGTGGAACATTTAGGTCATTTACGTCCTCCCTAGTCTTATTCTTGTCCAATTAGGGTTTTTATGCAATCTTGTGCATCCAATAGGTGTGTTTGTGTCATTGGAGGAACATTTAGGTCATTTTCGTCCTCCCTAGTCTTATTCTTGTCGAATTAGGGTTTTTATGCTATCCTGTGCATCCAATAGGTGTGTTTGTGTCATTGGACGAACATTTAGGTCATTTTCGTCCTCGCTAGGCTTATTCTTGTCCAATTAGGGTTTTTAACCAACCTTGTGCATCCAATAAGTTCATTTGTGTCATTGGTTGAACATTTAGGTCATTTTCGTCCTCCCTAGGCTTATTCTTGTCCAATTAGGGTTTTTATCCAACCTTGTGTATCCAATAAGTTCATTTGTGTCATTGGTGGAACATTTAGGTCATTTACGTCCTCCCTAGTCTTATTCTTGTCCAATTAGGGTTTTTATGCAATCTTGTGCATCCAATAGGTGTGTTTGTGTCATTGGAGGAACATTAAGGTCATTTTCGTCCTCCCTAGTCTTATTCTTGTCGAATTAGGGTTTTTATGCAATCTTGTGCATCCAATAGGTGTGTTTGTGTCATTGGCGTAACATTTAGGTCATTTTCGTCCTCCCTTGTCTTATTCTTGTCCAATTAGGGTTTTTATGCAATCTTGTGCATCCAATAGGTGTGTTTGTGTCATTGGACGAACATTTAGGTCATTTTCGTCCTCCCTAGGCTTATTCTTGTCCAATTAGGGTTTTTAACCAATCTTGTGCATCCAATAAGTTCATTTGTGTCATTGGATGAACATTTAGGTCATTTTCGTCCTCCCTAGGCTTATTCTTGTCCAATTTGGGTTTTTAACCAATCTTGTGCATCCAATAAGTTCATTTGTGTCATTGGATGAACATTTAGGTCATTTTCGTCCTCCCTAGGCTTATTCTTGTACAATTAAGGTTTTTAACCAATCTTTTGCATCCAATAAGGTCATTTGTGTCAATGGATGAACATTTAGGTCATTTTCGTCCTCCCTAGGCTTATTCTTGTCCAATTAGGGTTTTTAACCAATCTTGTGCATCCAATAAGTTCATTTGTGTCATTGGACGAACATTTAGGTCATTTTCGTCCTCCCTAGGCTTAATCTTGTCCAATTAGGGTTTTTAACCAATCTTGTGCATCCAATAGGTGTGTTTGTGTCATTGGATTAACATTTAGGTCATTTTCGTCCTCCCTAGGCTTATTCTTGTCCAATTAGGGTTTTTAACCAATCTTGTGCATCCAATAAGTTCATTTGTGTCATTGGAGGAACATATAGGTCATTGTCGTCCTCCCTAGGCTTATTTTTCTCCAATTAGGGTTTTTAACCAATCTTGTGCATCCAATAAGTTCATTTGTGTCATTGGAGGAACAATTAGGTCATTAAGTTCATTTGTGTCATTGGATAAACATTTAGGTCATTTTCGTCCTTCCTCGGCTTATTCTCTTCCAATTAGGGTTTTTAACCAATCTTGTGCATCCAACAGGTGTGTTTGTGTCATTGGATGTACATTTAGGTCATTTTCTTCCTCCCTAGGCTTATTCTTGTCCAATTACGGTTTTTAAAAAAATCTTGTCCATCAAATAGGTGTGTTTGTGTCATTGGATTAACATTTAGGTCATTTTCGTCCTCCCTAGGCTTATTCTTGTCCAATTAGGGTTTTTAACCAATCTTGTGCATCCAATAGGTGTGTTTGTGTCATTGGATTAACATTTAGGTCATTTTCGTCCTCCCAAGGCTTATTCTTGTCCAATTAGGGTTTTTAACCAATCTTGTGCATCCAATAGGTGTGTTTGTGTCATTGGATTATCATTTAGGTCATTTTCGTCCTCCCAAGGCTTATTCTTTTCCAATTAGGGTTTTTAACCAATCTTGTGCATCCAATAAGTTCATTTGTGTCATTGGAGGAACATATAGGTCATTTTCGTCCTCCCTAGGCTTATTCTTCTCCAATTAGGGTTTTTAACCAATCTTGTGCATCCAATAAGTTCATTTGTGTCATTGCACTAGATTGTTTTAACCAATCTTGTGCATCCAATAAGTTCATTTGTGTCATTGGAGGAACATTTAGGTCATTTTCGTCCTCCCAAGGCTTATTCTTTTCCAATTAGGATTTTTAACCAATCTTTTGCATCCAATAGGTGTGTTTTTGTCATTGGATTAACAATTAGGTCATTTTCGTCCTCCCAAGACTTATTCTTGTCCAATTAGGGTTTTTAACCAATCTTGTGCATCCAATAAGTTCATTTGTGTCATTGGAGGAACATATAGGTCATTTTGTCCTCCCTAGACTTATTCTTGTCCAATTAGGGTTTTTAACCAATCTTGTGCATCCAATAGGTGTGTTTGTGTCATTGGATTAACATTTAGGTCATTTTCGTCCTCCCTAGGCTTATTCTTGTCCAATTAGGGTTTTTAACCAATCTTGTGCATCCAATAGGTGTGTTTGTGTCATTGGATTAACATTTAGGTCATTTTCGTCCTCCCAGGCTTATTCTTGTCCAATTAGGGTTTTTAACAAATCTTGTGCATCCAATAAGTTCATTTGTGTCATAGGAGGAACATATAGGTCATTTTCGTGCTCCCTAGGCTTATTCTTCTCCAATTAGGGTTTTTAACCAATCTTGTGCATCCAATAAGTTCATTTGTGTCATTGGATAAACATTTAGGTCATTTTCGTCCTTCCTAGGCTTATTCTTGTCCAATTAGGGTTTTTAACCAATCTTGTGCATCCAATAGGTGTGTTTGTGTCATTGGATTAACATTTAGGTCATTTTCGTCCTCCCAAGGCTTATTCTTGTCCAATTAGGGTTTTTAACCAATCTTGTGCATCCAACAGGTGTGTTTATGTCATTGGATTAACATTTAGGTCATTTTCGTCCTCCCTAGGCTTATTCTTGTCCAATTAGGGTTTTTAACCAATCTTGTGCATCCAATAGGTGTGTTTGTGTCATTGGATTAACATTTAGGTCATTTTCGTCCTCCCAGGCTTATTCTTGTCCAATTAAGGTTTTTAACAAATCTTGTGCATCCAATAAGTTCATTTGTGTCATAGGAGGAACATATAGGTCATTTTCGTGCTCCCTAGGCTTATTCTTCTCCAATTAGGGTTTTTAACCAATCTTGTGCATCCAATAAGTTCATTTGTGTCATTGGATAAACATTTAGGTCATTTTCGTCCTTCCTAGGCTTATTCTTGTCCAATTAGGGTTTTTAACCAATCTTGTGCATCCAATAGGTGTGTTTGTGTCATTGGATGTACATTTAGGTCATTTTCGTCCTCCCTAGGCTTATTCTTGTCCAATTACGATTTTTAACCAATCTTGTGCATCCAATAGGTGTGTTTGTGTCATTGGATTAACATTTAGGTCATTTTCGTACTACCAAAACTTATTCTTGTCCAATTAGGGTTTTTAACCAATCTTGTGCATCCAATAAGTTCATTTGTGTCATTGGAGGAACATATAGGTCATTTTCGTCCTCCCTAGGCCTATTCTTGTCCAATAAGGGTTTTTAACCAATCTTGTGCATCCAATAAGTTCATTTGTGTCATTGGAGGAACATATAGGTCATTTTCGTCCTCCCTAGGCTTATTCTTCTCCAATTAGGGTTTTTAACCAATCTTGTGCATCCAATAGGTGTGTTTGTGTCATTGGATGTACATTTAGGTTATTTTCCTCCTCCCTAGGCTTATTCTTGTCCAATTAGGGTTTTTTAACCAATCTTGTGCATCCAATAGGTGTGTTTGTGTCATTGGATTAACATTTAGGTCATTTTCATCCTCCCTAGGCTTATTCTTGTCCAATTAGGGTTTTTAACCAATCTTATGCATCCAATATGTGTGTTTGTGTCATTGGATGTACATTTAGGTCATTTTCGTCCTCCCTAGGCTTATTCTCTTCCAATTAGGGTTTTTAACCAATCTTGTGCTTCCAATAGGTGTGTTTCTGTCATTGGATTAACATTTAGGTCATTTTCGTACTACCAAGGCTTATTCTTGTCCAGTTAGGGTTTTTAACCAATCTTGTGCATCCAATAAGTTCATTTGTGTTATAGGAGGAACATATAGGTCATTTTCGTCCTCCCTAGGCTTATTCTTCTCCAAATATGGTTTTTAACCAATCTTGTGCATCCAATAAGTTCATTTGTGTCATTGGATAAACATTTAGGTCATTTTCGTCCTTCCTAGGCTTATTCTTGTCCAATTAGGGTTTTTAACCAATCTTGTGCATCCAATAGGTGTGTTTGTGTCATTGGATTAACATTTAGGTCATTTTCGTCCTCCCAAGGCTTATTCTTGTCCAATTAGGGTTTTTAACCAATCTTGTGCATCGAATAAGTTCATTTGTGTCAATGGAGGAATATATAGGTCATTTTCGTCCTCCCTAGACTTATTCTTCTCCAATTATTGTTTTTAACCAATCTTGTGCATCCAATAGGTGTGTTTTATTCATTGGATGTACATATAGGTCATTTTCGTCCTTCCTAGACTTTTTCTTGTCCAATTAGGGTTTTTAACCAATCTTGTGCATCCAATAAGTTCATTTGTGTCATTGGAGGAACATATAGGTCATTTTCGTCCTCCCTAGGCTTATTCTTATCCAATTAGGGTTTTTAACCAATCTTGTGCATCCAATAGGTGTGTTTGTGTCATTGGATTAATATTTAGGTCATTTTCGTCCTCTCTAGGCTTATTCTTGTCCAGTTAGGGTTTTTAACAAATCTTGTGCATCCAATAAGTTCATTTGTGTCATTGGATAAACATTTAGGTCATTTTCGTCCTCCCTAGGCTTATCCTTGTCCAATTAGTGTTTTTAACCAATCTTGTGCATCCGATAGGTGTGTTTGTGTCATTGGATGAACATTTAGTTCATTTTCGTCCTCCCAAAGCTTATTCTTGTCCACTTAGGGTTTTTAACCAATCTTGTGCATCCAATAAGTTCATTTGTGTCAATGGAGGAACATATAGGTCATTTTCGTCCTCCCTAGTCTTATTCTTGTCCAATTAGGGTTTTTAACCAATCTTGTGCATCCAATAGGTGTGTTTGTTTCATTGGATGTACATAAAGGTCATTTTCGTCCTCCCAAGGCTTATTCTTGTCCAATTAGGGTTTTTAACCAATCTTGTGCATCCAATAAGTTCATTTGTGTCATTGGAGGAACATATAGGTCATTTTCGTCCTCCCTAGGCTTATTCCTGTCCAATTAGGGTTTTTAACCAATCTTGTGCATTCAATAGGTGTGTTTGTTTCATTGGATTAATATTTAGGTCATTTTCGTCCTCCCTAGACTTATTCTTGTCCAATTAGGGTTTTTAACCAATCTTGTGCATCCAACAAGTTCATTTGTGTCATTGGAGGAACATATAGGTCATTTTCGTCCTCTCTAGGCTTATTCTTGTCCAATTAGGGGTTTTAACCAATCTTGTGCATCCAATAGGTGTGTTTGTGTCATTGGATGAACATTTAGGTCATTTTCATCCTCCCAAGGCTTATTCTTGTCCAACTAGGGTATTTAACCAATCTTGTGCATCCAATAAGTTCATTTGTGTCAATGGAGGAACATATAGGTCATTTTCGTCCTCCCTAGACTTATTCTTGTCCAATTAGGGTTTTTAACCAATCTTGTGCATCCAATAGGTGTGTTTGTTTCATTGGATGTACATAAAGGTCATTTTCGTCCTCCCAAGGCTTATTCTTGTCCAATTTGGGTTTTTAACCAATCCTGTGCATCCAATAAGTTCATTTGTGTCAATGGAGGAACATATAGGTCATTTTCGTCCTCCCCAGGCTTATTCTTGTCCAATTAGGGTTTTTAACCAATCTTGTGCATCCAATAGGTGTGTTTGTGTCATTGGATTAATATTTGGGTGATTTTCGTCCTCCCTAGGCTTTTTCTTGTCCAATTAGGGTTTTTAACAAATCTTGTGCATCCAATAAGTTCATTTGTGTCATTGGATAAACATTTAGGTCATTTTCGTCCTCCCTAGGCTTATCCTTGTCCAATTAGGGTTTTTAACCAATCTTGTGCATTCAATAGGTGTGTTTGTTTCATTGGATGTACATATAGGTCATATTTGTCCTCCCAAGGCTTATTCTTGTCCAATTAGGGTTTTTAACCAATCTTGTGCATCCAATAAGTTCGTCTGTGTCAATGGAGGAACATATAGGCCATTTTCGTCCTCCCTAGACTTATTCTTGTCCAATTAGGGTTTTTAACCAATCTTGTGCATTCAATAGTTGTGTTTGTTTCATTGGATGTACATATAGGTCATTTTCGTCCTCCCTAGGCTTATTCTTGTCCAATTACGGTTTTTAACCAATCTTGTGCATCTAATAGGTGTGTTTGTGTCATTGGATTAACATTTAGGTCATTTTCGTACTACCAAGGCTTATTCTTGAACAATTAGGGTTTTTAACCAATCTTGTGCATCCAATAAATTCATTTGTGTCATTGGAGGAACATATAGGTCATTTTCGTCCTCCCTAGGCTTATTCTTCTCCAATTAGGGTTTTTAACCAATCATGTGCATCCAATAAGTTCATTTGTGTCATTGGATAAACATTTAGGTCATTTTCGTCCTCCCTAGGCTTATTCTTGTCCAATTAGGGTTTTTAACCAATCTTGTGCATCCAATAGGTGTGTTTGTGTCATTGGATTAACATTTAGGTCATTTTCGTCCTCCCTAGGCTTATTCTTGTCCAATTAAGGTTTTTAACCAATCTTGTGCATCTAATAGGTGTGTTTGTGTCATTGGATTAACATTTAGGTTATTTTCGTCCTCCCAAGGCTTATTCTTGTCCAATTAGGGTTTTTAACCAATCTTGTGCATCCAATAGGTGTGTTTATGTCAATGGATTAACATGTAGGTCATTTTCGTTCTCCCTAGGCTTATTCTTGCCCAATTAGTGTTTTTAACCAATCTTGTGCATCCAATAAGTGTGTTTGTGTCATTGGATGTACATTTAGGTCATTTTCGTCCTCCCTAGGCTTATTCTTGTCCAATTAGGGTTTTTAACCAATCTTGTGCATCCAATAAGTGTGTTTGTGTCATTGGATGTACATTTAGGTCATTTTCGTCATCCCTAGGCTTATTCTTGTCCAATTAGGGTTTTAACCAATATTGTGCATCCAATAGGTGTGTTTGTGTCATTGGATTAACATTTAGGTCATTTTCGTCCTCCCTAGGCTTATCCTTGTCCAATTAGGGTTTTTAACCAATCTTGTGCATCCGATAGGTGTGTGTGTGTCATTGGATGAACATTTAGGTCATTTTCGTCCTCCCTAGGCTTATTCTTGTCCAATTAGGGTTTTTAACAAATCTTGTGCATCCAATAAGTTCATTTGTGTCATTGGATAAACATTTAGGTCATTTTCATCCTCCCTAGACTTATTCTTGTCCAATTAGGGTTTTTAACGAATCTTGTGCATCCAATAGGTGTGTTTGTATCATGGGATGTATATATAGGTCATTTTCGTCCTCCCTAGACTTATTCTTGTCCAATTAGGGTTTTTAACAAATCTTGTGCATCCAATAAGTTCATTTGTGTCATTGGATAAACATTTAGGTCATTTTCGTCCTCCCTAGGCTTATCCTTGTCCAATTAGGGTTTTTAACCAATCTTGTGCATCCGATAGGTGTGTTTGTGTCATTGGATGAACATTTAGGTCATTTTCGTCCTCCCAAGGCTTATTCTTGTCCAATTAGGGATTTTAACCAATCTTGTGCATCCAATAAGTTCATTTGTGTCATTGGAGGAACATATAGGTCATTTTCGTCCTCCCTAGACTTATTCTTGTCCAATTAGGGTTTTTAACCAATCTTGTGCATCCAATAGGTGTGTTTATTTCATTGGATGTACATATAGGTCATTTTCGTCCTCCCTAGACTTATTCTTGTCCAATTAGGGTTTTTAACCAATCTTGTGCATCCAATAAGTTCATTTGTGTCATTGGAGGAACATATAGGTCATTTTCGTCCTCCCTAGGCTTATTCTTCTCCAATTAGGGTTTTTAACGAATCTTGTGCATCCGATAAGTGTGTTTGTGTCATTGGATGAACATTTAGGTCATATTCGTACTCCCAAGGCTTATTCTTGTCCAATTAGGGTTTTTAACCAATCTTGTGCATCCAATAGGTGTGTTTGTGTCATTGGATGTACATTTAGGTCATTTTCGTCATCCCTAGGCTTATTCTTGTCCAATTAGGGTTTTTAACCAATCTTGTGCATCCAATAGGTGTGTTTGTGTCATTGGATTAACATTTAGGTCATTTTCGTCCTCCCTAGGCTTATTCTTGTCCAATTAGGGTTTTTAACCAATCTTGTGCATCCAATAGGTGTGTTTGTGTCATTGGATTAACATTTAGGTCATTTTCGTCCTCCCAAGGCTTATTCTTGTCCAATTAGGGTTCTTAACCAATCTTGTGCATCCAATAGGTGTGTTTGTGTCATTGGATTAACATTTAGGTCATTTTCGTCCTCCCAAGGCTTATTCTTTTCCAATTAGGGATTTTAACCAATCTTGTGCATCCAATAAGTTCATTTGTGTCATTGGAGGAACATATAGGTCATTTTCGTCCTCCCTAGGCTTATTCTTCTCCAATTAGGGTTTTTAACCAATCTTGTGCATCCAATAAGTTCATTTGTGTCATTGCACTAGATTGGTTTAACCAATCTTGTGCATCCAATAAGTTCATTTGTGTCATTGGAGGAACATTTAGGTCATTTTCGTCCTCCCATGGCTTATTCTTTTCCAATTAGGGTTTTTAACCAATCTTGTGCATCCAATAGGTGTGTTTTTGTCATTGGATTAACAATTAGGTCATTTTCGTCCTCCCAAGACTTATTCTTGTCCAATTAGGGTTTTTAACCAATCTTGTGCATCCAATAAGTTCATTTGTGTCATTGGAGGAACATATAGGTCATTTTGTCCTTCCTAGACTTATTCTTGTCCAATTAGGGTTTTTAACCAATCTTGTGCATCCAATAGGTGTGTTTGTGTCATTGGATTAACATTTAGGTCATTTTCGTCCTCCCTAGGCTTATTCTTGTCCAATTAGGGTTTTTAACCAATCTTGTGCATCTAATAAGTTGAGTTGTGTCATTGGATTAACATTTAGGTCATTTTCGTCCTCCCTAGGCTTATTCTTGTCCAATTAGGGTTTTTAACCAATCTTGTGCATCCAATAAGTTCATTTGTGTCATTGGATTAACATTTAGGTCATTTTCGTCCTCCCTAGCCATATTCTAGTCCAATTAGGGTTTTTAACCGATCTTGTGCATCCAATAGGTGTGTTTGTGTCATTGGATGATCAATTAGGTCATTTTCGTCCTCCCTAGGCATATTCTTGTCCAATTAGGGTTTTTAACCAATCTTGTGCATCCAATAGGTGTGTTTGTGTCATTGGATGATCAATTAGGTCATTTTCGTCCTCCCTAGGCATATTCTTGTCCAATTAGGGTTTTTAACCAATCTTGTGCATCCAATAGGTGTGTTTGTGTCATTGGATGATCAATTAGGTCATTTTCGTCCTCCATAGGCTTATTCTTGTCCAATAAGAGTTTTTAACCAATCTTCTGCATCCAATAAGTTGAGTTGTGTCATTGGATTAACATTTAGGTCATTTTCGTCCTCCCTAGGCTTATTCTTGTCCAATTAGGGTTTTTAACCAATCTTGTGCATCCAATAAGTTGAGTTGTGTCATTGGAATAACATTTAGGTCATTTTCGTCCTCCCTAGGCTTATTCTTGTCCAATTAGGGTTTTTAACCAATCTTGTGCATCCAATAACTTTGTTTGTGTCCTTGAATTAATATTTAGGTCATTTTTGTCCTCCCTAGGCATATTCTTGTCAAATTAGGGTTTTTAACCAATCTTGTGCATCCAATAGGTGTGTTTGTGTCATTGGATGATCAATTAGGTCATTTTCGTCCTCCCTAGGCATATTCTTGTCCAATTAGGGTTTTTAACCAATCTTGTGCATCCAATAGGTGTGTTTGTGTCATTGGATGATCAATTAGTTCATTTTCGTCTTCCCTAGGCTTATTCTTGTCCAATTAGGGTTTTTAACCAATCTTGTGCATCCAATAGGTGTGTTTGTGTCATTGGATGATCAATTAGGTCATTTTCGTCCTCCCTAGGCTTATTCTTGTCCAATTAGGGTTTTTAACCAATCTTGTGCATCCAATACGTGTGTTTGTGTCATTGGATGATCAATTAAGTCATTTTCGTCCTCCCTAGGCTTATTCTTGTCCAATTAGGGTTTTTAACCAATCTTGTGCATCCAATAGGTGTGTTTGTGTCATTGGATTAACATTTAGGTCATTTTCGTCCTCCCTAGGCTTATTCTTGTCCAATTAGGGTTTTTAACCAATCTTGTGCATCCAATAGGTGTGTTTATGTCATTGGATTAACATTTAGGTCATTTTCGTCCTCCCTAGGCTTATTCTTGTCCAATTAGGGTTTTTAACAAATCTTTGCGTCCAATAAGTTCATTTGTGTCATTGGATAAACATTTAGGTAATTTTCGTCCTCCCTAGGCTTATCCTTGTCCAATTAGGGTTTTTAACTAATATTGTGCATTCGATAGGTGTGTTTGTGTCTTTGGATGAACATTTAGGTCATTTTCGTCCTCCCAAGGCTTATTCTTGTCCAATTAGGGTTTTTAACCACTCTTGTGCATCCAATAAGTTCATTTGTATCATTGGAGGAACATATAGGTCATTTTCGTCCTCCCAAGACTTATTCTTGTCCAATTAGGGTTTTTAACCAATCTTGTGCATCCAATAGGTGTGTTTGTTTCATTGGATGTACATATAGGTCATTTTCGTCCTCCCTAGACTTATTCTTGTCCAATTAGGGTTTTTAACCAATCTTGTGCATCCAATAGGTGTGTTTGTTTCATTGGATGTACATATAGGTCATTTTCGTCCTCCCTAGACTTATTCTTGTCAAATTAGGGTTTTTAACCAATCTTGTGCATCCAATAGGTGTGTTTGTTTCATTGGATGTACATATAGGTCATTTTCGTCCCCCCTAGACTTATTCTTGTCCAATTAGGGTTTTTAACCAATCTTGTGCATCCAATAAGTTCATTTGTGTCATTGGAGGAACATATAGGTCATTTTCGTACTCCCCAGGCTTATTCTTCTCCAATTAGGGTTTTGAACCAATCTTGGGCATCCAATAAGTTCATTTGTGTCATTGGATAAACATTTAGGTCATTTTCGTCCTCCCTAGGCTTATTCTTGTCCAATTAGGGTTTTTAACCAATCTTGTGCATCCAACAGGTGTGTTTGTGTCATTTGATTAACATTTAGGTCATTTTCCTCCTCCTTAGGCTTATTCTTGTCCAAATAGGGTTTTTAACCAATCTTGTGCATCCAATAGGTGTTTTTGTGTCATTGGATGTACATTTAGGTCGTTTTCGTCATCCCTAGGCTTATTCTTGTCCAATTAGGGTTTTTAACCAATCTTGTGCATCCAATAGGTGTGTTTGTGTCATTGGATTAACATTTAGGTCATTTTCGTCCTCCCTAGGCTTATTCTAATCCAATTAGGGTTTTTAACCAATCTTGTGCATCCAATAGGTGTGTTTGTGTCATTGGATTAACATTTAGGTCATTTTCGTCCTCCCAAGGCTTATTCTTGTCCAGTTAGGGTTTTTAACCAATCTTGTGCATCCATCAGGTGTGTTTATGTCATTGGATTAACATTTAGGTCATTTTCGTCCTCCCTAGGCTTATTCTTGTCCAATTTGGGTTTTTAACAAATCTTGTGCATCCAATAAGTTCATTTGTGTCATTGGATAAACATTTAGGTCATTTTCGTCCTCCCTAGGCTTATCCTTGTCCAATTAGGGTTTTTAACCAATCTTGTGCATTCGATAGGTGTGTTTGTGTCATTGGATGAACATTTAGGTCATTTTCGTCCTCCCAAGGCTTATTCTTTTCTAATTGGGGTTTTTAACCAATCTTGTGCATCCAATAAGTTCATTTGTATCATTGGCGGAACATATAGGTCATTTTTGTCCTCCCTAGACTTATTCTTGTCCAATTAGGGTTTTTAACCAATCTTGTGCATCCAATAGGTGTGTTTGTTTCATTGGATGTACATATAGGTCATTTTCGTCCTCCCTAGACTTATTCTTGTCCAATTAGGGTTTTTAACAAATCTTGTGCATCCAATAAGTTCATTTGTGTCATTGGATAAACATTTAGGTCATTTTCGTCCTCCCTAGGCTTATCCTTGTCCAATTAGGGTTTTTAACCAATCTTGTGCATCCGATAGGTGTGTTTGTGTCATTGGATGAATATTTTGGTCATTTTCGTCCTCCCTAGGCTTATTCTTGTCCAATTAGGGTTTTTAACAAATCTTGTGCATCCAATAAGTTCATTTGTGTCATTGGATAAACATTTAGGTCATTTTCATCCTCCCTAGGCTTATCCTTGTCCAATTAGGGTTTTTAACCAATCTTGTGCATCCGATAGGTGTGTTTGTGTCATTGGATGAACATTTAGGTCATTTTAGTCCTCCCATGGCTTATTCTTGTCCAATTAGGGTTTTTAACCAATCTTGTGCATCCATTAAGTTCATTTGTGTCAATGGAGGAACATATAGGTCATTTTCGTCCTCCCTAGACTTATTCTTGTCCAATTAGGGTTTTTAACCAATCTTGTGCATCCAATAGGTGTGTTTGTATCATTGGATGTACATATAGGTCATTTTCGTCCTCCCTAGACTTATTCTTGTCCAATTAGGGTTTTTAACAAATCTTGTGCATCCAATAAGTTCATTTGTGTCATTGGATAAACATTTAGGTCATTTTCGTCCTCCCTAGGCTTATCCTTTTCCAATTAGGGTTTTTAACCAATCTTGTGCATCCGATAGGTGTGTGTGTGTCATTGGATGAACATTTAGGTCATTTTCGTCCTCTCAATGCTTATTCCTGTCCAATTAGGGTTTTTAACCAATCTTGTGCATCCAATAAGTTCATTTGTGTCATTGGGTAAACATTTAGGTCATTTTCGTCCTCCCTGTTAGACATATGTTCGTTTTTGATGTTATTGACAAGCATCCAATTTGAAATACATCTAACATTGTCAACTGAGAAAAATTTCAGGAACAACAAATTCAATCCTACATACTCGAAACAATTGCTTGGAACTCAAGGAATCAACAAAATCTTGAAGATCCATGAGCACATCGATTAGCACAATCGATTCCATAACAGGGTTGAATAAGTTTACAAAGTTTGGTGTTACCCAATCGATTAGCACAATCGATTTGTACATCCTTAAAGAAAACAAAAGGGCTATCAATCGATTCTCCAAATCGATTGGTACACATATTGGAAAATAAATTGTACAAGTCAGAGAGCCAGTTTGCCACAAATCGATTAGGCACATCGATTGAGTGAATCACCAAGACTAAACTGATTGTTTAAATCGATTGGACAAATCGATTGACATGCTTACTGAATTTAAAATGTGCAAGTCAGTAGCACGTTTTGCAGGCAATCGATTTGGCAAATCGATTGGAATAATCACTTCTTTAATTTTGTTTTTGTCTACATCGATTGAAACAATCGATTGTTAATGTCCCAGAGCCAAACCTGTTTACTAAATCGATTAGGCCAATCGATTCACTAAAACAAGTTTCAAAATAACTCAAGTCTGGAACATACACAATCGATTACTACAATCTGTTTATATACATCTGTGTAATAAAAGTTGGTATCAATCGACTTGGTAAATCGATTGAATAACCCAACTGATGAAAAGTACTTCAGACTTAAAATCCACAATCGATTGGCACAATCGATTGACATAAAAGTTTTATAAACAGAGACGACTGAATGGTTAAATCGATTAAGCACATCGATGGTTTTGATCTCGTTGTTTGAACAAAACACATCAAGTCGATTCTGCAAATCGATTTAATCATATAATGTCATCAAAGTTTGAAGAACTACTTAAAATAATCGATTGAGCAAATCGATTAGTATGTACAGTTTCAAGATTCAAGAAAAACAAGACTCGCGAAATCGATTGAGGAAATCGATTAACCAGCATTATGACTTTAATGAATCGATTGGATAAATCGATTCATACGTTGTTTTTCCTGAAACTATATAAACTGTTTTTCTGTATCTTCTCTAAACACACAACAACATACACATAACTTTCTGATATCTTTGTTTCTCATTGTGAAATAACTTTGAACATTACTTTTTCAGTTATGAAGATTCATCCTTCATGATCCACAAGAACTGAGAAAGATTGCTGGAGAAACAACTTTAGAGAAGAAAACTGTTGAAGAAATTTCTATGTAATTTCTGATTAGATACATCTGTAAACAAATTCTTAAAACAAATAACATTGAGAAATCCAGTCTTAACTGGTAGTTATCTTCTGTGATTGAGAGGTCTCATCAAGAAGAAACTTGACTGTAATCTTGGAAGAGTTTATGGGAGATAAACTCTGGGATTCAGGGAGATAAGAATAGAATAAGAAGAATCGTTTTAGATTGATAGGCGAGGAGCTAGAACATCTGTAAACGGATTCTGAGTTATTCTATTGGAAAGGCCAAGATTGGATTTGATCTTGGGACTGGATGTAGGTCGTTCAACAACGGCTGAACCAGTATAAATCACTGCGTACAATCTTTCTTACCCTTATCTCTTTTTAATTTCTGCAGTGTGTATTTGTCTGATATTGATTGAATGCTTGAATATCTTTCTGCATACTTTGATACTACATGAAAGACTGTTTCCAGCATGATTGTAAGCGAATCAATATCTTGAACAATAAACGTAACTGGTGCATCTCTCAATATATTCTTTGATCCATATACTTTGTGCATTCATTTGTATTGTAGTTTTGGGACCTTATTCTGATGCTTTGTTTAATAAATGTACGATTTGTTAAACTGCTGCGCATATCTCTAAAAATAGGTAATCTTCCGCATAATTTTCATTTAACAGAGGTTACTGGTACCAACAATTGGTATCAGAGCCAATTTTTGTTAGAGTAACTCTCATCAAAAATCATGACCTCTGATTTCCTAGGAGAGGGTGCATCATTAGCTAGGCCTCCCGCTTTTAACGGGGCCGCATACATGTATTGGAAACAACGCATGTTAATTTTTCTTGAAGCTAGTGGTATTGATATTCTAGATGCTGTAGAAAATGGACCTTTTGTGCCAACCATAGCAGGTACAGGTGAATCAGCAATCCTAAAGCCAAAAAGTGACTGGACTGATGAAGACAAAAAGAAGGTTGGGTACAACGCCAAAGCAAAAAACATTATAACTGCAGCCTTAAGTCATGATGAATTCTTCAGAGTCTCAAATTGCAAAACAGCAAAACAGATGTGGGATACACTTCAGCAAACGCATGAAGGAACCACAGATGTAAAGAGAGCTCGGATAAACACTCTCATGCACGAATACGAATTGTTTAGCATGAAGAAAGAAGAATCAGTAAACGACATGCAGACCCGATTCACGCACATAGTCAACAACCTGAATGCCTTAGGCAAAGAGATTGATAATGATCAGCAAATTAGTAAAATAATGAGATGTTTGACTAGAGAATGGCAGCCAAAAATCACTGCCATTGCAGAATCCAAGGATCTAGGAAGCATGACAATAGCTACATTGTTTGGAAAACTGAGAGAGCATGAGATGGAATTACATCGACTAAATGAAGCTGAGCAGATTGACAGGAAACGTAAAGGATTGTCGTTGAAAGCCCAAACACAACAGTCCAAAACTGAACATGAGACCAGCTCAGATAAATCAAGCAGTGAGGATGATGAAGAACCTGAACTGGGATTACTTGTCAAAAGATTTAAGAAATTTCTGAAAAAGAAAGACAGTAAATTCAGAAAGCAATCCAGCTCGAAAAACAATGACAGTAAAACAGTTACATGCTACGAATGTGGCAAACCTGGTCATATAAAAGCTGATTGTTACAAGCTGCAGAACAAGAACAAAAATTCCAAATCTAAAGGCAAAGAACCAGCTCAGAAAAACAGAAAAGCATACATTGCATGGAATGACAACGAAGATTCGTCCACATCTTCTGAAACGGAAGAAGCGAATCTGTGTCTTATGGCTAAAACGGATTCTGAATCAGAAAGTGAGGTAAGCTCTCAATATAATCCTTCATTTGATGAACTGCAAGATGCATTTAACGAACTGCATGCTGAATATGTTAAATCTGTTAAGCAATTAGTAAACACTAAGAAAACGCTTGAACAACAATGTAAATTGAATGATCAAATGAAAAATGACTATAAGAAGATTGAGAACTTATGTGAACAATTGAAAAAGGACTCACATGAAAAATCTGCCAAATGCATTGATCTTGAGAATTCTGTTGCATTATTGAAGTCTGATTTATTGAAACTCTCTAGTAGCAAGGATAAACTAAATGATATCCTTAGCAACCAGAGAAGTGTCAATATAAAATCTGGACTTGGTTTTAATAGCAAAAAGCATGCAAATCGAAATATGACTAAACATGGCATAGGTTATGAAAATGTTAAACATAATCAAAAATTTGCTAAGTCTAGTCACTTGCATAATGTCTTTGTCAAACCAAAACAGTTTGCATCCTCTGCTGTTACTTGTCATTTCTGTTGTAGAAAAGGACATTTTGTTTACAATTGCAACTACAATTCTCTGCAATATTTCTCAAATTTTCTCTGTTTCTCAACTCCTAAACACTTTTATTTCCTTCAAATCTTCATTGTATCACAATTTTTGTTAATGGCTCGTGTTAAGCAAACTCAACCCCGAACTCCTTCTCTTTCACCTTCATCCTCTTCATCTAGTGGGAGGACTCCGTCTCCACCACCCACTCTTCCAAAACGGGTACCAATACCTACACACAAGATTGCCTCTCAAGATAAGGGTAAAGGTATTGCCCCCGATCAAGGTAAATCCAAAAAGAGAAAGGAAGCTCCGACAGAAAAATTGCTAGCTGACGCAATGAAGGAAATATCTTCAAGGAAAAAGAAAAAGAATACTCCACAGAAAAAGACTACTCCAAAGAAATCAACTGCTCCTCAAACAAATCAAGCTGATGAATTCAAACTTCCGCAAGCTTTTGTAAATCGGAAAATACACGAAGCACGCATCTTGGACTTCAGCTACTTCGACAGTAATGGTTTTACATTTCAAAACCATCTCCGGTTTCATGGCTTGGAAGATTTCTTATCATGTTCGCTTGATACATATCCGAATCTTATACGGATATTCTACTCAAACTTCAAGATGACCGACACCGGCTTCAGCGATGTTGTTGAAATAGGAAGACAGGCGGCTGAAGAACCTGCTCCAACAACAGTAGAGATTGCTGCAACTCATGGTGAGGAGACACCTGCTGAGGTTAATACAGCGGTCTCAGCCTCATCCCCTGCTAATAATGAGGACCAGCATCTCTAGGCGTTTAGGACCTTAGGCTTCTTAGTTTTGTTTGTCTTTGTTCTTTTTTGCTTTCGTTTTGTAATGATCATGATGAATGTAATTCTGTTTGATTTATGAACCTTGAGATTGTTAATCATTTCAATTGCTGCATTTCATTTTCATATTGTCTAGTGCGCGCCATAATCTGTTTTTGTACACTATTTCAAAATTGTTTTCAACTAAGTTAAAATATTACTGGCATTACTGCTTGTTATTACTAATCTTTTCTAGATTCTTTGTAGAGCAGTATTCAGGTTTGCTCAGGGGGAGCTAATTTTTTTTTCTTTCACCACTTTTTGCCTTAACTGACAAAAGGGGGAGAGAAATTATAACTTGTGCTTTATTTTATCAGTTTTATTGCTCCTAATCATTATCTTTACTCTCTATGAATATTGAACTTAGGGGGAGCTCTACTAAAACTGTTACTCATAATTATTTTTCTCAAGTTAAAATTGAATGTTTGTCACTTAAATCAAAAAGGGGGAGATTGTTAGACATATGTTCGTTTTTGATGTTATTGACAAGCATCCAATTTGAAATACATCTAACATTGTCAACTGAGAAAAATTTCAGGAACAACAAATTCAATCCTACATACTCGAAACAATTGCTTGGAACTCAAGGAATCAACAAAATCTTGAAGATCCATGAGCACATCGATTAGCACAATCGATTCCATAACAGGGTTGAATAAGTTTACAAAGTTTGGTGTTACCCAATCGAGTAGCACAATCGATTTGTACATCCTTAAAGAAAACAAAAGGGCTATCAATCGATTCTCCAAATCGATTGGTACACATATTGGAAAATAAATTGTACAAGTCAGAGAGCCAGTTTGCCACAAATCGATTAGGCACATCGATTGAGTGAATCACCAAGACTAAACTGATTGTTTAAATCGATTGGACAAATCGATTGACATGCTTACTGAATTTAAAATGTGCAAGTCAGTAGCACGTTTTGCAGGCAATCGATTTGGCAAATCGATTGGAATAATCACTTCTTTAATTTTGTTTTTGTCTACATCGATTGAAACAATCGATTGTTAATGTCCCAGAGCCAAACCTGTTTACTAAATCGATTAGGCCAATCGATTCACTAAAACAAGTTTCAAAATAACTCAGGTCTGGAACATACACAATCGATTACTACAATCTGTTTATATACATCTGTGTAATAAAAGTTGGTATCAATCGACTTGGTAAATCGATTGAATAACTCAACTGATGAAAAGTACTTCAGACTTAAGATCCACAATCGATTGGCACAATCGATTGACATAAAAGTTTTATAAACAGAGACGACCGAATGGTTAAATCGATTAAGCACATCGATGGTTTTGATCTCGTTGTTTGAACAAAACACATCAAGTCGATTCTGCAAATCGATTTAATCATATAATGTCATCAAAGTTTGAAGAACTACTTAAAATAATCGATTGAGCAAATCGATTTGTATGTACAGTTTCAAGATTCAAGAAAAACAAGACTCGCGAAATCGATTGAGGAAATCGATTAACCAGCATTATGACTTTAATGAATCGATTTGATAAATCGATTCATACGTTGTTTTTCCTGAAACTATATAAACTGTTTTTCTGTATCTTCTAAAAATACACAACAACATACACATAACTTTCTGATATCTTTGTTTCTCACTGTGTATTTGTCTGATATTGATTAAATGCTTGAATATCTTTCTGCATACTTTGATACTACATGAAAGAATGTTTCCAGCATGATTGTAAGTGAATAAATATCTTGAACAATAAACGTAACTGGTGCATCTCTCAATATATTCTTTGATCCATATACTTTGTGCATTCATTTGTATTGTAGTTTTGGGACCTTATTCTGATGCTTTGTTTAATAAATGTACGATTTGTTAAACTGCTGCGCATATCTCTAAAAATAGGTAATCTTCCGCATAATTTTCATTTAACAGAGGTTACTGGTACCAACAATTGGTATCAGAGCCAATTTTTGTTAGAGTAACTCTCATCAAAAATCATGACCTCTGATTTCCTAGGAGAGGGTGCATCATTAGCTAGGCCTCCCGCTTTTAACGGGGCCGCATACATGTATTGGAAACAACGCATGTTAATTTTTCTTGAAGCTAGTGGTATTGATATTCTAGATGCTGTAGAAAATGGACCATTTGTGCCAACCATAGCAGGTACAGATGAATCAGCAATCCTAAAGCCAAAAAGTGACTGGACTGATGAAGACAAAAAGAAGGTTGGGTACAACGCCAAAGCAAAAAACATTATAACTGCAGCCTTAAGTCATGATGAATTCTTCAGAGTCTCAAATTGCAAAACAGCAAAACAGATGTGGGATACACTTCAGCAAACGCATGAAGGAACCACAGATGTAAAGAGAGCTCGGATAAACACTCTCATGCACGAATACGAATTGTTTAGCATGAAGAAAGAAGAATCAGTAAACGACATGCAGACCCGATTCACGCACATAGTCAACAACCTGAATGCCTTAGGCAAAGAGATTGATAATGATCAGCAAATTAGTAAAATAATGAGATGTTTGACTAGAGAATGGCTGCCAAAAATCACTGCCATTGCAGAATCCAAGGATCTAGGAAGCATGACAATAGCTACATTGTTTGGAAAACTGAGAGAGCATGAGATGGAATTACATCGACTAAATGAAGCTGAGCAGATTGACAGGAAACGTAAAGGATTGTCGTTGAAAGCCCAAACACAACAGTCCAAAACTGAACATGAGACCAGCTCAGATGAATCAAGCAGTGAGGATGATGAAGAACCTGAACTGGGATTACTTGTCAAAAGATTTAAGAAATTTCTGAAAAAGAAAGACAATAAATTCAGAAAGCAATCCAGCTCGAAAAACAATGACAGTAAAACAGTTACATGCTACGAATGTGGCAAACCTGGTCATATAAAAGCTGATTGTTACAAGCTGCAGAACAAGAACAAAAATTCCAAACCTAAAGGCAAAGAACCAGCTCAGAAAAACAGAAAAGCATACATTGCATGGAATGACAACGAAGATTCGTCCACATCTTCTGAAACGGAAGAAGCTAATCTGTGTCTTATGGCTAAAACGGATTCTGAATCAGAAAGTGAGTTAAGCTCTCAATATAATCCTTCATTTGATGAACTGCAAGATGCATTTAACGAACTGCATGCTGAATATGTTAAATCTGTTAAGCAATTAGTAAACACTAAGAAAACGCTTGAACAACAATGTAAATTGAATGATCAAATGAAAAATGACTATAAGAAGATTGAGAACTTATGTGAACAATTGAAAAAGGACTCACATGAAAAATCTGCCAAATGCATTGATCTTGAGAATTCTGTTGCATTATTGAAGTCTGATTTATTGAAACTCTCTAGTAGCAAGGATAAACTAAATGATATCCTTAGCAACCAGAGAAGTGTCAATATAAAATCTGGACTTGGTTTTAATAGCAAAAAGCATGCAAATCGAAATATGACTAAACATGGCATAGGTTATGAAAATGTTAAACATAATCAAAAATTTGCTAAGTCTAGTCATTTGCATAATTTCTTTGTCAAACCAAAACAGTTTGCATCCTCTGCTGTCACTTGTCATTTCTGTTGTAGAAAAGGACATTTTGTTTACAATTGCAAATTTAAAAGACTTGCCAATAGAGGATGTAAACAGATTTGGAAAATGAAGACACAAGATGTTAAAATTAACCCCCCAGGACCCAATTTGTATTGGGGACCTAAATGCAAATTCTAATCCTATTGCAGGTATGCTTGAGATCCACAAAACACCAATGGTATCTTGATAGTGGATGCTCAAAGCATATGACAAGGGACAAATCAATGTTTGTGTCCCTTAATCTGAAAGAAGGTGGTTTCGTAAAGTACGACGATAACAACAAGGGCAAGATATGCGGTGAAGGTAACATTGGCAGCAAATCAACTGCCATAATTAAAAATGTCTTATATGTGGAAGGGCTGAAACATAACCTTCTAAGTATAAGTCAGCTGTGTGACAATGGTTTTCAAGTAAGCTTTTCACCACTCTCTTGCACAATTGAAAACAAGCATGACAAAAGCATGAAACTAGTAGGTAATAGAGTTAATAATATATACATGTTAGATTTAACTGATATGCCTGTTAATTCTGCCTGTTGCTTATTATCAAATGCTGATGAAACATGGTTATGGCATAAACGCATTGCACACATTCATATTGATCATTTGAATAGACTTGTTAGCAAGCAGTTAGTCATAGGCCTTCCCAATAGAAAGTTTTCTAAAGATAGGCTGTGTGACTCCTGTGAGCAAAGCAAGCTTGTTAAGTCTTCTTTTCCCCCTATAGATATGGTCAAAACCAATAGGGTTTTACAACTTATCCACATGGATTTGTTTGGACCATCTCAGATTAGAAGTTTTGGTGGTAACTTGTATGGTTTTGTGTTGATCGATGATTATTCTCGGTTCACATGGACATATTTTCTGACTCATAAAAGTGACGCTTTTTCTGTCTTTAAAAAGTTCGCGAAATTAGTTCAAAATGAAACAAGTCAGAAAATTATATCCATCAAGAGTGATCATGGAGGTGAATTCCAAAATGATTCTTTTGATACTGTCTGTGAAGAGAATGGCATACATCACATGTTTTCAGCCCCTAGGACACCTCAGCAGAATGGTGTAGTGGAGAGAAAGAATAGGTCTTTAGAAGAGTTGGCTAGGACCATGCTGAAAGACTCAAATACTCCCAAGTATTTCTGGGCTGATGCGATTAACACTGCCACACATGTTATTAATAGAGTG
Source organism: Cicer pinnatifidum (assembly GCA_037974775.1). Classification (NCBI taxonomy): domain Eukaryota; kingdom Viridiplantae; phylum Streptophyta; class Magnoliopsida; order Fabales; family Fabaceae; genus Cicer; species Cicer pinnatifidum. The sequence continues at coordinate 582,101 of JBBPBR010000780.1, forward strand.
TTGATTAGGCCTTTTCTTAAGAAAACTCCTTATGAGTTATACAAAGGGAGAAAGCCTAACATCTCCTACTTTAGGATTTTTGGGTGTAAATGCTTTGTGTTAAACAATGGCAAGGGACATCTAGGTAAATTTGATCCTAAAGCAGACGAGGGCATCTTTTTGGGGTATTCCCAGGTTAGTAAGGCATATAGAATCTACAATAAAAGAACCAAAACTATAGAGGAGTCTGTCCATGTCAAATTTGATGAAAACTTGAACAGCACTCTTACTACAGTTGGTAACTCATTGGACGATATTATTGATTCTGAACCTGTAGAAACCAGTGAACCTGAACCTCCAACCAATCCTGATTGCGTAGAACCTATTAGGGAAGATGATCTACCCAAAGAGTGGAAGTTTGCCAAGAACCATCCCATAGACAATATTATTGGAGAGATTTCAAAAGGTGTTTCAACCAGAAAATCCCTTAGAGAATTTTGCAACCTTACAGCTTTTGATTCCCAAGTAGAACCCAAAAACATTAAAGAAGCACTTTTGGACCCTGACTGGATAATAGCCATGCAAGAGGAGTTAAACCAGTTTGAGAGAAACAAAGTGTGGGAGCTAGTACCTAAACCAGAAAACCAGCATATCATAGGAACTAGGTGGGTGTTTAGGAACAAGCTAGATGAGAATGGTGTTATAACTAGAAATAAAGCTAGGTTAGTGGCCAAGGGTTACAACAAAGAGGATGGAGTAGATTTTGATGAAACCTATGCCCCTGTAGCAAGACTAGAAGCCATTAGAATCCTCCTTGCTTATGCGTGTATAATGGACTTTAAGCTTTATCAAATGGATGTGAAAAGTGCCTTTCTCAATGGTGAGATCCAAGAAGAAGTTTTTGTTAGCCAAACACCTGGTTTTGAAAATACAGAATTTCCAAATCATGTCTACAAGCTAACAAAAGCTCTCTATGGATTGAAACAAGCTCCTAGAGCTTGGTATGAGAAACTTAGCAACTTTCTTATTTCACAAAATTTCTTAAGAGGAAATGTGGATAAAACTCTTTTCATACAAACTACTGATAAAGATATCTTGCTTGTCCAAGTTTATGTTGATGACATAATATTTGGATCTACAAATGATAAGCTATGCAAAAATTTTGAAAATCTAATGAAAGGTCAATTTGAAATGTCAATGATGGGTGAACTTTCATACTTTTTGGGATTTCAAATTAACCAAAGCAAGCAAGGTATCTTCATTAGTCAAACAAAATATTGTAATGACTTGATAAAGAAATTTTCATTTGATAGCTTCAAACCCATTGATACTCCTATGAGCCAAGGAAACCTTTTAGATAGGGATGAGTTGGGTAAACCAGTAGATGTTACAAGGTATAGAGGCATGATAGGATCATTGCTTTATCTCACAGCAAGCAGGCCTGACATCATGTTCAGTGTTTGTTTGTGTGCGAGGTATCAATCAAATCCTAAAGAGTCTCACCTTAGTGCAGTTAAGAGGATTTTCAGGTATTTAGTTGGAACTAGGAACCTTGGTTTATGGTATCCTAAGGGATCAACTTGTTCTTTAGTTGGGTATTCAGATTCAGATTTTGCTGGGTGCAAACTGGATAGGAAAAGTACCTCAGGTACTTGTCATTTGCTGGGTAATTCACTTGTATCTTGGTTCAGCAAGAAGCAAACCAGTATCGCTTTGTCAACAGCAGAAGCTGAGTACATTGCAGCTGGAAGTTGCTGTGCTCAGATCATGTGGATGAAACAGCATTTGTTAGACTTTGGTGTGGACTTAGGAACTGTTCCTATCTTGTGCGACAACACAAGTGCGATCAGCATCACTAAGAACCCAGTTATGCATTCCAGGACCAAGCATATCGAGATTCGGCATCACTTCATTCGAGATCAGTTTCAGTGTGGGAATATCAAGTTGGAATACGTCAACACAACTGAACAGCTAGCAGACATCTTCACCAAAGCATTGCCAAAGGAAAGCTTCCGTCACATTAGGATGAAATTAGGCATAATTGATCCTAGTCAGATCTGAATTATGTGTCAAATCGATTTGCAAAATCGATTGTCCTGTGATTACACATGAAAATGTGTTACACAATCGATTGACCAAATCAATGTGACCCATAATATGTTTTTTTTTATCAAAACTGTGAACACGAAATCGATTTGGGAAATCGATTGATTTTTATGTGGTTGTTATTTCTTTAAAAGAATCGATTTGGTAAATCGATGCTGAGGCAGGAATTTTCTGAACTGAGATGTAAGTCTTCTGAAATTGCTCGAAATCGATTTGAGAAATCGATTGAGTCTGTTGATTTCTTTAAAAGAATCGATTGGGGACATCGATTCTGAGTTAGTTGTTGAAGTGGTTTCTGAGTTAAACTGATGTGAGAACTGTTAAGTTGATACGAAATCGATTTGGGTAATCGATTGCGTAACTTCATGAATCGATTTGGGTAATCGATTGGCATAGTTACCGTTGCAGTTTTTACTAGCCGTTGCAGGATCTAACGGCTCTGTTGGTTGATCTTCCCCAGTAACGGTCATCAAATCGATTGGAGAAATCGATTTCTGGATTTTTTTTCTATAAAAGGAACAGTGACAATCGATTTTCCATCCTTTTCCAATCTTCTAAATCGATTGCAACTACAATTCTCTGCAATATTTCTCAAATTTTCTCTGTTTCTCAACTCCTAAACACTTTTCTTTCCTTCAAAACTTCATTGTATCACAATTTTTTGTTAATGGCTCGTGTTAAGCAAACTCAACCCCGAACTCCTTCTCTTTCACCTTCATCCTCTTCATCTAGTGGGAGGACTCCGTCTCCACCACCCACTCTTCCAAAACGGGTACCAATACCTACACACAAGATTGCCGCTCAAGATAAGGGTAAAGGTATTGCCCCCGATCAAGGTAAATCCAAAAAGAGAAAGGAAGCTCCGACAGAAAAATTGCTAGCTGACGCAATGAAGGAAATATCTTCAAGGAAAAAGAAAAAGAATACTCCACAGAAAAAGACTACTCCAAAGAAATCAACTGCTCCTCCAACAAATCAAGCTGATGAATTCAAACTTCCGCAAGCTTTTGTAAATCGCAAAATACACGAAGCACGCATCTTGGACTTTAGCTACTTCGACAGTAATGGTTTTACATTTCAAAACCATCTCCGATTTCATGGCTTGGAAGATTTCTTATCATGTTCGCTTGATACATATCCGAATCTTATACGGATATTCTACTCAAACTTCAAGATGACCGACACCGGCTTCAAAGCAACAGTCAAAGGGAAGAAGATTTCGATGTCTTTCGACGAGTTCTCTACTCTGTCAGGACTTCCCTACTTTGGAAACTCAGTGGACGGCAGCACCGAAGCAGACGCTGATGACGACGGATGGGAAGAGTATCTGGATAGGCAAGAAGCTGTGCAGAATCTTATGGTCGAAGGGTTCGTGGAATCTGTTTCACTCCCTATAGGCCAGATGAAGGTTCAGCAACGGATGCTGATGTACGCTCTCACCCGGATGCTGGTTCCACGTTCCGGAAATCATGCAGTTGTGCAACGGCTGGATATTGTGCTACTGTGGGGTCTATGCATAGAGCTCAAGATGAGCTGGGCATGGATTGTTCTCAGGCACATGCTAGAAGCTGCTCAAGGGAAGTTGGTACTTCCATATCCACAGCTCGTCACGAAGATTCTCACTCACTTCAAGGTATCTCTGAAGGGTGAAGAAGTCTCGAAGACCGTCCTAACATTTGGTGAATCCATCGTGAACCAAATGCAGCTGCGAAAAGTCAATGGAGTTTGGAAGCGACCTCAGACTTCTACTGAACAAACCCAGCAAGGTGTTGAACAACCAGCTGCGGAGACTGTTTCAGCAGAATCGGAAGTGCTCACCAAACTGCTTGAATTTATGGCAGCACAAGCAGTTCACAACGCTAAGATGGAGGCATCTCATGAAAGGATTGAAGCTGCTATTCAGAAGATTCAAGCAGACCAAAATCAGATGGCGCAAGACGTGGCAGCTATTCAGGAACATCTGGGCATTAAGTTGTCCTTCAGCGATGTTGTTGAAATAGGAAGACAGGCGGCTGAAGAACCTGCTCCAACAACAGTAGAGATTGCTGCAACTCATGGTGAGGAGACACCTGCTGAGGTTAATACAGCGGTCTCAGCCTCATCCCCTGCTAATAATGAGGACCAGCATCTCTAGGCGTTTAGGACCTTAGGCTTCTTAGTTTTGTTTGTCTTTGTTTTTTTTCTTTCGTTTTGTAATGATCATGATGAATGTAATTCTGTTTGATTTATGAACCTTGAGATTGTTAATCATTTCAATTGCTGCATTTCATTTTCATATTGTCTAGTGCGCGCCATAATCTGTTTTTGTACACTATTTCAAAATTGTTTTCAACTAAGTTAAAAGATTACTGGCATTACTGCTTGTTATTACTAATCTTTTCTAGATTCTTTGTAGAGCAGTATTCAGGTTTGCTCAGGGGGAGCTAACTTTTTTCTTTCACCACTTTTTGCCTTAACTGACAAAAGGGGGAGAGAAATTATAACTTGTGCTTTATTTTATCAGTTTTATTGCTCCTAATCATTATCTTTACTCTCTATGAATATTGAACTTAGGGGGAGCTCTACTAAAACTGTTACTCATAATTATTTTTTCTCAAGTTAAAATTGAATGTTTGTCACTTAAATCAAAAAGGGGGAGATTGTTAGACATATGTTCGTTTTTGATGTTATTGACAAGCATCCAATTTGAAATACATCTAACATTGTCAACTGAGAAAAATTTCAGGAACAACAAATTCAATCCTACATACTCGAAACAATTGCTTGGAACTCAAGGAATCAACAAAATCTTGAAGATCCATGAGCACATCGATTAGCACAATCGATTCCATAACAGGGTTGAATAAGTTTACAAAGTTTGGTGTTACCCAATCGATTAGCACAATCGATTTGTACATCCTTAAAGAAAACAAAAGGGCTATCAATCGATTCTCCAAATCGATTGGTACACATATTGGAAAATAAATTGTACAAGTCAGAGAGCCAGTTTGCCACAAATCGATTAGGCACATCGATTGAGTGAATCACCAAGACTAAACTGATTGTTTAAATCGATTGGACAAATCGATTGACATGATTACTGAATTTAAAATGTGCAAGTCAGTAGCACGTTTTGCAGGCAATCGATTGGGCAAATCGATTGGAATAATCACTTCTTTAATTCTTGTTTTTGTCTACATCGATTGAAACAATCGATTGTTAATGTCCCAGAGCCAAACCTGTTTACTAAATCGATTAGGCCAATCGATTCACTAAAACAAGTTTCAAAATAACTCAGGTCTGGAACATACACAATCGATTACTACAATCTGTTTATATACATCTGTGTAATAAAAGTTGGTATCAATCGACTTGGTAAATCGATTGAATAACCCAACTGATGAAAAGTACTTCAGACTTAAAATCCACAATCGATTGGCACAATCGATTGACATAAAAGTTTTATAAACAGAGATGACTGAATGGTAAAATCGATTAAGCACATCGATGGTTTTGATCTCGTTGTTTGAACAAAACACATCAAGTCGATTCTGCAAATCGATTGAATCATATGCTGTCATCAAAGTTTGAAGAACTACTTAAAATAATCGATTGAGCAAATCGATTAGTATGTACAGTTTCAAGATTCAAGAAAAACAAGACTCGCGAAATCGATTGAGGAAATCGATTAACCAGCATTATGACTTTAATGAATCGATTGGATAAATCGATTCATATGTTGTTTTTCCTGAAACTATATAAACTGTTTTTCAGTATCTTCTCAAAACACACAAAAATATACACAACAACATACACATAACTTTCTGATATCTTTGTTTCTCACTGTGAAATAACATTGAACATTACTTTTTCAGTTATGAAGATTCATCTTTCATGATCGACAAGAACTGAGAAAGATTGCTGGAGAAACAACTTTAGAGAAGAAAACTGTTGAAGAAATTTCTATGTAATTTCTGATTAGATACATCTGTAAACAAATTCTTAAAACAAATAACATTGAGAAATCCAGTCTTAACTGGTAGTTATCTTCTGTGATTGAGAGGTCTCATCAAGAAGAAACTTGACTGTAATCTTGGAAGAGTTTATGGGAGATAAACTCTGGGATTCAGGGAGATAAGAATAGAATAAGAAGAATCGTTTTAGATTGATAGGCGAGGAGCTAGAACATCTGTAAACGGATTCTGAGATATTCTATTGGAAAGGCCAAGATTGGATTTGATCTTGGGACTGGATGTAGGTCGTTCAACAACGGCTGAACCAGTATAAATCACTGCGTACAATCTTTCTTACCCTTATCTCTTTTTAATTTCTGCAGTGTGTATTTGTTTGATATTGATTGAGTACTTGAATATCTTTCTGCATATTTTGATATTACATGAAAGACTGTTTCCAGCATGATTGTAAGTGAATCAATATCTTGAACAATAAACGTAACTGGTGCATCTCTCAATATATTCTTTGATCCATATACTTTGTGCATTCATTTGTATTGTAGTTTTGGGACCTTATTTGATGCTATGTTTAATAAATGTACGATTTGTTAAACTGCTGCGCATATCTCTAAAAATAGGTAATCTTCCGCATAATTTTCATTTAACAGAGGTTACTGGTACCAACACCTCCAATGACACAAATGAACTTATTGGATGCACAAGATTGGTTAAAAACCCTAATTGGACAAGAATAAGCCTAGGGAGGACGAAAATGACCTAAATGTTCATCCAATGACACAAATGAACTTATTGGATGCACAAGATTGGTTGAAAACCCTAATTGGAGAAGAAAAAGCCTAGGGAGGACGAAAATGACCTAAATGTTCGTCCAATGACACAAACACACCTATAAGATGCACAAGATTGCATAAAAACCCTAATTGGACAAGAATAAGACTAGGGAGGACGAAAATGACCTAAATGTTCCTCCAATGACACAAACACACCTATTGGATGCACAAGATTGCATAAAAACCCTAATTGGACAAGAATAAGACTAGGGAGGACGAAAATGGCCTAAATGTTCATCCAATGACACAAATGAACTTATTGGATGCACAAGATTGGTTAAAAACCCTAATTGGACAAGAATAAGCCTAGGGAGGACGAAAATGACCTAAATGTTCATCCAATGACACAAATGAACCTATTTGATGCACAAGATTGGTTAAAAACCCTAATTGGACAAGAATAAGCCTAGGGTGGACGAAAATGACCTAAATGTTTATCCAATGACACAAATGAACTTATTGGATGCACAAGATTGGTTAAAAACCCTAATTGGACAAGAATAAGCCTAGGGAGGACGAAAATGACCTAAATGTTCATCCAATGACACAAATGAACTTATTGGAGGCACAAGATTGGTCAAAACCCTAATTGGACAAGAATAAGCCTAGGGTGGACGAAAATGACCTAAATGTTTATCCAATGACACAAATGAACTTATTGGATGCACAAGATTGGTTAAAAACCCTAATTGGACAAGAATAAGCCTAGGGAGGACGAAAATGACCTAAATGTTCATCCAAGACACAAACACACCTATTGGATGCACAAGATTGTTTAGAAACCCTAATTGAACAAGAATAATCCTAGGGAGGACGAAAATGACCTAAATGTTCATCCAATGACACAAATATACCTATTGGATGCACAAGATTGGTTAAAAACCCTAATTGGACAAGAATAAGCCTAGGGAGGACGAAAATGACCTAAATGTTCATCCAATGACACAAATGAACTTATTGGATGCACAAGATTGCTTAAAAACCTTAGTTGGACAAGAATAAGCCTAGGGAGGACGAAAATGACCTAAATGTTCATCCAATGACACAAATACACCTATTGGATACACAAGATTGGTTAGAAACCCTAATTGGACAAGAATAAGCCTAGGGAGGACGAAAATGACCTAAATGTTCATCCAATGACACAAACACACCTATTGGATGCACAAGATTGGTTAAAAACCCTAATTGGACAAGAATAAGCCTTGGGAGGACGAAAATGACATAAATGTTCATCCAATGACACAAATGAACTTATTGGATGCACAAGATTAGTTAAAAACCCTAATTGGACAAGAATAAGCCTAGGGTGGACGAAAATGACCTAAATGTTTATCCAATGACACAAATGAACTTATTGGATGCACAAGATTGGTTAAAAACCCTAATTGGACAAGAATAAGCCTAGGGAGGACGAAAATGACCTAAATGTTCATCCAATGACACAAACACACCTATTGGATGCACAAGATTGGTTAAAAACCCTAATTGGAAAAGAATAAGCCTTGGGAGGACGAAAATGACCTAAATGTTCATCCAATGACACAAATGAACTTATTGGATGCACAAGATTGGTTAAAAACCCTAATTGGACAAGAATAAGCCTAGTGTAGGCGAAAATGACCTAAATGTTTATCCAATGACACAAATGAACTTATTGGATGCACAAGATTGGTTAAAAACTCTAATTGGACAAGAATAAGCCTAGGGAGGACGAAAATGACCTAAATGTTCATCCAATGACACAAACACAGCTATTGGATGCACAAGATTGGTTAAAATCCCTAATTGGACAAGAATAAGCCTAGGGAGGACGAAAATGACATAAATGTTCATCCAATGACACAAACACACCTATTGGATGCACAAGATTGGTTAAAAACCCTAATTGGACAAGAATAAGCCTAGGGAGGACGAAAATGACCTAATGTTAGACATATGTTCGTTTTTGATGTTATTGACAAGCATCCAATTTGAAATACATCTAACATTGTCAACTGAGAAAAATTTCAGGAACAACAAATTCAATCCTACATACTCGAAACAATTGCTTGGAACTCAAGGAATCAACAAAATCTTGAAGATCCATGAGCACATCGATTAGCACAATCAATTCCATAACAGGGTTGAATAAGTTTACAAAGTTTGGTGTTACCCAATCGATTAGCACAATCGATTTGTACATCCTTAAAGAAAACAAAAGGGCTATCAATCGATTCTCCAAATCGATTGGTACACATATTGGAAAATAAATTGTACAAGTCAGAGAGCCAGTTTGCCACAAATCGATTAGGCACATCGATTGAGTGAATCACCAAGACTAAACTGATTGTTTAAATCGATTGGACAAATCGATTGACATGCTTACTGAATTTAAAATGTGCAAGTCAGTAGCACGTTTTGCAGGCAATCGATTTGGCAAATCGATTGGAATAATCACTTCTTTAATTTTGTTTTTGTCTACATCGATTGAAACAATCGATTGTTAATGTCCCAGAGCCAAACCTGTTTACTAAATCGATTAGGCCAATCGATTCACTAAAACAAGTTTCAAAATAACTCAGGTCTGGAACATACACAATCGATTACTACAATCTGTTTATATACATCTGGGTAATAAAAGTTGGTATCAATCGACTTGGTAAATCGATTGAATAACCCAACTGATGAAAAGTACTTCAGACTTAAGATCCACAATCGATTGGCACAATCGATTTACATAAAAGTTTTATAAACAGAGATGACTGAATGGTAAAATCGATTAAGCACATCGATGGTTTTGATCTCGTTGTTTGAACAAAACACATCAAGTCGATTCTGCAAATCGATTTAATCATATACTGTCATCAAAGTTTGAAGAACTACTTAAAATAATCGATTGAGCAAATCGATTAGTATGTACAGTTTCAAGATTCAAGAAAAACAAGACTCGCGAAATCGATTGAGGAAATCGATTAACCAGCATTATGACTTTAATGAATCGATTGGATAAATCGATTCATATGTTGTTTTTCCTGAAACTATATAAACTGTTTTTCTGTATCTTCTCAATATACACAACAACATACACAAAACTTTCTGATATCTTTGTTTCTCACTGTGAAATAACTTTGAACATTACTTTTTCAGTTATGAAGATTCATCTTTCATGATCCACAAAAACTGAGAAAGATTGCTGGAGAAACAACTTTAGAGAAGAAAACTGTTGAAGAAATTTCTGTGTAATTTCTGATTAGATACATCTGTAAACAAATTCTTAAAACAAATAACATTGAGAAATCCAGTCTTAACTGGTAGTTATCTTCTGTGATTGAGAGGTCTCATCAAGAAGAAACTTGACTGTAATCTTGGAAGAGTTTATGGGAGATAAACTCTGGGATTCAGGGAGATAAGAATAGAATAAGAAGAATCGTTTTAGATTGATAGGCGAGGAGCTAGAACATCTGTAAACGGATTCTGAGATATTCTATTGGAAAGGCCAAGATTGGATTTGATCTTGGGACTGGATGTAGGTCGTTCAACAACGGCTGAACCAGTATAAATCACTGCGTACAATCTTTCTTACCCTTATCTCTTTTTAATTTCTGCAGTGTGTATTTGTCTGATATTGATTGAATGCTTGAATATCTTTCTGCATACTTTGATACTACATGAAAGACTGTTTCCAGCATGATTGTAAGCGAATCAATATCTTGAACAATAAACGTAACTGGTGCATCTCTCAATATATTCTTTGATCCATATACTTTGTGCATTCATTTGTATTGTAGTTTTGGGACCTTATTCTGATGCTTTGTTTAATAAATGTACGATTTGTTAAACTGCTGCGCATATCTCTAAAAATAGGTAATCTTCCGCATAATTTTCATTTAACAGAGGTTACTGGTACCAACACTCCCTAGGCTTATCCTTTTCCAATTAGGGTTTTTAACCAATCTTGTGCATCCGATAGGTGTGTTTGTGTCATTGGATGAACATTTAGGTCATTTTCGTCCTCCCAATGCTTATTCTTGTCCAATTAGGGTTTTTAACAAATCTTGTGCATCCAATAAGTTCATTTGTGTCATTGGATAAACTTTTAGGTCATTTTTGTCCTCCCTAGGCTTGTCCTTTTCCAATTAGGGTTTTTAACCAATCCTGTGCATCCGATAGGTGTGTTTGTGTCATTGGATGAACATTCAGGTCATTTTCGTCCTCCCAATGCTTATTCTTGTCCAATTAGGGTTTATAACCTATCTTGGGCATCCAATAAGTTCATTTGTGTCAATGGAGGAACATATAGGTCATTTTCATCCTCCCTAGACTTATTCTTGTCCAATTAAGGTTTTTAACCAATCTTGTGCATCCAATAGGTGTGTTTGTATCATTGGATGTATATATAGGTCATTTTCGTCCTCCCTAGACTTATTCTTGTCCAATTAGGGTTTATAACCTATCTTGGGCATCCAATAAGTTCATTTGTGTCAATGGAGGAACATATAGGTCATTTTCATCCTCCCTAGACTTATTCTTGTCCAATTAAGGTTTTTAACAAATCTTGTGCATCCAATAGGTGTGTTTGTATCATTGGATGTATATATAGGTCATTTTCGTCCTCCCTAGACTTATTCTTGTCCAATTAGGGTTTTTAACAAATCTTGTGCATCCAATAAGTTCATTTGTGTCATTGGATAAACATTTAGGTCATTTTCGTCCTCCCTAGGCTTATCCTTGTCCAATAAGGGTTTTTAACCAATCTTGTGCATACGATAGGTGTGTTTGTGTCATTGGATGAACATTTTGGTCATTTTCGTCCTCCCAAGGCTTATTCTTGTCCAATTAGGGTTTTTAACCAATCATGTGCATCCAATAAGTTCATTTGTGTCAATGGAGGAACATATAGGTCATTTTCGTCCTCCCTAGACTTATTTTTGTCCAATTAGGGTTTTTAACCAATCTTGTGCATTCAATAGGTGTGTTTGTTTCATTGGATGTACATATAGGTCATTTTCGTCCTCCCTAGACTTATTCTTGTCCAATTAGGGTTTTTAACCAATCTTGTGCATCCAATAAGTTCATTTGTGTCATTGGAGGAACATATAGGTCATTTTCGTCCTCCCTAGGCTTATTCTTGTCCAATTAGAATTTTTAACCAATCTTGTGCATCCAATAGGTGTGTTTGTGTCATTGGATTATTATTTAGGTCATTTTCGTCCTCCCTAGGCTTATTCTTGTCCAATTAGGGTTTTTAACAAATCTTGTGCATCCAATAAGTTCATTTGTGTCATTGGATAAACATTTACGTCATTTTCTTCCTCCCTAGGCTTATCCTTGTCCAATTAGTGTTTTTAACCAATCTTGTGCATCCGATAGGTGTGTTTGTGTCATTGGATGAACATTTAGGTCATTTTCGTCCTCCCAAAGCTTATTCTTGTCCAATTAGGGTTTTTAACCAATCTTGTGCATCCAATAAGTTCATTTGTGTCAATGGAGGAACATATAGGTCATTTTCGTCCTCGCTAGACTTATTCTTGTCCAATTAGGGTTTTTAACCAATCTTGTGCATCCAATAGGTGTGTTTGTTTCATTGGATGTACATAAAGGTCATTTTCGTCCTCCCAATGCTTATTCTTGTCCAATTAGGGTTTTTAACCAATCTTGTGCATCCAATAAGTTCATTTGTGTCAATGGAGGAACATATAGGTCATTTTCGTCCTCCCCAGGCTTATTCTTGTCCAATTAGGGTTTTTAACCAATCTTGTGCATCCAATAGGTGTGTTTGTGTCATTGGATTAATATTTAGGTCATTTTCGTCCTCCCTAGGCTTATTCTTGTCCAATTAGGGTTTTTAACAAATCTTGTGCATCCAATAGGTGTGTTTGTGTCATTGGATGTACATTTAGGTCATTTTCGTCCTCCCAAGGCTTATTCTTGTCCAATTAGGGTTTTTAACCAATCTTGTGCATCCAATAAGTTCATTTGTGTCAATGGAGGAACATATAGGTCATTTTCGTCCTCCCTAGACTTATTCTTGTCCAATTAGGGTTTTTAACCAATCTTGTGCATCCAATAGGTGTGTTTGTTTCATTGGATGTACATATAGGTCGCTTTCCTCCTCCCTAGACTTATTCTTGTCCAATTAGGGTTTTTAACCAATCTTGCGCATCCAATAAGTTCATTTGTCTCATTGGAGGAACATATAGGTCATTTTTGTCCTCCCTAGGCTTATTCTTGTCCAATTAGGATTTTTAACCAATCTTGTGCATCCAATAGGTGTGTTTGTGTCATTGGATTAATATTTAGGTCATTTTCGTCCTCCCTAGGCTTATTCTTGTCCAATAAGGGTTTTTAACCAATCTGGTGCATCCATTAGGTGTGTTTGTGTCATTGGATTAACATTTAGGTCATTTTCGTCCTCCCTAGGCTTATTCTTGTCCAATTAGGGTTTTTAACCAATCTTGTGCATCCAATAGGTGTGTTTGTGTCATTGGATGTACATTTAGGTCATTTTCGTCCTCCCTAGGCTTATTCTTGTCCAATTAGGGTTTTTAACCAATCTTGTGCATCCAATATGTGCGTTGGTGTCATTGGATTAACATTAAGGTCATTTTCGTCGTCCCTAGGCTTATTCTTGTCCAATTAGAGTTTTTAACAAATCTTGTGCATCCAATAAGTTCATTTTTGTCATTGGAGGAACATATAGGTCATTTTCGTCCTCCCTAGGCTTATTCTTCTCCAATTAGGGTTTTTAACCAATATTGTGCATCCAATAAGTTCATTTGTGTCATTGGATAAATATTTAGGTCATTTTCGTCCTGCCTAGGCTTATTCTTGTCCAATTAGGGTTTTTAACCAATCTTGTGCATCCAATAGGTGTGTTTGTGTCATTGGATTTACATTTAGGTCATTTTCGTCCTCCCTAGGCTTATTCTTGTCCATATACGGTTTTTAACCAATCTTGTGCATCCAATAGGTGTGTTTGTGTCATTGGATTAACATTTAGGTCATTTTCGTACTACCAAGGCTTATTTTTGACCAATTAGGGTTTTTAACCAATCTTGTGCATCGAATAAGTTCATTTGTGTCATTGGAGGAACATATAGGTCATTTTCGTCCTCCCTAGGCTTATTCTTCTCCAATTAGGGTTTTTAACCAATCTTGTGCATCCAATAAGTTCATTTGTCCATATACGGTTTTTAACCAATCTTGTGCATCCAATAGGTGTGTTTGTGTCATTGGATTAACATTTAGGTCATTTTCGTACTACCAAGGCTTATTCTTGTCCAATTAGGGTTTTTAACCAATCTTGTGCATCCAATAGGTGTGTTTGTGTCATTGGATGAACATTTAGGTCATTTTCGTCCTCCCTAGGCTTATTCTTGTCCAATTAGGGTTTTTAACCAAACTTGTGCATCCAATAGGTGGGTTTGTGTCATTGGATAAACATTTAGGTCATTTTCTTCCTCCCTAGGCTTATTCTTGTCCAATTAGGGTTTTTAACCAATCTTGTGCATCCAATAGGTGTGTTTGTGTCATTGGATTAACACTTAGGTCATTTTCTTCCTCCCTAAGCTTATTCTTCTCCAATTAGTGTTTTTAATCAATCTTGTGCATCCAATAAGTTCATTTGTGTCATTGGAGGAACATATAGGTCATTTTCGTCCTCCCTAGGCTTATTCTTGTCCAATTAGGGTTTTTAACCAATCTTGTGCATCCAATAGGTGTGTTTGTGTCATTGGATGATCAATTAGGTCATTTTCGTCCTCCCTAGGCTTATTCTTGTCCAATTAGGGTTTTTAACCAATCTTGTGCATCCGATAAGTTTGTTTGTGTCATTGAATTATTATTTAGGTCATTTTCGTCCTCCCTAGGCATATTCTGGTCCAATTAGGGTTTTTAACCAATCTTGTGCATCCAATAGGTGTGTTTGTGTCATTGGATGATCAATTAGGTCATTTTCGTCCTCCCTAGGCTTATTCTTGTCCAATTAGGGTTTTTGACCAATCTTGTGCATCCAATAGGTGTGTTTGTGTCATTGGATTAACATTTAGGTCATTTTCGTCCTCCCTAGGCTTATTCTTGTCCAATTAGGGTTTTTAACCAATCTTGTGCATCCAATAGGTGTGTTTGTGTCATTGGATTAACATTTAGGTCATTTTCGTCCTCCCAGGCTTATTCTTGTCCAATTAGGGTTTTTAACAAATCTTGTGCATCCAATAAGTTCATTTGTGTCATAGGAGGAACATATAGGTCATTTTCGTGCTCCCTAGGCTTATTCTTCTCCAATTAGGGTTTTTAACCAATCTTGTGCATCCAATAAGTTCATTTGTGTCATTGGATAAACATTTAGGTCATTTTCGTCCTTCCTAGGCTTATTCTTGTCCAATTAGGGTTTTTAACCAATCTTGTGCATCCAATAGGTGTGTTTGTTTCATTGGATGTACATATAGGTCATTTTCGTCCTCCCTAGACTTATTCTTGTCCAATTAGGGTTTTTAACAAATCTTGTGCATCCAATAAGTTCATTTGTGTCATTGGATAAACATTTAGGTCATTTTCGTCCTCCCTAGGCTTATCCTTTTCCAATTAGGGTTTTTAACCAATCTTGTGCATCCGATAGGTGTGTTTGTGTCATTGGATGAACATTTAGGTCATTTTCGTCCTCTCAATGCTTATTCCTATCCAATTAGGGTTTTTAACCAATCTTGTGCATCCAATAAGTTCATTTGTGTCATTGGATAAACATTTAGGTCATTTTCGTCCTCCCTAGGCTTATCCTTTTCCAATTAGGGTTTTTAACCAGTCTTGTGCATCCGATAGGTGTGTTTGTGTCATTGGATGAACATTTAGGTCATTTTCGTCCTCCCAATGCTTATTCTTGTCCAATTAGGGTTTTTAACAAATCTTGTGCATCCAATAAGTTCATTTGTGTCATTGGATAAACTTTGAGGTCATTTTCGTCCTCCCTAGGCTTATCCTTTTCCAATTAGGGTTTTTAACCAATCCTGTGCATCCGATAGGTGTGTTTGTGTCATTGGATGAACGTTTAGGTCATTTTCGTCCTCCCAATGCTTCTTCTTGTCCAATTAGGGTTTTTAACCTATCTTGTGCATCCAATAAGTTCATTTGTGTCAATCGAGGAAAATATAGGTCATTTTCATCCTCCCTAGACTTATTCTTGTCCAATTAGGGTTTTTAACCAATCTTGTGCATCCAATAGGTGTGTTTGTATCATTGGATGTATATATAGGTCATTTTCGTCCTCCCTAGACTTATTGTTGTCCAATTAGGGTTTTTAACAAATCTTGTGCATCCAATAAGTTCATTTGTGTCATTGGATAATCATTTAGGTCATTTTCGTCCTCCCTAGGCTTATCCTTGTCCAATTAGGGTTTTTAACCAATCTTGTGCATCCGATAGGTATGTTTGTGTCATTGGATGAACATTTAGGTCATTTTCGTCATCCCAAGGCTTATTCTTGTCCAATTAGGGTTTTTAACCAATCATGTGCATCCAATAAGTTCATTTGTGTCAATGGAGGAACATATAGGTCATTTTCGTCCTCCCTAGACTTATTTTTGTCCAATTAGGATTTTTAACCAATCTTGTGCATTCAATAGGTGTGTTTGTTTCATTGGATGTACATATAGGTCATTTTCGTCCTCCCTAGACTTATTCTTGTCCAATTATGGTTTTTAACCAATCTTGTGAATCCAATAAGTTCATTTGTGTCATTGGAGGAACATATAGGTCATTTTCGTCCTCCCTAGGCTTATTCTTGTCCAATTAGGGTTTTTAACCAATCTTGTGCATCCAATAGGTGTGTTTGTGTCATTGGATTAATATTTAGGTCATTTTCGTCCTCCCTAGGCTTATTCTTGTCCAATTAGGGTTTTTAACAAATCTTGTGCATCCAATAAGTTCATTTGTGTCATTGGATAAACATTTACGTCATTTTCTTCCTCCCTAGGCTTATCCTTGTCCAATTAGTGTTTTTAACCAATCTTGTGCATCCGATAGGTGTGTTTGTGTCATTGGATGAACATTTAGGTCATTTTCGTCCTCCCAAAGCTTATTCTTGTCCAATTAGGGTTTTTAACCAATCTTGTGCATCCAATAAGTTCATTTGTGTCAATGGAGGAACATATAGGTCATTTTCGTCCTCCCCAGGCTTATTCTTGTCCAATTAGGGTTTTTAACCAATCTTGTGCATCCAATAGGTGTGTTTGTGTCATTGGATTAATATTTTGGTCATTTTTGTCCCCCCTAGGCTTATTCTTGTCCAATTAGGGTTTTTAACAAATCTTGTGCATCCAATAGATGTGTTTGTGTCATTGGATGTACATTTAGGTCATTTTCGTCCTCCCAAGGCTTATTCTTGTCCAATTAGGGTTTTTAACCAATCTTGTGCATCAAATAAGTTCATTTGTGTCAATGGAGGAACATATAGGTCAGTTTCGTCCTCCCTAGACTTATTCTTGTCCAATTAGGGTTTTAAACCAATCTTGTGCATCCAATAGGTGTGTTTGTGTCATTGGATTAACATTTAGGTCATTTTCGTCCTCCCAGGCTTATTCTTGTCCAATTAGGGTTTTTAACAAATCTTGTGCATCCAATAAGTTCATTTGTGTCATAAGAGGAACATATAGGTCATTTTCGTGCTCCCTATGCTTATTCTTCTCCAATTAGGGTTTTTAACCAATCTTGTGCATCCAATAAGTTCATTTGTGTCATTGGATAAACATTTAGGTCATTTTCGTCCTTCCTAGGCTTATTCTTGTCCAATTAGGGTTTTTAACCAATCTTGTGCATCCAATAGGTGTGTTTGTGTCATTAGATGTACATTTAGGTCATTTTTGTCCTCCCTAGGCTTATTCTTGTCCAATTACGATTTTTAACCAATCTTGTGCATCCAATAGGTGTGTTTGTGTCATTGGATTAACATTTAGGTCATTTTCGTACTACCAAAGCTTATTCTTGTCCAATTAGGGTTTTTAACCAATCTTGTGCATCCAATAAGTTCATTTGTGTCATTGGAGGAACATATAGGTCATTTTCGTCCTCCCTAGGCTTATTATTGTCCAATTAGGGTTTTTAACCAATCTTGTGCATCCAATAAGTTCATTTGTGTCATTGGAGGAACATATAGGTCATTTTCGTCCTCCCAAGGCTTATTCTTGTCCAATTAGGGTGTTTAACCAATCTTGTGCATCCAATAGGTGTGTTTGTTTTATTGGATGTACATTTAGGTCATTTTCGTCATCCCTAGGCTTATTCTTGTCCAATTAGGGTTTTTAACCAATCTTGTGCATCCAATAGGCGTGTTTGTGTCATTGGATTAACATTTAGGTCATTTTCGTCCTCCCTAGGCTTATTCTTGTCCAATTAGGGTTTTTAACCAATCTTGTGCATCCAATAGGTGTGTTTGTGTCATTGGATTAACATTTAGGTCATTTTCGTCCTCCCAAGGCTTATTCTTGTCCAATTAGGGTTTTTAACCAATCTTGTGCATCCAATAAGTTCATTTGTGTCATTGGATAAACATTTAGGTCATTTTCGTCCTCCCTAGGCTTATTCTTGTCCAATTAGGGTTTTTAACCAATCTTGTGCATCCAATAAGTTCATTTGTGTCATTGGATGAACATTTAGGTCAGTTTCATCCTCCCTATGCTTATTCTTGTCCAATTAGGGTTTCTAACGAATCTTGTGCATCCAATAGGTGTATTTGTGTCATTGGATGAACATTTAGGTCATTTTCGTCCTCCCTAGGCTTATTCTTGTCCAATTAGGGTTTCTAACCAATCTTGTGCATCCAATAGGTGTGTTTGTGTCATTGGATAAACATTTAGGTCATTTTCGTCCTCCCAAGGCTTATTCTTGTCCAATTAGGGTTTTTAACCAATCTTGTGCATCCAATAAGTTCATTTGTGTCATTGGATAAACATTTAGGTCATTTTCGTCCACCCTAGGCTGATTCTTGTCCAATTAGGGTTTTTAAGCAATCTTGTGCATCCAATAAGTTCATTTGTGTCATTGGATGAACATTTAGGTCATTTTCGTCCTCCCTAGGCTTATTCTTGTCCAATTAGGGTTTTTAAGCAATCTTGTGCATCCAATAAGTTCATTTGTGTCATTGGATGAACATTTAGGTCATTTTTGTCCTCCCTAGGCTTATTCTTGTCCAATTAGGGTTTTTAAGCAATCTTGTGCATCCAATAGGTGTATTTGTGTCATTGGATGAACATTTAGGTCATTTTCGTCCTCCCTAGGCTTATTCTTGTCCAATTAGGGTTTTTAAGCAATCTTGTGCATCCAATAAGTTCATTTGTGTCATTGGATGAACATTTAGGTCATTTTTGTCCTCCCTAGGCTTATTCTTGTCCAATTAGGGTTTTTAACCAATCTTGTGCGTCCAATAGGTGTATTTGTGTCATTGGATGAACATTTAGGTCATTTTCGTCCTCCCTAGGCTTATTCTTGTACAATTAGGGTTTTTAAGCAATCTTGTGCATCCAATAAGTTCATTTGTGTCATTGGATGAACATTTAGGTCATTTTCGTCCTCCCTAGGCTTATTCTTGTCCAATTAGGGTTTTTAAGCAATCTTGTGCATCCAATAAGTTCATTT
The DNA here is from genome assembly GCA_037974775.1 of Cicer pinnatifidum. Lineage (NCBI taxonomy): Eukaryota > Viridiplantae > Streptophyta > Magnoliopsida > Fabales > Fabaceae > Cicer > Cicer pinnatifidum. Next base: position 601,575 of record JBBPBR010000780.1, read on the forward strand.
GTGTCATTGGATGAACATTTAGGTCATTTTCGTCCTCCCTAAACTTATTCTTGTCCAATTAGGGTTTCTAACCAATCTTGTTCATCCAATAAGTTCATTTGTGTCATTGGATGATCATTTAGGTCATTTTCGTCCTCCCTAGGGTTATTCTTGTCCAATTAGGATTTTTAACAAATCTTGTGCATCCAATAAGTTCATTTGTGTCATTGGATGAACATTTAGGTCATTTTCGTCCTCCCTAGGCTTATTCTTGTCCAATTAGGGTTTTTAAGCAATCTTGTGCATCCAATAAGTTCATTTGTGTCATTGGATGAACATTTAGGTCATTTTTGTCCTCCCTAGGCTTATTCTTGTCCAATTAGGATTTTTAAGCAATCTTGTGCATCCAATAGGTGTATTTGTGTCATTGGATGAACATTTAGGTCATTTTCGTCCTCCCTAGGCTTATTCTTGTCCAATTAGGGTTTTTAAGCAATCTTGTGCATCCAATAAGTTCATTTGTGTCATTGGATGAACATTTAGGTCATTTTCGTCCTCCCTAGGCTTATTCTTGTCCAATTAGGGTTTTTAACCAATCATGTGCATCCAACACGTGTGTTTGTGTCATTGGATGAACATTTAGGTCATTTTCGTCCTCCCTAGGCTTATTCTTGTCCAATTAGGGTTTTTAACCAATCTTGTGCATCCAATAAGTTCATTTGTGTCATTGGATAAACATTTAGGTCATTTTCGTCCACCTTAGGCTTATTCTTGTCCAATTAGGGTTTTTAACCAATCTTGTGCATCCAATAAGTTCATTTGTGTCATTGGATGAACATTTAGGTCATTTTCGTCCTCCCTAGGCTTATTCTTGTCCAATTAGGGTTTTTAAGCAATCTTGTGCATCCAATAAGTTCATTTGTGTCATTGGATGAACATTTAGGTCATTTTCGTCCTCCCTAGGCTTATTTTGGTGCAATTAGGGTTTTTAACCAATCTTGTGCATCCAATAGGTGTGTTTGTGACATTAGATGAACATTTAGGTCATTTTCATCCTCCCTAGGCTTATTGTTGTCCAATTAGGGTTTTTAACCAATCTTGTGCATCCAATAGGTGTGTTTGTGTCATTAGATGAACATTTAGGTCATTTTCATCCTCCCTAGGCTTATTGTTGTCCAATTAGGGTTTTTAACCAATCTTGTGCATCCAATAGGTGTGTTTGTGTCATTGGATTAACATTTAGGTCATTTTCGTCCTCCCTAGGCTTATTCTTGTCCAATTAGGGTTTTTAACCAATCTTGTACATCCAATAGGTGTGTTTGTGTCATTGGATGTACATTTAGGTCATTTTCGTCATCCCTAGGCTTATTCTTGTCCAATTAGGGTTTTTAACCAATCTTGTGCATCCAATAGGTGTGTTTGTGTCATTGGATTAACATTTAGGTCATTTTCGTCCTCCCTAGGCTTATTCTTGTCCAATTAGGGTTTTTAACCAATCTTGTGCATCCAATAGGTGTGTTTGTGTCATTGGATTAACATTTAGGTCATTTTCGTCCACCCTAGGCTTATTCTTGTCCAATTAGGGTTTTTAACAAATCTTGTGCATCCAATAAGTTCATTTGTGTCATTGGATAAACATTTAGGTCATTTTCGTCCTCCCTAGGCTTATCCTTGTCCAATTAGGGTTTTTAACCAATCTTGTGCATCCGATAGGTGTGTTTGTGTCATTGGATGAACATTTAGGTCATTTTCGTCCTCCCAAAGCTTATTCTTGTCCAATTAGGGTTTTTAACCAATCTTGTGCATCCAATAAGTTCATTTGTGTCAATGGAGGAACATATAGGTCATTTTCGTCCTCCCTAGGCTTATTCTTGTCCAATTAGGGTTTTTAACCAATCTTGTGCATTCAATAGGTGTGTTTGTTTCATTGGATTAATATTTAGGTCATTTTTGTCCTCCCTAGACTTATTCTTGTCCAATTATGGTTTTTAACCAATCTTGTGCATCCAATAAGTTCATTTGTGTCATTGGAGGAACATATAGGTCATTTTCGTCCTCTCTAGGCTTATTCTTGTCCAATTAGGGTTTTTAACCAATCTTGTGCATCCAATAGGTGTGTTTGTGTCATTGGATGAACATTTAGGTCATTTTCGTCCTCCCAAGGCTTATTCATGTCCAATTAGGGTTTTTAACCAATCTTGTGCATCCAATAAGTTCATTTGTGTCAATGGAGGAACATATAGGTCATTTTCGTCCTCCCTAGACTTATTCTTGTCCAATTAGGGTTTTTAACCAATCTTGTGCATCCAATAGGTGTGTTTGTTTCATTGGATGTACATAAAGGTCATTTTCGTCCTCCCAAGGCTTATTCTTGTCCAATTAGGGTTTTTAACCAATCTTGTGCATCCAATAAGTTCATTTGTGTCATTGGATAAACATTTAGGTCATTTTCGTCCTCCCTAGGCTTATCCTTGTCCAATTAGTGTTTTTAACCAATCTTGTGCATCCGATAGGTGTGTTTGTGTCATTGGATGAACATTTAGGTCATTTTCGTCGTCCCAAAGCTTATTCTTGTCCAATTAGGGTTTTTAACCAATCTTGTGCATCCAATAAGTTCATTTGTGTCAATGGAGGAACATATAGGTCATTTTCGTCCTCCCTAGACTTATTCTTGTCCAATTAGGGTTTTTAACCAATCTTGTGCATCCAATAGGTGTGTTTGTGTCATTGGATTAATATTTAGGTCATTTTCGTCCTCCCTAGGCTTATTCTTGTCCAATTAGGGTTTTTAACAAATCTTGTGCATCCAATAGGTGTGTTTGTGTCATTGGATGTACATTTAGGTCATTTTCGTCCTCCCAAGGCTTATTCTTGTCCAATTAGGGTTTTTAACCAATCTTGTGCATCCAATAAGTTCATTTGTGTCAATGGAGGAACATATAGGTCATTTTCGTCCTCCCTAGGCTTATTCTTGTCGAATTAGGGTTTTTAACCAATCTTGTGCATTCAATAGGTGTGTTTGTTTCATTGGATTAATATTTAGGCCATTTTCGTCCTCCCTAGACTTATTCTTGTCCAATTAGGGTTTTTAACTAATCTTGTGCATCCAATAGGTGTGTTTGTGTCATTGGATGAACATTTAGGTCATTTTCGTCCTCCCAAGGCTTACTCATGTCCAATTAGGGTTTTTAACCAATCTTGTGCATCCAATAAGTTCATTTGTGTCAATGGAGGAACATATAGGTCATTTTCGTCCTCCCTAGACTTATTCTTGTCCAATTAGGGTTTTTAACCAATCTTGTGCATCCAATAGGTGTGTTTGTTTCATTGGATGTACATAAAGGTCATTTTCGTCCTCCCAAGGCTTATTCTTGTCCAATTAGGGTTTTTAACCAATCTTGTGCATCCAATAAGTTCATTTGTGTCATTGGATAAACATTTAGGTCATTTTCGTCCTCCCTAGACTTATTCTTGTCCAATTAAGGTTTTTAACCAATCTTGTGCATCCAATAGGTGTGTTTGTATCATTGGATGTATATATAGGTCATTATCGTCCTCCCTAGACTTATTCTTGTCCAATTAGGGTTTTTAACAAATCTTGTGCATCCAATAAGTTCATTTGTGTCATTGGATAAACATTTAGGTCATTTTCGTCCTCCCTAGGCTTATCCTTGTCCAATAAGGGTTTTTAACCAATCTTGTGCATACGATAAGTGTGTTTGTGTCATTGGATGAACATTTTGGTCATTTTCGTCCTCCCAAGGCTTATTCTTGTCCAATTAGGGTTTTTAACCAATCATGTGCATCCAATAAGTTCATTTGTGTCAATGGAGGAACATATAGGTCATTTTCGTCCTCCCTAGACTTATTTTTGTCCAATTAGGGTTTTTAACCAATCTTGTGCATTCAATAGGTGTGTTTGTTTCATTGGATGTACATATAGGTCATTTTCGTCCTCCCTAGACTTATTCTTGTCCAATTAGGGTTTTTAACCAATCTTGTGCATCCAATAAGTTCATTTGTGTCATTGGAGGAACATATAGGTCATTTTCGTCCTCCCTAGGCTTATTCTTGTCCAATTAGAATTTTTAACCAATCTTGTGCATCCAATAGGTGTGTTTGTGTCATTGGATTATTATTTAGGTCATTTTCGTCCTCCCTAGGCTTATTCTTGTCCAATTAGGGTTTTTAACAAATCTTGTGCATCCAATAAGTTCATTTGTGTCATTGGATAAACATTTACGTCATTTTCTTCCTCCCTAGGCTTATCCTTGTCCAATTAGTGTTTTTAACCAATCTTGTGCATCCGATAGGTGTGTTTGTGTCATTGGATGAACATTTAGGTCATTTTCGTCCTCCCAAAGCTTATTCTTGTCCAATTAGGGTTTTTAACCAATCTTGTGCATCCAATAAGTTCATTTGTGTCAATGGAGGAACATATAGGTCATTTTCGTCCTCGCTAGACTTATTCTTGTCCAATTAGGGTTTTTAACCAATCTTGTGCATCCAATAGGTGTGTTTGTTTCATTGGATGTACATAAAGGTCATTTTCGTCCTCCCAATGCTTATTCTTGTCCAATTAAGGTTTTTAACCAATCTTGTGCATCCAATAAGTTCATTTGGGTCAATGGAGGAACATATAGGTCATTTTCGTCCTCCCCAGGCTTATTCTTGTCCAATTAGGGTTTTTAACCAATCTTGTGCATCCAATAGGTGTGTTTGTGTCATTGGATTAATATTTAGGTCATTTTTGTCCTCCCTAGGCTTATTCTTGTCCAATTAGGGTTTTTAACAAATCTTGTGCATCCAATAGGTGTGTTTGTGTCATTGGATGTACATTTAGGTCATTTTCGTCCTCCCAAGGCTTATTCTTGTCCAATTAGGGTTTTTAACCAATCTTGTGCATCCAATAAGTTCATTTGTGTCAATGGAGGAACATATAGGTCATTTTCGTCCTCCCTAGACTTATTCTTGTCCAATTAGGGTTTTTAACCAATCTTGTGCATCCAATAGGTGTGTTTGTTTCATTGGATGTACATATAGGTCGCTTTCCTCCTCCCTAGACTTATTCTTGTCCAATTAGGGTTTTTAACCAATCTTGCGCATCCAATAAGTTCATTTGTCTCATTGGAGGAACATATAGGTCATTTTTGTCCTCCCTAGGCTTATTCTTGTCCAATTAGGATTTTTAACCAATCTTGTGCATCCAATAGGTGTGTTTGTGTCATTGGATTAATATTTAGGTCATTTTCGTCCTCCCTAGGCTTATTCTTGTCCAATAAGGGTTTTTAACCAATCTGGTGCATCCATTAGGTGTGTTTGTGTCATTGGATTAACATTTAGGTCATTTTCGTCCTCCCTAGGCTTATTCTTGTCCAATTAGGGTTTTTAACCAATCTTGTGCATCCAATAGGTGTGTTTGTGTCATTGGATTAACATTTAGGTCATTTTCGTCCTCCCAGGCTTATTCTTGTCCAATTAAGGTTTTTAACAAATCTTGTGCATCCAATAAGTTCATTTGTGTCATAGGAGGAACATATAGGTCATTTTCGTGCTCCCTAGGCTTATTCTTCTCCAATTAGGGTTTTTAACCAATCTTGTGCATCCAATAAGTTCATTTGTGTCATTGGATAAACATTTAGGTCATTTTCGTCCTTCCTAGGCTTATTCTTGTCCAATTAGGGTTTTTAACCAATCTTGTGCATCCAATAGGTGTGTTTGTGTCATTGGATTAACATTTAGGTCATTTTCGTCCTCCCAAGGCTTATTCTTGTCCAATTAGGGTTTTTAACCAATCTTGTGCATCCAATAGGTGTGTTTGTGTCATTGGATTAACATTTAGGTCATTTTCGTACTACCAAGGCTTATTCTTGTCCAATTAGGGTTTTTAACCAATCTTGTGCATCCAATAGGTGTGTTTGTGTCATTTGATTAACATTTAGGTCATTTTCGTCCTCCCTAGGCTTATTCTTGTCCAATTATGGTTTTTAACCAATCTTGTGCATCCAATAGGTGTGTTTGTGTCATTGGATTAACATTTAGGTCATTTTCTTCCTCCCTAGGCTTATTCTTGTCCAATTAGGGTTTTTAACCAATCTTGTGCATCCAATAGGTGTGTTTGTGTCATTGGATTAACACTTAGGTCATTTTCTTCCTCCCTAAGCATATTCTTCTCCAATTAGTGTTTTTAACCAATCTTGTGCATCCAATAAGTTCATTTGTGTCATTGGAGGAACATATAGGTCATTTTCGTCCTCCCTAGGCTTATTCTTGTCCAATTAGGGTTTTTAACCAATCTTGTGCATCCAATAGGTGTGTTTGTGTCATTGGATTAACATTTAGGTCATTTTCGTCCTCCCTAGGCTTATTCTTGTCCAATTAGGGTTTTTTAACAAATCTTGTGCATCCAATAAGTTCATTTGTGTCATTGGACGAACATATAGGTCATTTTCGTCCTCCCTAGGCTTATTCTTGTCTAATTAGGGTTTTTAATCAATCTTGTGCATCCAATAGGTGTGTTTGTGTCATTGGATGTACATTTAGGTCATTTTCGTCCTCACTAGGCTTATTCTTGTCCAATTAGGGTTTTTAACCAATCTTGTGCATCCAATAAGTTCATTTGTGTCATTGGAGGAACATATAGGTCATTTTCGTCCTCCCTAGGCTTATTCTTGTCCAATTAGGGTTTTTAACCAATCTTGTGCATCCAATAGGTGTGTTTGTGTCATTGGATTAACAATTAGGTCATTTTCGTCCTCCCTAGGCTTATTCTTGTCCAATTAGGGTTTTTAACCAATCTTGTGCATCCAATAAGTTCATTTGTGTCATTGGAGGAACATATAGGTCATTTTCGTCCTCCCTAGGCTTATTCTTGTCCAATTAGGGTTTTTAACCAATCTTGTGCATCCAATAGGTGTGTTTGTATCATTGGATTAACATTTAGGTCATTTTCGTACTACCAAGGCTTATTCTTGTCCAATTAGGGTTTTTAACCAATCTTGTGCATCCAATAAGTTCATTTGTGTCATTGGAGGAACATATAGGTCATTTTCGTCCTCCCTAGGCTTATTCTTGTCCAATTAGGGTTTTTAACCAATCTTGTGCATCCAATAGGTGTGTTTGTGTCATTGGATGTACATTTAGGTCATTTTCGTCCTCGCTAGGCTTATTCTTGTCCAATTAGGGTTTTTAACGAATCTTGTGCATCCAATAGGTGTGTTTGTGTCATTGGATTAATATTTAGGTCATTTTCGTCCTCCCTACGCTTATTCTTGTCCAATTAGGGTTTTTAACCAATCTTGTGCATCCAATAGGTGTGTTTGTGTCATTGGATGTACATTTAGGTCATTTTCGTCCTCCCTAGGCTTATTCTTGTCCAATTAGGGTTTTTAACCAATCTTGTGCATCCAATAAGTTCATTTGTGTCATTGGAGGAACATATAGGTCATTTTCGTCCTCCCTAGGCTTATTCTTGTCCAATTAGGGTTTTTAACCAATCTTGTGCATCCAATAGGTGTGTTTGTGTCATTGGATGTACATTTAGGTCATTTTCGTCCTCCCAAGGCTTATTCTTGTCCAATTAGGGTTTTTAACCATTCTTGTGCATCCAATAAGTTCCTTTGTGTCAATGGAGGAACATATAGGTCATTTGCGTCCTCCCTAGACTAATTCTTGTCCAATTAGGGTTTTTCACCAATCTTGTGCATTCAATAGGTGTGTTGGTTTCATTGGATGTACATATAGGTCATTTTCGTCCTCCCTAGACTTATTCTTGTCCAATTAGGGTTTTTAACCAATCTTGTGCATCCAATAAGTTCATTTGTGTCATTGGAGGAACATATAGGTCATTTTCGTCCTCCCTAGGCTTATTCTTGTCCAATTAGGGTTTTTAACCAATCTTGTGCATCCAATAGGTGTGTTTGTGTCATTGGATTAATATTTAGGTCATTTTTGTCCTCCCTAGGCTTATTCTTGTCCAATTAGGGTTTTTAACAAATCTTGTGCATCCAATAAGTTCATTTGTGTCATTGGATAAACATTTAGGTCATTTTCGTCCTCCCTAGGCTTATCCTTGTCCAATTAGGGTTTTTAACAAATCTTGTGCATCCGATAGGTGTGTTTGTGTCATTGGATGAACATTTAAGTCATTTTCATCCTCCCAAGGCTTATTCTTGTCCAATTAGGGATTTTAACCAATCTTGTGCATCCAATAAGTTCATTTGTGTCATTGGAGGAACATATAGGTCATTATCGTCCTCCCTTGACTTATTCTTGTCCAATTAGGGTTTTTAACCAATCTTGTGCATCCAATAGGTGTGTTTGTTTCATTGGATGTACATATAGGTCATTTTCGTCCTCCCTAGACTTATTCTTGTCCAATTAGGGTTTTTAACCAATCTTGTGCATCCAATAAGTTCATTTGTGTCATTGGAGGAACATATAGGTCATTTTCGTCCTCCCTAGGCTTATTCTTCTCCAATTATGGTTTTTAACTAGTCTTGTGCATCCAATAAGTTCATTTGTCCAATTACGGTTTTTAACCAATCTTGTGCATCCATTAGGTGTGTTTGTGTCATTGGATTAACATTTAGGTCATTTTCGTACTACCAAGGCTTATTCTTGTCCAATTAGGGTTTTTAACCAATCTTGTGCATCCAATAGGTGTGTTTGTGTCATTGGATGTACATTTAGGTCATTTTCGTCCTCCCTAGGCTTATTCTTGTCCAATTAGGGTTTTTAAACAATCTTGTGCATCCAATAAGTTCATTTGTGTCATTGGAGGAACATATAGGTCATTTTCGTCCTCCCTAGGCTTATTCTTGTCCAATTAGGGTTTTTAACCAATCTTGTGCATCCAATAGGTGTGTTTGTGTCATTGGATAAACATTTAGGTCATTTTCGTCCTCCCTAGGCTTATTCTTATCCAATTAGGGTTTTTAACTAATCTTGTGCATCCGATAGGTGTGTTTGTGTCATTGGATGAACATTTAGGTCATTTTCGTACTCACAAGGCTTATTCTTGTCCAATTAGGGTTTTTAACCAATCTTGTGCATCCAATAAGTTCATTTGTGTCATTGGAGGAACATATAGGTCATTTTCGTCCTCCCTAGGCTTATTCTTGTCCAATTAGGGTTTTTAACCAATCTTGTGCATCCAATAGGTGTGTTTGTGTCATTGGATTAACAATTAGGTCATTTTCGTCCTCCCTAGGCTTATTCTTGTCCAATTAGGGTTTTTAACCAATCTTGTGCATCCAATAGGTGTGTTTGTGTCATTGGATTAACATTTAGGTCATTTTCGTCATCCCTAGGCTTATTCTTGTCCAATTAGGGTTTTTAACCAATCTTGTGCATCCAATAGGTGTGTTTGTGTCATTGGATGATCAATTAGGTCATTTTCGTCATCCCTAGGCTTATTCTTGTCCAATTAGGGTTTTTAACCAATCTAGTGCATCCAATAAGTTCATTTGTGTCATTGGATTTACATTTAGGACATTTTCGTCCTCCCTACACATATTCTTGTCCAATTAGGGTTTTTAACCAATCTTGTGCATCCAATAGGTGTGTTTGTGTCATTGGATGATCAATTAGGTCATTTTCGTCCTCCCTAGGCTTATTCTTGCCCAATTAGGGTTTTTAACCAATCTTTTGCATCCAATAAGTTGAGTTGTGTAATTGGATTAATATTTAGGTCATTTTCGTCCTCCCTAGGCTTATTCTTGTCCAATTAGGATTTTTAACCAATCTTGTGCATCCAATAAGTTCATTTGTGTCATTGGATTAACATTTAGGTCATTTTCGTCCTCCCTAGGCATATTCTTGTCCAATTAGGGTTTTTAACCAATCTTGTGCATCCAATAGGTGTGTTTGCGGCAATGGATGATCAATTTGGTCATTTTCGTCCTCCCTAGCCTTATTCTTGTCCAATTAGGGTTTTTAACCAATCTTGTGCATCCAATAGGTGTGTTTGTGTCATTGGATGATCAATTAGGTCATTTTCGTCCTCCCTAGGCTTATTCTTGTCTAATTAGGGTTTTTAACCAATCTTGTGCATCCAATAAGTTCATTTGTGTCATTGGATGATGAATTAGGTCATTTTCGTCCTCCCTAGGCATATTCTTGTCCACCTAGGGTTTTTATCCAATCTTGTGCATCCAATAAGTTCATTTGTGTCATTGGATTAACATTTAGGTCATTTTCGTCCTCCCTAGGCATATTCTTGTCCAATTAGGGTTTTTAACCAATCTTGTGCATCCAATAGGTGTGTTTGTGTCATTGGATGATCAATTAGGTCATTTTCGTCCTCCCTAGGCATATTCTTGTCCAATTAGGGTTTTTAACCAATCTTGTGCATCCAATAGGTGTGTTTGTGTCATTGGATGATCAATTAGGTCATTTTCGTCCTCCCTAAGCATATTCTTGTCCAATTAGGGTTTTTAACCAATCTCGTGCATCCAATAGGTGTGTTTGTGTAATTGGATGATCAATTAGGCCATTTCCGTCCTCCCTAGGCTTATTCTTGTCCAATTAGGGTTTTTAACCAATCTTGTGCATCCAATTGGTGTGTTTGTGTCATTGGATGATCAATTAGGTCATTTTCGTCCTACCTAGGCATATTCTTGTTTAATTAGGGTTTTTAACCAATCTTGTGCATCCAATAGGTATGTTTGTGTCATTGGATGATCAATTAGGTCATTTTCGTCTCCCTAGGCATATTCTTGTCCAATTAGGGTTTTTAACCAATCTTGTGCATCCAATAGGTGTGTCTGTGTCATTGGATGATCAATTAGGTCATTTTCGTCCTCCCTAGGCTTATTCTTGTCCAATTATAGATTTTAACCAATCTTGTGCATCCAATAAGTTGAGTTGTGTCATTGGATTAACATTTAGGTCATTTTCGTTCTCCCTAGGCTTATTCTTGTCCAATTAGGGTTTTTAACCAATCTGGTGCATCCAATAAGTTCATTTGTGTTATTGGATTAACAGTTAGGTCATATTCGTACTCCCTAGGCATATTCTTGTCCAATTAGGGTTTTTAACCAATCTTGTGCATCCAATAGGTGTGTTTGTGTCACTGGATGATCAATTAGGTCATTTTCGTCCTCCCTAGGCTTATTCTTGTCCAATTAGGGTTTTTAACCAATCTTGTGCATCCAATAGGTGTGTTTGTGTCATTGGATTAACATTTAGGTCATTTTCGTCCTCCCAAGGCTTATTCTTGTCCAATTAGGGTTTTTAACCAATCTTGTGCATCCAATAAGTTCATTTGTGTCAATGGAGGAACATATAGGTCATTTTCGTCCTCCCTAGACTTATTCTTGTCCAATTAGGGTTTTTAACCAATCTTGTGCATCCAATAGGTGTGTTTGTTTCATTGGATGTACATAAAGGTCATTTTCGTCCTCCCAAGGCTTATTCTTGTCCAATTAGGGTTTTTAACCAATCTTGTGCATCCAATAAGTTCATTTGTGTCATTGGATAAACATTTAGGTCATTTTCGTCCTCCCTAGGCTTATCCTTGTCCAATTAGTGTTTTTAACCAATCTTGTGCATCCGATAGGTGTGTTTGTGTCATTGGATGAACATTTAGGTCATTTTCGTCGTCCCAAAGCTTATTCTTGTCCAATTAGGGTTTTTAACCAATCTTGTGCATCCAATAAGTTCATTTGTGTCAATGGAGGAACATATAGGTCATTTTCGTCCTCCCTAGACTTATTCTTGTCCAATTAGGGTTTTTAACCAATCTTGTGCATCCAATAGGTGTGTTTGTTTCATTGGATGTACATAAAGGTCATTTTCGTCCTCCCAAGGCTTATTCTTGTCCAATTAGGGTTTTTAACTAATCTTGTGCATCCAATAAGTTCATTTGTGTCAATGGAGGAACATATAGGTCATTTTCGTCCTCCCTAGGCTTATTCTTGTCCAATTAGGGTTTTTAACCAATCTTTTGCATTCAATAGGTGTGTTTGTTTCATTGGATTAATATTTAGGTCATTTTCGTCCTCCCTAGGCTTATTCTTGTCCAATTAGGGTTTTTAACCAATCTTGTGCATCCAATAGGTGTGTTTGAGTCATTGGATTAATATTTAGGTCATTTTCGTTCTCCCTAGGCTTATTCTTGTCCAATTAGGGTTTTTAACAAATCTTGTGCATCCAATAAGTTCGTTTGCGTCATTGGATAAACATTTAGGTCATTTTCGTCCTCCCTAGACTTATTCTTGTCCAATTAGGGTTTTTAACCAATCTTGTGCATCCAATAGGTGTGTTTGTATCATTGGATGTACATATAGGTCATTTTCGTCCTCCCTAGACTTATTCTTGTCCAATTAGGGTTTTTAACAAATCTTGTGCATCCAATAAGTTCATTTGTGTCATTGGATAAACATTTAGGTCATTATCGTCCTCCCTAGGCTTATCCTTTTCCAATTAGGGTTTTTAACCAATCTTGTGCATCCGATAGGTGTGTTTGTGTCATTGGATGAACATTTAGGTCATTTTCGTCCTCTCAATGCTTATTCCTATCCAATTAGGGTTTTTAACCAATCTTGTGCATCCAATAAGTTCATTTGTGTCATTGGATAAACATTTAGGTCATTTTCGTCCTCCCTAGGCTTATCCTTTTCCAATTAGGGTTTTTAACCAGTCTTGTGCATCCGATAGGTGTGTTTGTGTCATTGGATGAACATTTAGGTCATTTTCGTCCTCCCAATGCTTATTCTTGTCCAATTAGGGTTTTTAACAAATCTTGTGCATCCAATAAGTTCATTTGTGTCATTGGATAAACTTTGAGGTCATTTTCGTCCTCCCTAGGCTTATCCTTTTCCAATTAGGGTTTTTAACCAATCCTGTGCATCCGATAGGTGTGTTTGTGTCATTGGATGAACGTTTAGGTCATTTTCGTCCTCCCAATGCTTCTTCTTGTCCAATTAGGGTTTTTAACCTATCTTGTGCATCCAATAAGTTCATTTGTGTCAATCGAGGAAAATATAGGTCATTTTCATCCTCCCTAGACTTATTCTTGTCCAATTAGGGTTTTTAACCAATCTTGTGCATCCAATAGGTGTGTTTGTATCATTGGATGTATATATAGGTCATTTTCGTCCTCCCTAGACTTATTCTTGTCCAATTAGGGTTTTTAACAAATCTTGTGCATCCAATAAGTTCATTTGTGTCATTGGATAAACATTTAGGTCATTTTCGTCCTCCCTAGGCTTATCCTTGTCCAATAAGGGTTTTTAACCAATCTTGTGCATACGATAAGTGTGTTTGTGTCATTGGATGAACATTTTGGTCATTTTCGTCCTCCCAAGGCTTATTCTTGTCCAATTAGGGTTTTTAACCAATCATGTGCATCCAATAAGTTCATTTGTGTCAATGGAGGAACATATAGGTCATTTTCGTCCTCCCTAGACTTATTTTTGTCCAATTAGGGTTTTTAACCAATCTTGTGCATTCAATAGGTGTGTTTGTTTCATTGGATGTACATATAGGTCATTTTCGTCCTCCCTAGACTTATTCTTGTCCAATTAGGGTTTTTAACCAATCTTGTGCATCCAATAAGTTCATTTGTGTCATTGGAGGAACATATAGGTCATTTTCGTCCTCCCTAGTCTTATTCTTGTCCAATTAGGGTTTTTAACCAATCTTGTGCATCCAAAAGGTGTGTTTGTGTCATTGGATTATTATTTAGGTCATTTTCGTCCTCCCTAGGCTTATTCTTGTCCAATTAGGGTTTTTAACAAATCTTGTGCATCCAATAAGTTCATTTGTGTCATTGGATAAACATTTACGTCATTTTCTTCCTCCCTAGGCTTATCCTTGTCCAATTAGTGTTTTTAACCAATCTTGTGCATCCGATAGGTGTGTTTGTGTCATTGGATGAACATTTAGGTCATTTTCGTCCTCCCAAAGCTTATTCTTGTCCAATTAGGGTTTTTAACCAATCTTGTGCATCCAATAAGTTCATTTGTGTCAATGGAGGAACATATAGGTCATTTTCGTCCTCGCTAGACTTATTCTTGTCCAATTAGGGTTTTTAACCAATCTTGTGCATCCAATAGGTGTGTTTGTTTCATTGGATGTACATAAAGGTCATTTTCGTCCTCCCAATGCTTATTCTTGTCCAATTAAGGTTTTTAACCAATCTTGTGCATCCAATAAGTTCATTTGTGTCAATGGAGGAACATATAGGTCATTTTCGTCCTCCCCAGGCTTATTCTTGTCCAATTAGGGTTTTTAACCAATCTTGTGCATCCAATAGGTGTGTTTGTGTCATTGGATTAATATTTAGGTCATTTTTGTCCTCCCTAGGCTTATTCTTGTCCAATTAGGGTTTTTAACAAATCTTGTGCATCCAATAGGTGTGTTTGTGTCATTGGATGTACATTTAGGTCATTTTCGTCCTCCCAAGGCTTATTCTTGTCCAATTAGGGTTTTTAACCAATCTTGTGCATCCAATAAGTTCATTTGTGTCAATGGAGGAACATATAGGTCATTTTCGTCCTCCCTAGACTTATTCTTGTCCAATTAGGGTTTTTAACCAATCTTGTGCATCCAATAGGTGTGTTTGTTTCATTGGATGTACATAAAGGTCATTTTCGTCCTCCCAAGGCTTATTCTTGTCCAATTAGGGTTTTTAACTAATCTTGTGCATCCAATAAGTTCATTTGGGTCAATGGAGGAACATATAGGTCATTTTCGTCCTCCCCAGGCTTATTCTTGTCCAATTAGGGTTTTTAACCAATCTTGTGCATCCAATAGGTGTGTTTGTGTCATTGGATTAATATTTAGGTCATTTTCGTCCTCCCTAGGCTTATTCTTGTCCAATTAGGGTTTTTAACAAATCTTGTGCATCCAATAAGTTCATTTGTGTCATTGGATAAACATTTAGGTCATTTTCGTCCTCCCTAGGCTTATCCTTGTCCAATTAGGGTTTTTAACCAATCTTGTGCATCCGATAGGTGTGTTTGTGTCATTGGATGAACATTTAGGTCATTTTCGTCCTCCCAAAGCTTATTCTTGTCCAATTAGGGTTTTTAACCAATCTTGTGCATCCAATAAGTTCATTTGTGTCAATGGAGGAACATATAGGTCATTTTCGTCCTCCCTAGACTTATTCTTGTCCAATTAGGGTTTTTAACCAATCTTGTGCATCCAATAGGTGTGTTTGTTTCATTGGATGTACATATAGGTCATTTTCGTCCTCCCAAGGCTTATTCTTGTCCAATTAGGGTTTTTAACCAATCTTGTGCATCCAATAAGTTCATTTGTGTCAATGGAGGAACATATAGGTCATTTTCGTCCTCCCTAGGCTTATTCTTGTCCAATTAGGGTTTTTAACCAATCTTGTGCATTCAATAGGTGTGTTTGTTTCATTGGATTAATATTTAGGTCATTTTCGTCCTCCCTAGACTTATTCTTGTCCAATTAGGGTTTTTAACCAATCTTGTGCATCCAATAAGTTCATTTGTGTCATTGGAGGAACATATAGGTCATTTTCGTCCTCTCTAGGCTTATTCTTGTCCAATTAGGGTTTTTAACCAATCTTGTGCATCCAATAGGTGTGTTTGTGTCATTGGATGAACATTTAGGTCATTTTCGTCCTCCCAAGGCTTATTCTTGTCCAATTAGGGTATTTAACCAATCTTGTGCATCCAATAAGTTCATTTGTGTCAATGGAGAAACATATAGGTCATTTTCGTCCTCCCTAGACTTATTCTTGTCTAATTAAGGTTTTTAACCAATCTTGTGCATCCAATAGGTGTGTTTGTTTCATTGGATGTACATAAAGGTCATTTTCGTCCTCCCAAGGCTTATTCTTGTCCAATTTGGGTTTTTAACCAATCCTGTGCATCCAATAAGTTCATTTATGTCAATGGAGGAACATATAGGTCATTTTCGTCCTCCCCAGGCTTATTCTTGTCCAATTAGGGTTTTTAACCAATCTTGTGCATCCAATAGGTGTGTTTGTGTCATTGGATTAATATTTAGGTCATTTTCGTCCTTCCTAGGCTTATTCTTGTCCAATAAGGGTTTTTAACAAATCTTGTGCATCCAATAAGTTCATTTGTGTCACTGGATAAACATTTAGGTCATTTTCGTCCTCCCTAGGCTTATCCTTGTCCAATTAGGGTTTTTAACCAATCTTGTGCATCCGATAGGTGTGTTTGTGTCATTGGATGAACATTTAGGTCATTTTCGTCCTCCCAAGGCTTTTTATTGTCCAATTAGGGTTTTTAACCAATCTTGTGCATCCAATAAGTTCATTTGTGTCATTGGAGGAACATATAGGTCATTTTCGTCCTCCCTAGGCTTATTCTTGTCCAATTAGGGTTTTTAACCAATCTTGTGCATCCAATAGGTGTGTTTGTGTCATTGGATGTACATTTAGGTCATTTTTGTCCTCCCTAGGCTTATTCTTGTGCAATTAGGGTTTTTAACAAATCTTGTGCATCCAATAAGTTCATTTGTGTCATTGGAGGAACATATAGGTCATTTTCGTCCTCCCTAGGCTTATTCTTGTCCAATTAGGGTTTTTAACCAATCTTGTGCATCCAATAGGTGTGTTTGTGTCATTGGATGTACATTTAGGTCATTTTCGTCCTCCCTATGCTTATTCTTGTCCAATTAGGGTTTTTAACCAATCTTGTGCATCCGATAAGTGTGTTTGTGTCATTGGATGAACATTTAGGTCATTTTCGTACTCCCAAGGCTTATTCTTGTCCAATTAGGGTTTTTAACCAATCTTGTGCATCCAATAAGTTCATTTGTGTCATTGGATAAACATTTAGGTCATTTTCGTCCTTCCTAGGCTTATTCTTGTCCGATTAGGGTTTTTAACCAATCTTGTGCATCCAATAGGTGTGTTTGTGTCATTGGATGTACATTTAGGTCATTTTCGTCCTCCCTAGGCTTATTCTTGTCCAATTACGATTTTTAACCAATCTTGTGCATCCAATAGGTGTGTTTGTGTCATTGGATTAACATTTAGGTCATTTTCGTACTACCAAAGCTTATTCTTGTCCAATTAGGGTTTTTAACCAATCTTGTGCATCCAATAAGTTCATTTGTGTCATTGGAGGAACATATAGGTCATTTTCGTCCTCCCTAGGCTTATTATTGTCCAATTAGGGTTTTTAACCAATCTTGTGCATCCAATAAGTTCATTTGTGTCATTGGAGGAACATATAGGTCATTTTCGTCCTCCCAAGGCTTATTCTTGTCCAATTAGGGTGTTTAACCAATCTTGTGCATCCAATAGGTGTGTTTGTTTTATTGGATGTACATTTAGGTCATTTTCGTCATCCCTAGGCTTATTCTTGTCCAATTAGGGTTTTTAACCAATCTTGTGCATCCAATAGGCGTGTTTGTGTCATTGGATTAACATTTAGGTCATTTTCGTCCTCCCTAGGCTTATTCTTGTCCAATTAGGGTTTTTAACCAATCTTGTGCATCCAATAGGTGTGTTTGTGTCATTGGATTAACATTTAGGTCATTTTCGTCCTCCCAAGGCTTATTCTTGTCCAATTAGGGTTTTTAACCAATCTTGTGCATCCAATAGGTGTGTTTGTGTCATTGGATTAACATTTAGGTCATTTTCGTCCTCCCAAGGCTTATTCTTTTCCAATTAGGGTTTTTAACCAATCTTGTGCATCCAATAAGTTCATTTGTGTCATTGGAGGAACATTTAGGTCATTTTCGTCCTCCCAAGGCTTATTCTTTTCCAATTAGGGTTTTTAACCAATCTTGTGCATCCAATAGGTGTGTTTTTGTCATTGGATTAACAATTAGGTCATTTTCGTCCTCCCAAGACTTATTCTTGTCCAATTAGGGTTTTTAACCAATCTTGTGCATCCAATAAGTTCATTTGTGTCATTGGAGGAACATATATGTCATTTTGTCCTCCCTAGACTTATTCTTGTCCAATTAGGGTTTTTAACCAATCTTGTGCATCCAATAGGTGTGTTTGTGTCATTGGATTAACATTTAGGTCATTTTCGTCCTCCCTAGGCTTATTCTTGTCCAATTAGGGTTTTTAACCAATCTTGTGCATCCAATATGTGTGTTTGTGTCATTGGATTAACATTTAGGTCATTTTCGTCCTCCCAAGGCTTATTCTTGTCCAATTAGGGTTTTTAACCAATCTTGTGCATCCAATAAGTTCATTTGTGTCAATGGAGGAACATATAGGTCATTTTCGTCCTCCCTAGACTTATTCTTGTCCAATTAGGGTTTTTAACCAATCTTGTGCATCCAATAGGTGTGTTTGTTTCATTGGATGTACATAAAGGTCATTTTCGTCCTCCCAAGGCTTATTCTTGTCCAATTAGGGTTTTTAACCAATCTTGTGCATCCAATAAGTTCATTTGTGTCATTGGATAAACATTTAGGTCATTTTCGTCCTCCCTAGGCTTATCCTTGTCCAATTAGTGTTTTTAACCAATCTTGTGCATCCGATAGGTGTGTTTGTGTCATTGGATGAACATTTAGGTCATTTTTGTCGTCCCAAAGCTTATTCTTGTCCAATTAGGGTTTTTAACCAATCTTGTGCATCCAATAAGTTCATTTGTGTCAATGGAGGAACATATAGGTCATTTTCGTCCTCCCTAGACTTATTCTTGTCCAATTAGGGTTTTTAACCAATCTTGTGCATCCAATAGGTGTGTTTGTTTCATTGGATGTACATAAAGGTCATTTTCGTCCTCCCAAGGCTTATTCTTGTCCAATTAGGGTTTTTAACCAATCTTGTGCATCCAATAAGTTCATTTGTGTCATTGGATAAACATTTAGGTCATTTTCGTCCTCCCTAGACTTATCCTTTTCCAATTAGGGTTTTTAACCAATCTTGTGCATCCGATAGGTGTGTTTGTGTCATTGGATGAACATTTAGGTCATTTTCGTCCTCTCAATGCTTATTCCTGTCCAATTAGGGTTTTTAACCAATCTTGTGCATCCAATAAGTTCATTTGTGTCTTTGGGTAAACATTTAGGTCATTTTCGTCCTCCCTAGGCTTATCCTTTTCCAATTAGGGTTTTTAACCAATCTTGTGCATCCGATAGGTGTGTTTGTGTCATTGGATGAACATTTAGGTCATTTTCGTCCTCCCAATGCTTATTCTTGTCCAATTAGGGTTTTTAACAAATCTTGTGCATCCAATAAGTTCATTTGTGTCATTGGATAAACTTTTAGGTCATTTTTGTCCTCCCTAGGCTTATCCTTTTCCAATTAGGGTTTTTAACTAATCTTGTGCATCCGATAGGTGTGTTTGTGTCATTGGATGAACATTCAGGTCATTTTCGTCCTCCCAATGCTTATTCTTGTCCAATTAGGGTTTTTAACCTATCTTGGGCATCCAATAAGTTCATTTGTGTAAATGGAGGAACATATAGGTCATTTTCATCCTCCCTAGACTTATTCTTGTCCAATTAGGGTTTTTAACCAATCTTGTGCATCCAATAGGTGTGTTTGTATCATTGGATGTATATATAGGTCATTTTCGTCCTCCCTAGACTTATTCTTGTCCAATTAGGGTTTTTAACAAATCTTGTGCATCCAATAAGTTCATTTGTGTCATTGGATAAACATTTAGGTCATTTTCGTCCTCCCTAGGCTTATCCTTGTCCAATTAGGGTTTTTAACCAATCTTGTGCATCCGATAGGTGTGTTTGTGTCATTGGATGAACATTTTGGTCATTTTCGTCCTCCCAGGGCTTATTCTTGTCCAATTAGGGTTTTTAACCAATCATGTGCATCCAATAAGTTCATTTGTATCAATGGAGGAACATATAGGTCATTTTCGTCCTCCCTAGACTTATTTTTATCCAATTAGGGTTTTTAACCAATCTTGTGCATTCAATAGGTGTGTTTGTTTCATTGGATGTACATATAGGTCATTTTCGTCCTCCCTAGACTTATTCTTGTCCAATTAGGGTTTTTAACCAATCTTGTGCATCCAATAAGTTCATTTGTGTCATTGGAGGAACATATAGGTCATTTCCGTCCTCCCTAGGCTTATTCTTGTCCAATTAGGGTTTTTAACCAATCTTGTGCATCCAATAGGTGTGTTTGTGTCATTGGATTAATATTTAGGTTATTTTCGTCCTCCCTAGGCTTATTCTTGTCCAATTAGGGTTTTTAACAAATCTTGTGCATCCAATAAGTTCATTTGCGTCATTGGATAAACATTTAGGTCATTTTCGTCCTCCCTAGACTTATTCTTGTCCAATTAGGGTTTTTAACCAATCTTGTGCATCCAATAGGTGTGTTTGTATCATTGGATGTACATATAGGTCATTTTCGTCCTCCCTAGACTTATTCTTGTCCAATTAGGGTTTTTAACAAATCTTGTGCATCCAATAAGTTCATTTGTGTCATTGGATAAACATTTAGGTCATTTTCGTCCTCCCTAGGCTTATCCTTGTCCAATTAGGGTTTTTAACCAATCTTGTGCATCCGATAGGTGTGTTTGTGTCATTGGATGAATATTTTGGTCATTTTCGTCCTCCCTAGGCTTATTCTTGTCCAATTAGGGTTTTTAACAAATCTTGTGCATCCAATAAGTTCATTTGTGTCATTGGATAAACATTTAGGTCATTTTCATCCTCCCTAGGCTTATCCTTGTCCAATTAGGGTTTTTAACCAATCTTGTGCATCCGATAGGTGTGTTTGTGTCATTGGATGAACATTTAGGTCATTTTCTTCCTCCCATGGCTTATTCTTGTCCAATTAGGGTTTTTAACCAATCTTGTGCATCCAATAAGTTCATTTGTGTCAATGGAGGAACATATAGGTCATTTTCGTCCTCCCTAGACTTATTCTTGTCCAATTAGGGTTTTTAACCAATCTTGTGCATCCAATAGGTGTGTTTGTTTCATTGGATGTACATAAAGGTCATTTTCGTCCTCCCAAGGCTTATTCTTGTCCAATTAGGGTTTTTAACCAATCTTGTGCATCCAATAAGTTCATTTGTGTCATTGGATAAACATTTAGGTCATTTTCGTCCTCCCTAGGCTTATCCTTGTCCAATTAGTGTTTTTAACCAATCTTGTGCATCCGATAGGTGTGTTTGTGTCATTGGATGAACATTTAGGTCATTTTTGTCGTCCCAAAGCTTATTCTTGTCCAATTAGGGTTTTTAACCAATCTTGTGCATCCAATAAGTTCATTTGTGTCAATGGAGGAACATATAGGTCATTTTCGTCCTCCCTAGACTTATTCTTGTCCAATTAGGGTTTTTAACCAATCTTGTGCATCCAATAGGTGTGTTTGTTTCATTGGATGTACATAAAGGTCATTTTCGTCCTCCCAAGGCTTATTCTTGTCCAATTAGGGTTTTTAACCAATCTTGTGCATCCAATAAGTTCATTTGTGTCATTGGATAAACATTTAGGTCATTTTCGTCCTCCCTAGACTTATCCTTTTCCAATTAGGGTTTTTAACCAATCTTGTGCATCCGATAGGTGTGTTTGTGTCATTGGATGAACATTTAGGTCATTTTCGTCCTCTCAATGCTTATTCCTGTCCAATTAGGGTTTTTAACCAATCTTGTGCATCCAATAAGTTCATTTGTGTCTTTGGGTAAACATTTAGGTCATTTTCGTCCTCCCTAGGCTTATCCTTTTCCAATTAGGGTTTTTAACCAATCTTGTGCATCCGATAGGTGTGTTTGTGTCATTGGATGAACATTTAGGTCATTTTCGTCCTCCCAATGCTTATTCTTGTCCAATTAGGGTTTTTAACAAATCTTGTGCATCCAATAAGTTCATTTGTGTCATTGGATAAACTTTTAGGTCATTTTTGTCCTCCCTAGGCTTATCCTTTTCCAATTAGGGTTTTTAACTAATCTTGTGCATCCGATAGGTGTGTTTGTGTCATTGGATGAACATTCAGGTCATTTTCGTCCTCCCAATGCTTATTCTTGTCCAATTAGGGTTTTTAACCTATCTTGGGCATCCAATAAGTTCATTTGTGTAAATGGAGGAACATATAGGTCATTTTCATCCTCCCTAGAC
This sequence comes from Cicer pinnatifidum, assembly GCA_037974775.1. Classification (NCBI taxonomy): domain Eukaryota; kingdom Viridiplantae; phylum Streptophyta; class Magnoliopsida; order Fabales; family Fabaceae; genus Cicer; species Cicer pinnatifidum. Next base: position 623,565 of record JBBPBR010000780.1, read on the forward strand.
TTATTCTTGTCCAATTAGGGTTTTTAACCAATCTTGTGCATCCAATAGGTGTGTTTGTATCATTGGATGTATATATAGGTCATTTTCGTCCTCCCTAGACTTATTCTTGTCCAATTAGGGTTTTTAACAAATCTTGTGCATCCAATAAGTTCATTTGTGTCATTGGATAAACATTTAGGTCATTTTCGTCCTCCCTAGGCTTATCCTTGTCCAATTAGGGTTTTTAACCAATCTTGTGCATCCGATAGGTGTGTTTGTGTCATTGGATGAACATTTAGGTCATTTTCGTCCTCCCAAAGCTTATTCTTGTCCAATTAGGGTTTTTAACCAATCTTGTGCATCCAATAAGTTCATTTGTGTCAATGGAGGAACATATAGGTCATTTTCGTCCTCCCTAGACTTATTTTTGTCCAATTAGGATTTTTAACCAATCTTGTGCATTCAATAGGTGTGTTTGTTTCATTGGATGTACATATAGGTCATTTTCGTCCTCCCTAGACTTATTCTTGTCCAATTAGGGTTTTTAACCAATCTTGTGAATCCAATAAGTTCATTTGTGTCATTGGAGGAACATATAGGTCATTTTCGTCCTCCCTAGGCTTATTCTTGTCCAATTAGGGTTTTTAACCAATCTTGTGCATCCAATAGGTGTGTTTGTGTCATTGGATTAACATTTAGGTCATTTTCGTACTACCAAGGCTTATTCCTGTCCAATTAGGGTTTTTAACCAATCTTGTGCATCCAATAAGTTCATTTGTGTCATTGGAGGAACATATAGTTCATTTTCGTCCTCCCTAGGCTTATTCTTGTCCAATTAGGGTTTTTAACCAATCTTGTGCATCCAATAAGTTCATTTGTGTCATTGGAGGAACATATAGGTCATTTTCGTCCTCCCTAGGCTTATTCTTGTCCAATTAGGGTTTTTAACCAATCTTGTGCATCCAATAGGTGTGTTTGTATCATTGGATTAACATTTAGGTCATTTTCGTCCTCCCAAGGCTTATTCTTGTCCAATTAGGGTTTTTAACCAATCTTGTGCATCCAATAGGTGTGTTTGTGCCATTGGATTAACATTTAGGTCATTTTCGTCCTCCCAAGGCTTATTCTTTTCCAATTAGGGTTTTTAACCAATCTTGTGCATCCAATAGGTGTGTTTGTGTCATTGGATTAACATTTAGGTCATTTTCGTCCTCCCAAGGCTTATTCTTTTCCAATTAGGGATTTTAACCAATGTTGTGCATCCAATAAGTTCATTTGTGTCATTGGAGGAACATATATGTCATTTTCGTCCTCCCTAGGCTTATTCTTCTCCAATTAGGGTTTTTAACCAATCTTGTGCATCCAATAAGTTCATTTGTGTCATTGCACTAGATTGGTTTAACCAATCTTGTGCGTCCAATAAGTTCATTTGTGTCAATGGAGGAACATTTAGGTCATTTTCGTGCTCCCAAGGCTTATTCTTTTCCAATTAGGGTTTTTAACCAATCTTGTGCATCCAATAGGTGTGTTTTTGTCATTGGATTAACAATTAGGTCATTTTCGTCCTCCCAAGACTTATTCTTGTCCAATTAGGGTTTTTAACCAATCTTGTGCATCCAATAGGTGTGTTTGTGTCATTGGATTAACATTTAGGTCATTTTCGTCCTCCCTGCTTATTCTTGTCCAATTAGGGTTTTTAACAAATCTTGTGCATCCAATAAGTTCATTTGTGTCATAGGAGGAACATATAGGTCATTTTCGTGCTCCCTAGGCTTATTCTTCTCCAATTAGGGTTTTTAACCAATCTTGTGCATCCAATAAGTTCATTTGTGTCATTGGATAAACATTTAGGTCATTTTCGTCCTTCCTAGGCTTATTCTTGTCCAATTAGGGTTTTTAACCAATCTTGTGCATCCAATAGGTGTGTTTGTGTCATTGGATTAACATTTAGGTCATTTTCGTCCTCCCTAGGCTTATTCTTGTCCAATTAGGGTTTTTAACCAATCTTGTGCATCCAATAGGTGTGTTTGTGTCATTGGATTAACATTTAGGTCATTTTCGTCATCCCTAGGCTTATTCTTGTCCAATTAGGGTTTTTAACCAATCTTGTGCATCCAATAGGTGTGCTTGTGTCATTGGATTAACATTTAGGTCATTTTCGTCCTCCCTAGGCTTATTCTTGTCCAATTAGGTTTTTTAACCAATCTTGTGCATCCAATAGGTGTGTTTGTGTCATTGGATTAACATTTAGGTCATTTTCGTCCTCCCAAGGCTTATTCTTGTCCAATTAGGGTTTTTAACCAATCTTGTGCATCCAATAGGTGTGTTTGTGTCATTGGATTAACATTTAGGTCATTTTCGTCCTCCCAAGGCTTATTCTTTTCCAATTAGGGTTTTTAACCAATCTTGTGCATCCAATAAGTTCATTTGTGTCATTGGAGGAACATTTAGGTCATTTTCGTCCTCCCAAGGCTTATTCTTTTCCAATTAGGGTTTTTAACCAATCTTGTGCATCCAATAGGTGTGTTTTTGTCATTGGATTAACAATTAGGTCATTTTCGTCCTCCCAAGACTTATTCTTGTCCAATTAGGGTTTTTAACCAATCTTGTGCATCCAATAAGTTCATTTGTGTCATTGGAGGAACATATATGTCATTTTGTCCTCCCTAGACTTATTCTTGTCCAATTAGGGTTTTTAACCAATCTTATGCATCCAATAGGTGTGTTTGTGTCATTGGATTAACATTTAGGTCATTTTCGTCCTCCCTAGGCTTATTCTTGTCCAATTAGGGTTTTTAACCAATCTTGTGCATCCAATAGGTGTGTTTGTGTCATTGGATTAACATTTAGGTCATTTTCGTCCTCCCAAGGCTTATTCTTGTCCAATTAGGGTTTTTAACCAATCTTGTGCATCCATTAGGTGTGTTTGTGTCATTGGATTAACATTTAGGTCATTTTCGTCCTCCCAAGGCTTATTCTTTTCCAATTAGGGATTTTAACCAATCTTGTGCATCCAATAAGTTCATTTGTGTCATTGGAGGAACATTTAGGTCATTTTCGTCCTCCCTAGGCTTATTCTTCTCCAATTAGGGTTTTTAACCAAACTTGTGCATCCAATAAGTTCATTTGTGTCATTGCACTAGATTGGTTTAACCAATCTTGTGCATCCAATAAGTTCATTTGTGTCATTGGAGGAACATTTAGGTCATTTTCGTCCTCCCAAGGCTTATTCTTTTCCAATTAGGGTTTTTAACCAATCTTGTGCATCCAATAGGTGTGTTTTTGTCATTGGATTAACAATTAGGTCATTTTCGTCCTCCCAAGACTTATTCTTGTCCAATTAGGGTTTTTAACCAATCTTGTGCATCCAATAAGTTCATTTGTGTCATTGGAGGAACATATAGGTCATTTTGTCCTCCCTAGACTTATTCTTGTCCAATTAGGGTTTTTAACCAATCTTGTGCATCCAATAGGTGTGTTTGTGTCATTGGATTAACATTTAGGTCATTTTCGTCCTCCCTAGGCTTATTCTTGTCAAATTAGGGTTTTTAACCAATCTTGTGCATCCAATAGGTGTGTTTGTGTCATTGGATTAACATTTAGGTCATTTTCGTCCTCCCAGGCTTATTCTTGTCCAATTAGGGTTTTTAACAAATCTTGTGCATCCAATAAGTTCATTTGTGTCATAGGAGGAACATATAGGTCATTTTCGTACTCCCTAGGCTTATTCTTCTCCAATTAGGGTTTTTAACCAATCTTGTGCATCCAATAAGTTCATTTGTGTCATTGGATAAACATTTAGGTCATTTTCGTCCTTCCTAGGCTTATTCTTGTCCAATTAGGGTTTTTAACCAATCTTTTGCATCCAATAGGTGTGTTTGTGTCATTGGATGTACATTTAGGTCATTTTCGTCCTCCCTAGGCTTATTCTTGTCCAATTACGATTTTTAACCAATCTTGTGCATCCAATAGGTGTGTTTGTGTCATTGGATTAACATTTAGGTCATTTTCGTACCACCAAAGCTTATTCTTGTCCAATTAGGGTTTTTAACCAATCTTGTGCATCCAATAAGTTCATTTGTGTCATTGGAGGAACATATAGGTCATTTTCGTCCTCCCTAGGCTTATTCTTGTCCAATTAGGGTTTTTAACCAATCTTGTGCATCCAATAAGTTCATTTGTGTCATTGGAGGAACATATAGGTCATTTTCGTCCTCCCTAGGCTTATTCTTGTCCAATTAGGGTTTTTAACCAATCTTGAGCATCCAATAGGTGTGTTTGTGTCAATGGATTAACATTTAGGTCATATTCGTCCTCCCTAGGCTTATTCTTGTCCAATTAGGGTTTTTAACCAATCTTGTGCATCCAATATGTGTGTTTGTGTCATTGGATTAGCATTTAGGTCATTTTAGTCCTCCCTAGGCTTATTCTTGTCCAATTAGGGTTTTTAACCAATCTTGTGCATCCAATAGGTGTGTTTGTGTCATTAGATTAACATTTAGGTCATTTTCGTCCTCCCTAGGCTTATTCTTGTCCAATTAGGGTTTTTAACCAATCTTGTGCATCCAATAGGTGTGTTTGTGTCATTGGATGAACATTTAGGTCATTTTCGTCCTCCCTATGCTTATTCTTATCCAATTAGGATTTTTAACCAATCTTGTGCATCCAATAGGTGTGTTTGTGTCATTGGATAAGCATTTAGGTCATTTTCGTCCACCCTAGGCTTATTCTTGTCCAATTAGGGTTTTTAACCAATCTTGTGCATCCAATAGGTGTGTTTGTGTCATTGGATGAACATTTAGGTCATTTTCGTCCTCCCTAGGCTTATTCTTGTCCAATTAGGGTTTTTAAGCAATCTTGTGCATCCAATAAGTTCATTTGTGTCATTGGATGAACATTTAGGTCATTTTCGTCCTCCCTTGGCTTATTCTTGTCTAATTAGGGTTTTTAAGCAATCTTGTGCATCCAATAAGTTCATTTGTGTTATTGGATGAACATTTAGGTCATTTTCGTCCTCCCTAGGCTTATTCTTGTCCAATTAGGGTTTCTAACCAATCTTGTGCTTCCAATAGGTGTATTTGTGTCATTGGATGAACATTTAGGTCATTTTCGTCCTCCCTAGGCTTATTCTTGTCCAATTAGGGTTTTTAACCAATCTTGTGCATTCAATAGGTGTGTTTGTGTCATTGGATGAACATTTAGGTCATTTTCGTCCTCCATAGGCTTATTCTTGTCCAATTAGGGTTTCTAACCAATCTTGTGCATCCAATAGGTGTCTTTGTGTCATTGGATGAACATTTAGGTCATTTTCGTCCTCCCTAGGCTTATTCTTGTCCAATTAGGGTTTCTAACCAATCTTGTGCATCCAATAGGTGTGTTTGTGTCATTGGATGAACATTTAGGTCATTTTCGTCCTCCCTAGGCTTATTCTTGTCCAATTAGGGTTTTTAAGCAATCTTGTGCATCCAATAAGTTCATTTGTGTCATTGGATGAACATTTAGGTCATTTTCGTTCACCCTAGGCTTATTCTTGTCCAATTAGGGTTTTTAACCAATCTTGTGCATCCAATAGGTGTGTTTGTGTCATTGGATGAACATTTAGGTCATTTTCGTCCTCCCTAGGCTTATTCTTGTCCAATTAGGGTTTTTAAGCAATCTTGTGCATCCAATAAGTTCATTTGTGTCATTGGATGAACATTTAGGTCATTTTCGTCCTCCCTAGGCTTAGTCTTGTCCAATTAGGGTTTCTATCCAATCTTGTGCATCCAATAGGTGTATTTGTGTCATTGGATGAACATTTAGTCATTTTCGTCCTCCCTAGGCTTATTCTTGTCCAATTAGGGTTTTTAAGCAATCTTGTGCATCCAATAAGTTCATTTGTGTCATTGGATGAACATTTAGGTCATTTTCGTCCTCCCTAGGCTTATTCTTGTCCAATTAAGGTTTTTAACCAATCTTGTGCATCCAATAAGTTCATTTGTGTCATTGGATAAACATTTAGGTCATTTTCGTCCTCCCTAAGCTTATTCTTGTCCAATTAGGGTTTTTAACCAATCTTGTGCATCCAATAGGTGTGTTTGTGTCATTGGATTAACATTTAGGTCATTTTCGTCCTCCCTAGGCTTATTCTTGTCCAATTAGGGTTTTTAACCAATCTTGTGCATCCAATAGGTGTGTTTGTGTCATTGGATTAACATTTAGGTCATTTTCGTCCTCCCTAGGCTTATTCTTGTCCAATTAGGGTTTTTAACAAATCTTGTGCATCCAGTAAGTTCATTTTTGTCATTGGATAAATATTTAGGTCATTTTCGTCCTCCCTATGCTTATGCTTGTCCAATAAGGGTTTTTAACCAATCTTGTGCATACGATAGGTGTGTTTGTGTCATTGGATGAACATTTAGGTCATTTTCGTCCTCCCAAGGCTTATTCTTGTCCAATTAGGGTTTTTAACCAATCTTGTGCATCCAATAGGTGTGTTTGTGTCATTGGATTAACATTTAGGTCATTTTCGTACTACCAAGGCTTATTCTTGTCCAATTAGGGTTTTTAACCAATCTTGTGCATCCAATAAGTTCATTAGTGTCATTGGAGGAACATATAGGTCATTTTCGTCCTCCCTAGGCTTATTCTTCTCCAATTAGGGTTTTTAACCAATCTTGTGCATCCAATAAGTTTATTTGTGTCATTGGAGGAACTTATAGGTCATTTTCGTCCTCCCTATGCTTATTCTTCTCCAATTAGGGTTTTTAACCAATCTTGTGCATCCAATAAGTTCATTTGTGTCATTGGATAAACATTTAGGTCATTTTCGTCCTCCCTAGGCTTATTCTTGTCCAATTAGGGTTTTTAACCAATCTTGTGCATCCAATAGGTCTGTTTGTGTCGTTGGATTAACATTTAGATCATTTTCGTCCTCCCTAGGCTTATTCTTGTCCAATTAGGGTTTTTAACCAATCTTCTGCATCCAATAAGTGTGTTTGAGTCATTGGATTAACATTTAGGTCACTTTCGTCCTCCCAAGGCTTATTCTTGTCCAATTAGGGTTTTTAACCAATCTTGTGCATCCAATAGGTGTGTTTGTGTCATTGGATTAACATTTAGGTCATTTTCGTACTCCCAAGGCTTATTCTTGTCCAATTAGGGTTTTTAACCAATCTTGTGCATCCAATAAGTTCATTTGTGTCATTGGATAAACATTTAGGTCATTTTCGTCCTTCTTAGGCTTATTCTTTTCCAATTAGGGTTTTTAACCAATCTTGTGCATCCAATAGGTGTGTTTGTGTCATTGGAGATACATTTAGGTCATTTTCGTCCTCCCTAGGCTTATTCTTGTCCAATGACGGTTTTTAACCAATCTTGTGCATCCAATAGGTGTGTTTGTGTCATTGGATTAACATTTAGGTCATTTTCGTATTACCATAGCTTATTCTTGTCAAATTAGGGTTTTTAACCAATCTTGTGCATCCAATAAGTTCATTTGTGTCATTGGAGGAACATATAGGTCATTTTCGTCCTCCCTAGGCTTATTCTTCTCCAATTAGGGTTTTTAACCAATCTTGTGCATCCAATAAGTTCATTTGTGTCATTGGATAAACATTTGGGCCATTTTCGTCCTCCCTAGGCTTATTCTTATCCAATTAGGGTTTTTAACCAATCGTGTGCATCCAATAGGTGTGTTTGTGTCATTGGATTAACATTTAGGTCATTTTCGTCCTCCCTAGGCTTATTCTTGTCCAATTAGGGTTTTTAACCAATCTTGTGCATCCAATAGGTGTGTTTGTGTCATTGGATTAACATTTAGGTCATTTTCGTCCTCCCAAGGCTTATTCTTTTCCAATTAGGGATTTTAACCAATCTTGTGCATCCAATAAGTTCATTTGTGTCATTGGAGGAACATATAGGTCATTTTCGTCCTCCCTAGGCTTATTCTTCTCCAATTAGGGTTTTTAACCAATCTTGTGCATCCGATAAGTGTGTTTGTGTCATTGGATGAACATTTAGGTCATATTCGTACTCCCAAGGCTTATTCTTGTCCAGTTAGGGTTTTTAACCAATCTTGTGCATCCAATAAGTTCATTTGTGTCATTGGAGGAACATATAGGTCATTTTCGTCCTCCCTAGACTTATTCTTGTCCAATTAGGGTTTTTAACCAATCTTGTGCATCCAATAGGTGTGTTTGTTTCATTGGATGTACATATAGGTCATTTTCGTCCTCCCTATACTTATTCTTGTCCAATTAGGGTTTTTAACCAATCTTGTGCATCCAATAAGTTCATTTGTGTCATTGGAGGAACATATAGGTCATTTTCGTCCTCCCTAGGCTTATTCTTCTCCAATTAGGGTTTTTAACCAATCTTGTGCATCCAATAGGTGTGTTTGTGTCATTGGAGGTACATTTAGGTCATTTTCGTCATCCCTAGGCTTATTCTTGTCCAATTAGGGTTTTTAACCAATCTTGTGCATCCAATAGGTGTGTTTGTGTCATTGGATTAACATTTAGGTCATTTTCGTCCTCCTTAGGCTTATTCTTGTCCAATTAGGGTTTTTAACCAATCTTGTGCATCCAATAGGTGTGTTTGTGTCATTGGATTAACATTTAGGTCATTTTCGTCCTCCCAAGGCTTATTCTTGTCCAATTAGGGTTTTTAACCAATCTTGTGCATCCAATAGGTGTGTTTGTGTCATTGGATTAACATTTAGGTCATTTTCGTCCTCCCTAGGCTTATCCTTGTCCAATTAGGGTTTTTAACCAATCTTGTGCATTCGATAGGTGTGTTTGTGTCATTGGATGAACATTTAGGTCATTTTCGTCCTCCCAAGGCTTATTCTTTTCTAATTGGGGTTTTTAACCAATCTTGTGCATCCAATAAGTTCATTTGTATCATTGGCGGAACATATAGGTCATTTTTGTCCTCCCTAGACTTATTCTTGTCCAATTAGGGTTTTTAACCAATCTTGTGCATCCAATAGGTGTGTTTGTTTCATTGGATGTACATATAGGTCATTTTCGTCCTCCCTAGACTTATTCTTGTCCAATTAGGGTTTTTAACCAATCTTGTGCATCCAATAGGTGTGTTTGTGTCATTGGATTAACATTTAGGTCATTTTCGTCCTCCCAAGGCTTATTCTTGTCCAATTAGGGTTTTTAACCAATCTTGTTCATCCAATAAGTTTGTTTGTGTCATTGAATTAATATTTAGGTCATTTTCGTCCTCCCTAGGCATATTCTTGTCCAATTAGGGTTTTTAACCAATCTTGTGCATCTAATAGGTGTGTTTGTGTCATTGGATGATCAATTAGGTCATTTTCGTCCTCCCAAGCTTATTGTTGTCCAATTATGGTTTTTAACTAATCTTGTGCATCCAATAGGTGTGTTTGTGTCATTGGATGATCAATTAGGTCATTTTCGTCCTCCCGAGGCATATTCTTGTCCAATTAGGGTTTTTAACCAATCTTGTGCATCCAATAGGTGTGTTTGTGTCATTGGATGATCAATTAGGTCATTTTCGTCCTCCCTAGGCTTATTCTTGTCCAATTAGGGTTTTTAACCAATCTTGTGCATCCAATAGGTGTGTTTGTGTTATTGGATGATCAATAAGGTCATTTTCGTCCTCCCTAGGCATATTCTTGTCCAATTAGGGTTTTTAACCAATCTTGTGCATCCAATAGGTGTGTTTGTGTCATTGGATGATCAATTAGGTCATTTTCGTCCTCCCTAGGCTTATTCTTGTCCAATTAGGGTTTTTAACCACTCTTGGGCATCCGATAAGTTTGTTTGTGTCATTGAATTAATATTTAGGTCATTTTCGTCCTCCCTAGGCATATTCTTGTCCAATTAGGGTTTTTAACCAATCTTGTGCATCCAATAGGTGTGTTTGTGTCATTGGATGATCAATTAGGTCATTTTCGTCCTCCCTAGGTTTATTCTTGTCCAATTAGGGTTTTTAACCAATCATGTGCATCCAATAGGTGTGTTTGTGTCATTGGATGATCAATTAGGTCATTTTCGTCCTCCCTAGGTTTATTCTTGTCCAATTAGGGTTTTTAACCAATCTTGTGCATCCAATAGGTGTGTTTGTGTCATTGGATGATCAATTAGGTCATTTTCGTCCTCCCTAGGCTTATTCTTGTCCAATTAGGGTTTTTAACCAATCTTGTGCATCCAATAAGTTGAGTTGTGTCATTGAATTGACATTTAGGTCATTTTCGTCCTCCCTAGGCTTATTCTTGTCCAATTAGGGTTTTTAACCAATCTTGCGCATCCAATAGGTGTGTTTGTGTCATTGGATGATCAATTAGGTCATTTTCGTCCTCCATAGGCTTATTCTTGTCCAATTAGGGTTTTTAACCAATCTTGTGCATCCAATAGGTGTGTTTGTGTCATTGGATGAACATTTAGGTCATTTTCGTCCTCCCTAGGCTTATTCTTGTCCAATTAGGGTTTTTAACCAATCTTGTGCATCCAATAGGTGCCTTTGTGTCATTGGATGAACATTTAGGTCATTTTCGTCCTCCCTAGGCTTATTCTTGTCCAATTAGGGTTTTTAAGCAATCTTGTGCATCCAATAAGTTCATTTGTGTCATTGGATGAACATTTAGGTCATTTTCGTCCTCCCTAGGCTTATTCTTGTCCAATTAAATTTTTTAACCAATCTTGTGCATCCAATAAGTTCATTTGTGTCATTGGATGAACATTTAGGTCATTTTCGTCCTCCGTAGGCTTATTCTTGTCCAATTAGGGTTTTTAACCAATCTTGTGCATCCAATAGGTGTGTTTGTGTCATTGGATGAACATTTAGGTCATTTTCGTCCTCCCTAGGCTTATTCTTTTCCAATTAGGGTTTTTAACCAATCTTGTGCATCCAATAGGTGTGTTTGTGTCATTGGATGTACATTTAGGTCATTTTCGTCCTCCCTAGGCTTATTCTTGTCCAATTAGGGTTTTTAACCAATCTTGTGCATCCAATAAGTTCAGTTGTGTCATTGGAGGAATATATAGGTCATTTTCGTCCTCCCTAGGCTTATTCTTGTCCAATTAGGGTTTTTAACCAATCTTGTGCATCCAATAAGTTCATTTGTGTCATTGGAGGAACATATAGGTCATTTTCGTCCTCCCTAGGCTTATTCTTGTCCAATTAGGGTTTTTAACCAATCTTGTGCATCCAATAGGTGTATTTGTGTCATTGGATGAACATTTAGGTCATTTTCGTCCTCCCTAGGCTTATTCTTGTCCAATTAGGGTTTTTAAGCAATCTTGTGCATCCAATAAGTTCATTTGTGTCATTGGATGAACATTTAGGTCATTTTCGTCCTCCCTAGGTTTATTCTTGTCCAATTAGGGTTTTTAACCAATCTTGTACATCCAATAGGTGTATTTGTGTCATTGGATGAACATTTAGGTCATTTTAGTCCTCCCTAGGCTTATTCTTGTCTAATTAGGGTTTTTAAGCAATCTTGTGCATCCAATAAGTTCATTTGTGTTATTGGATGAACATTTAGGTCATTTTCGTCCTCCCTATGCTTATTCTTGTCCAATTAGGGTTTTTAACCAATCTTGTGCATCCAATAGGTGTATTTGTGTCATTGGATGAACATTTAGGTCATTTTCGTCCTCCCTAGGCTTATTCTTGTCCAATTAGGGTTTTTAAGCAATCTTGTGCATCCAATAAGTTCATTTGTGTCATTGGATGAACATTTAGGTCATTTTCGTCCTGCCTAGGCATATTCTTGTCTTATTAGGGTTTTTAACCAATCTTGTGCATCCAATAAGTTAATTTGTGTCATTGGATGAACATTTAGGTCATTTTCGTCCTCCCTAGGCTTATTCTTGTCCAATTAGGGTTTTTAAGCAATCTTGTGCATCCAATAAGTTCATTTGTGTCATTGGATGAACATTTAGGTCATTTTCGTCCTCCCTAGGCATATTCTTGTCCAATTTGGGTTTTTAACCAATCTTGTGCATCCAATAGGTGTATTTGTGTCATTGGATGAACATTTAGGTCATTTTCGTCCTCCCTAGGCTTATTCTTGTCCAATTAGGGTTTTTAAGCAATCTTGTGCATCCAATAAGTTCATTTGTGTCATTGGATGAACATTTAGGTCATTTTCGTCCTCCCTAGGCTTATTCTTGTCCAATTAGGGTTTCTAACCAATCTTTTGCATCCAATAGGTGTATTTATGTCATTGGATGAACATTTAGGTCATTTTCGTCCTCCCTAGGCTTATTCTTGTCCAATTAGGGTTTTTAAGCAATCTTGTGCATCCAATAAGTTCATTTGTGTCATTGGATGAACATTTAGGTCATTTTCGTCCTCCCTAGGCTTATTCTTGTCCAATTAGGGTTTTTAAGCAATCTTGTGCATCCAATAAGTTCATTTGTGTCATTGGATGAACATTTAGGTCATTTTCGTCCTCCCTAGGCTTATACTTGTCGAATTAGGGTTTTTAACCAATCTTGTGCATCCAATAGGTGTATTTGTGTCATTGGATGAACATTTAGGTCATTTTCGTCCTCCCTAGGCTTATTCTTGTCCAATTAGGGTTTTTAAGCAATCTTGTGCATCCAATAAGTTCATTTGTGTCATTGGATGAACATTTAGGTCATTTTCGTCCTCCCTAGGCTTATTCTTGTCCTATTAGGGTTTTTAACCAATCTTGTGCATCCAATAGGTGTATTTGTGTCATTGGATGAACATTTAGGTCATTTTCGTCCTCCCTAGGCTTATTCTTGTCCAATTAGGGTTTTTAAGCAATCTTGTGCATCCAATAAGTTCATTTGTGTCATTGGATGAACATTTAGGTCATTTTCGTCCTCCATAGGCTTATTCTTGTCCAATTAGGGTTTTTAACCAATCTTGTGCATCCAATATGTTCATTTATGTCATTGGATGAACATTTAGGTCATTTTCGTCCTCCCTAGGCTTATTCTTGTCCAATTAGGGTTTTTAACCAATCTTGTGCATCCAATAAGTTCATTTGTGTCATTGGATGAACATTTAGGTCATTTTCGTCCTCCCTAGGCTTATTCTTGTCCAGTAAGGGTTTTTAACCAATCTTGTGCATCCAATAGGTGTGTTTGTGTCATTGGATTAACATTTAGGTCATTTTCGTCCTCCCTAGGCTTATTCTTGTCCAATTAGGGTTTTTAACCAATCTTGTGCATCCAATAGGTGTGTTGGTGTCATTGGATTAACATTTAGGTCATTTTCGTACTACCAAGGCTTATTCTTGTCCACTTAGGGTTTTTAACCAATCTTGTGCATCCAATAAGTTCATTTGTGTCATTGGAGTAACATATAGGTCGTTTTCGTCCTCCCTAGGCTTATTCTTTTCCAATTAGGGTTTTTAACCAATCTTGTGCATCCAATAAGTTCATTTGTGTCATTGGAGGAACATATAGGTCATTTTCGTCCTCCCTAGGCTTATTCTTGTCCAATTAGGGTTTTTAACCAATCTTGTGCATCCAATAGGTGTGTTTGTGTCATTGGATTAACATTTAGGTCATTTTCGTCCTCCCTAGGCTTATTCTGGTCCAATTAGGGTTTTTAACCAATCTTGTGCATCCAATAGGTGTGTTTGTGTCATTGGATTAACATTTAGGTCATTTTCGTCCTCCCTAGGCTTATTCTTGTCCAATAGGGTTTTTAACCAATCTTGTGCATCCAATAGGTGTGTTTGTGTCATTGGATTAACATTTAGGTCACTTTCGTCCTCCCAAGGCTTATTCTTGTCCAATTAATGTTTTTAACCAATCTTGTACATCCAATAAGTTCATTTGTGTCATTGGAGGAACATATAGGTCATTTTCGTCCTCCCTAGGCTTATTCTTGTCCAATTAGGGTTTTTAACCAATCTTGTGCATCCAATAGGTGTGTTTGTGTCATTGGATTAACATTTAGGTCATTTTCGTCCTCCCAAGGCTTATTCTTGTCCAATTAATGTTTTTAACCAATCTTGTGCGTCCAATAAGTTCATTTGTGTCATTGGAGGAACATATAGGTCATTTTCGTCCTCCCAAGGCTTTTTCTTGTCCAATAATGGTTTTTAACCAATCTTGTGCATCCAATAGGTGTGTTTGTGTCATTGGATTAACATTTAGGTCATATTCGTCCTCCCTAGGCTTATTCTTGTCCAATTAGGGTTTTTAACCAATCTTGTGCATCCAATAGGTGTGTTTGTGTCATTGGATTAACATTTAGGTCATTTTCGTCCTCCCTAGGCTTATTCTTGTCCAATTAGGGTTTTTAACCAATCTTGTGCATCCAATAGGTGTGTTTGTGTCATTGGATTAACATTTAGGTCATTTTCGTCCTCCCAAGGCTTATTCTTTTCCAATTAGGGTTTTTAACCAATCTTGTGCATCCAATAAGTTCATTTGTGTCATTGGAGGAACATTTAGGTCATTTTCGTCCTCCCAAGGCTTATTCTTTTCCAATTAGGGTTTTTAACCAATCTTGTGCATCCAATAGGTGTGTTTTTGTCATTGGATTAACAATTAGGTCATTTTCGTCCTCCCAAGACTTATTCTTGTCCAATTAGGGTTTTTAACCAATCTTGTGCATCCAATAAGTTCATTTGTGTCATTGGAGGAACATATATGTCATTTTGTCCTCCCTAGACTTATTCTTGTCCAATTAGGGTTTTTAACCAATCTTGTGCATCCAATAGGTGTGTTTGTGTCATTGGATTAACATTTAGGTCATTTTCGTCCTCCCTAGGCTTATTCTTGTCCAATTAGGGTTTTTAACCAATCTTGTGCATCCAATAGGTGTGTTTGTGTCATTGGATTAACATTTAGGTCATTTTCGTCATCCCTAGGCTTATTCTTGTCCAATTAGGGTTTTTAACCAATCTTGTGCATCCAATAGGTGTGCTTGTGTCATTGGATTAACATTTAGGTCATTTTCGTCCTCCCTAGGCTTATTCTTGTCCAATTAGGTTTTTTAACCAATCTTGTGCATCCAATAGGTGTGTTTGTGTCATTGGATTAACATTTAGGTCATTTTCGTCCTCCCAAGGCTTATTCTTGTCCAATTAGGGTTTTTAACCAATCTTGTGCATCCAATAGGTGTGTTTGTGTCATTGGATTAACATTTAGGTCATTTTCGTCCTCCCAAGGCTTATTCTTTTCCAATTAGGGATTTTAACCAATCTTGTGCATCCAATAAGTTCATTTGTGTCATTGGAGGAACATATAGGTCATTTTCGTCCTCCCTAGGCTTATTCTTCTCCAATTAGGGTTTTTAACCAATCTTGTGCATCAAATAAGTTCATTTGTGTCATTGCACTAGATTGGTTTAACCAATCTTGTGCATCCAATAAGTTCATTTGTGTCATTGGAGGAACATTTAGGTCATTTTCGTCCTCCCATGGCTTATTCTTTTCCAATTAGGGTTTTTAACCAATCTTGTGCATCCAATAGGTGTGTTTTTGTCATTGGATTAACAATTAGGTCATTTTCGTCCTCCCAAGACTTATTCTTGTCCAATTAGGGTTTTTAACCAATCTTGTGCATCCAATAAGTTCATTTGTGTCATTGGAGGAACATATAGGTCATTTTGTCCTTCCTAGACTTATTCTTGTCCAATTAGGGTTTTTAACCAATCTTGTGCATCCAATAGGTGTGTTTGTGTCATTGGATTAACATTTAGGTCATTTTCGTCCTCCCAAGGCTTATTCTTGTCCAATTAGGGTTTTTAACCAATCTTGTGCATCCAATAGGTGTGTTTGTGTCATTGGATTAACATTTAGGTCATTTTCGTCCTCCCAAGGCTTATTCTTGTCCAATTAGGGTTTTTAACCAATCTTGTGCATCCAATAAGTTCATTTGTGTCATTGGATAAACATTTAGGTCATTTTCGTCCTTCTTAGGCTTATTCTTTTCCAATTAGGGTTTTTAACCAATCTTGTGCATCCAATAGGTGTGTTTGTGTCATAGGAGATACATTTAGGTCATTTTCGTCCTCCCTAGGCTTATTCTTGTCCAATGACGGTTTTTAACCAATCTTGTGCATCCAATAGGTGTGTTTGTGTCATTGGATTAACATTTAGGTCATTTTCGTACTACCATAGCTTATTCTTGTCAAATTAGGGTTTTTAACCAATCTTGTGCATCCAATAAGTTCATTTGTGTCATTGGAGGAACATATAGGTCATTTTCGTCCTCCCTAGGCTTATTCTTCTCCAATTAGGGTTTTTAACCAATCTTGTGCATCCAATAAGTTCATTTGTGTCATTGGATAAACATTTAGGTCATTTTCGTCCTTCCTAGGCTTATTCTTGTCCAATTAGGGTTTTTAACCAATCTTGTGCATCCAATAGGTGTGTTTGTGTCATTGGATTAACATTTAGGTCATTTTCGTCCTCCCAGGCTTATTCTTGTCCAATTAGGGTTTTTAACAAATCTTGTGCATCCAATAAGTTCATTTGTGTCATAGGAGGAACATATAGGTCATTTTCGTGCTCCCTAGGCTTATTCTTCTCCAATTAGGGTTTTTAACCAATCTTGTGCATCCAATAAGTTCATTTGTGTCATTGGATAAACATTTAGGTCATTTTCGTCCTTCCTAGGCTTATTCTTCTCCAATTAGGGTTTTTAACCAATCTTTTGCATCCAATAGGTGTGTTTGTGTCATTGGATGTACATTTAGGTCATTTTCGTCCTCCCTAGGCTTATTCTTGTCCAATTACAATTTTTAACCAATCTTGTGCATCCAATAGGTGTGTTTGTGTCATTGGATTAACATTTAGGTCATTTTCGTACCACCAAAGCTTATTCTTGTCCAATTAGGGTTTTTAACCAATCTTGTGCATCCAATAAGTTCATTTGTGTCATTGGAGGAACATATAGGTCATTTTCGTCCTCCCTAGGCTTATTCTTGTCCAATTAGGGTTTTTAACCAATCTTGTGCATCCAATAAGTTCATTTGTGTCATTGGAGGAACATATAGGTCATTTTCGTCCTCCCAAGGCTTATTCTTCTCCAATTAGGGTTTTTACCCAATCTTGTGCATCCAATAAGTTCATTTGTGTCATTGGATAAACATTTCGTTCATTTTCGTCCTCCCTAGGCTTATTCTTGTCCAATTAGGGTTTTTAACCAATCTTGTGCATCCAATAGGTGTGTTTGTGTCATTGGATGTACATTTAGGTCATTTTCGTCCTCCCTAGGCTTATTCTTGTCCAATTAGGGTTTTTAAGCAATCTTGTGCATCCAATAAGTTCATTTGTGTCATTGGATGAACATTTAGGTCATTTTCGTCCTCCCTAGGCTTATTCTTGTCCAAATAAGGTTTTTAACCAATCTTGTGCATCCAATAGTTCATTTGTGTCATTGGATGAACATTTAGGTCATTTTCGTCCTCCCTAGGCTTATTCTTGTCCAATTAGGGTTTTTAAGCAATCTTGTGCATCCAATAAGTTCATTTGTGTCATTGGATGAACATTTAGGTCATTTTCGTCCTCCCTAGGCTTATTCTTGTCCAATTAGGGTTTTTAACCAATCTTGTGCATCCAATAGGTGTGTTTGTATCATTGGATGAACATTTAGGTCATTTTCGTCCTCCCTAGGCTTATTCTTGTCCAATTAGGGTTTTTAACCAATCTTGTGCATCCAATAGGTGTATTTGTGTCATTGGATGAACATTTAGGTCATTTACGTCCTCCCTAGGCTTATTCTTGTCCAATTAGGGTTTCTAAGCATTCTTGTGCATCCAATAGGTGTGATTGTGTCATTGGATGAACATTTAGGTCATTCTCGTCCTCCCTAGGCTTATTCTTGTCCAATTAGGGTTTTTAAGCAATCTTGTGCATCCAATAAGTTCATTTGTGTCATTGGATGAACATTTAGGTCATTTTCGTCCTCCCTAGGCTTATTCTTGTCCAATTAGGGTTTTTAACCAATCTTGTGCATCCAATAGGTGTGTTTGTGTCATTGGATGAACATTTAGGTCATTTTCGTCCTCCCTAGGCTTTTTCTTGTCCAATTAGGGTTTTTAACCAATCTTGTGCATCCAATAAGTTCATTTGTGTCATTGGATGAACATTTAGGTCATTTTCGTCCTCCCTAGGCTTATTCTTGTCAAATTAGGGTTTCTAACCAATCTTTTGCATCCAATAGGTGTATTTGTTTCATTGGATGAACATTTAGGTCATTTTCGTCCTCCCTAGGCTTATTCTTGTCCAATTAGGGTTTTTAAGCAATCTTGTGCATCCAATAAGTTCATTTGTGTCATTGGATGAACATTTAGGTCATTTTCGTCCTCCCTAGGCTTATTCTTGTCCAATTAGGGTTTTTAACCAATCTTGTGCATCCAATAGGAGTGTTTGTGTCATTGGATGAACATTTAGGTCAGTTTCGTCCTCCCTAGGCTTATTCTTGTCCAATTAGGGTTTCTAACCAATCTTGTGCATCCAATAGGTGTATTTGTGTCATTGGATGAACATTTAGGTCATTTTCGTCCTCCCTAGGCTTATTCTTGTCCAATTAGGGTTTTTAAGCTATCTTGTGCATCCAATAAGTGCATTTGTGTCATTGGATGAACATTTAGGTCATTTTCGTCCTCCCTAGGCTTATTCTTGTCCAATTAGGGTTTTTAAGCAATCTTGTGCATCCAATAAGTTCATTTGTGTCATTGGATGAACATTTAGGTCATTTTCGTCCTTCCTAGGCTTATTCTTGTCCAATTAAGGTTTTTAACCAATCTTGTGCATCCAATAGGTGTGCTTGTGTCATTGGATGAACATTTAGGTCATTTTCGTCCTCCCTAGGCTTATTCTTGTCCAATTAGGGTTTCTAACCAATCTTGTGCATCCAATAGGTGTGTTTAGTCATTTGATGAACATTTAGGTTATTTTCGTCCTCCGTAGGCTTATTCTTGTCCAAGTAGGGTTTCTAACAAATCTTGTGCATCCAATAGGTGTGTTTGTGTCATTGGATGAACATTTAGGTCATTTTCGTCCTCCCTAGTCTTATTCTTGTCCAATTAGGGTTTTTAACCAATCTTGTGCATCCAATAGGTGTGTTTGTGTCATTGGATTAACATTTAGGTCATTTTCGTCCTCCCTAGGCTTATTCTTGTCCAATTAGGGTTTTTAACCAATCTTGTGCATCCAATAGGTGTGTTTGTGTCATTGGATTAACATTTAGGTCATTTTCGTCATCCCTAGGCTTATTCTTGTCCAATTAGGGTTTTTAACCAATCTTGTGCATCCAATAGGTGTGCTTGTGTCATTGGATTAACATTTAGGTCATTTTCGTCCTCCCTAGGCTTATTCTTGTCCAATTAGGTTTTTTAACCAATCTTGTGCATCCAATAGGTGTGTTTGTGTCATTGGATTAACATTTAGGTCATTTTCGTCCTCCCAAGGCTTATTCTTGTCCAATTAGGGTTTTTAACCAATCTTGTGCATCCAATAGGTGTGTTTGTGTCATTGGATTAACATTTAGGTCATTTTCGTCCTCCCAAGGCTTATTCTTTTCCAATTAGGGATTTTAACCAATCTTGTGCATCCAATAAGTTCATTTGTGTCATTGGAGGAACATATAGGTCATTTTCGTCCTCCCTAGGCTTATTCTTCTCCAATTAGGGTTTTTAACCAATCTTGTGCATCAAATAAGTTCATTTGTGTCATTGCACTAGATTGGTTTAACCAATCTTGTGCATCCAATAAGTTCATTTGTGTCATTGGAGGAACATTTAGGTCATTTTCGTCCTCCCATGGCTTATTCTTTTCCAATTAGGGTTTTTAACCAATCTTGTGCATCCAATAGGTGTGTTTTTGTCATTGGATTAACAATTAGGTCATTTTCGTCCTCCCAAGACTTATTCTTGTCCAATTAGGGTTTTTAACCAATCTTGTGCATCCAATAAGTTCATTTGTGTCATTGGAGGAACATATAGGTCATTTTGTCCTTCCTAGACTTATTCTTGTCCAATTAGGGTTTTTAACCAATCTTGTGCATCCAATAGGTGTGTTTGTGTCATTGGATTAACATTTAGGTCATTTTCGTCCTCCCTAGGCTTATTCTTGTCCAATTAGGGTTTTTAACCAATCTTGTGCATCCAATAGGTGTGTTTGTGTCATTGGATGATCAATTAGGTCATTTTCGTCCTCCCTAGGCTTATTCTTGACCAATTAGGGTTTTTAACCAATCTTGTGCATCCAATAAGTTGAGTTGTGTCATTGGATTAGCATTTAGGTCATTTTCGTTCTCCCTAGGCTTATTCTTGTCCAATTAGGGTTTTTAACCAATCTTGTGCATCCAATAAGTTCATTCGTGTCATTGGATTAACATTTAGGTCATTTTCGTTCTCCCTTGGCATATTCTTGTCCAATTAGGGTTTTTAACCAATCTTGTGCATCCAATAGGTGTGTTTGTGTCATTGGATTAACATTTAGGTCATTTTCGTCCTCCCTAGGCTTATTCTTGTCCAATTAGGGTTTTTAACCAATCTTGTGCGTCCAATAGGTGTGTTTGTGTCATTGGATTAACATTTAGGTCATTTTCGTCCTCCCTAGGCTTATTCTTGTCCAATTACGGTTTTTAACCAATCTTGTGCATCCAATAGGTGTGTTTGTGTCATTGGATGTACATTTAGTTCATTTTCGTCCTCCCTAGGCTTATTCTTGTCCAATTAGGGTTTTTAACCAATCTTGTGCATCCAATAGGTGTGTTTGTGTCATTGGATTAACATTTAGGTCATTTTCGTACTACCAAGGCTTATTCCTGTCCAATTAGGGTTTTTAACCAATCTTGTGCATCCAATAAGTTCATTTGTGTCATTGGAGGAACATATAGTTCATTTTCGTCCTCCCTAGGCTTATTCTTGTCCAATTAGGGTTTTTAACCAATCTTGTGCATCCAATAAGTTCATTTGTGTCATTGGAGGAACATATAGGTCATTTTCGTCCTCCCTAGGCTTATTCTTGTCCAATTAGGGTTTTTAACCAATCTTGAGCATCCAATAGGTGTGTTTGTGTCAATGGATGTACATTTAGGTCATTTTCGTCCTCCCTAGGCTTATTCTTGTCCAATTAGGGTTTTTAACCAATCTTTTGCATCGAATAAGTTCATTTGTGTCATTGGAGGAACATATAGGTCATTTTCGTCCTCCCTAGGCTTATTCTTGTCCAATTAGGGTTTTTAACCAATCTTGTGCATCCAATAAGTTCATTTGTGTCATTGGAGGAACATATAGGTCATTTTCGTCCTCCCTAGGCTTATTCTTGTCCAATTAGGGTTTTTAACCAATCTTGTGCATCCAATAGGTGTGTTTGTATCATTGGATTAACATTTAGGTCATTTTCGTACTACCAAGGCTTATTCTTGTCCAATTAGGGTTTTAAACCAATCTTGTGCATCCAATAAGTTCATTTGTGTCATTGGAGGAACATATAGGTCATTTTCGTCCTCCCTAGGCTTATTCTTGTTCAATTAGGGTTTTTAACCAATCTTGTAAATCCAATAGGTGTGTTTGTGTCATTGGATGTACATTTAGGTTATTTTCGTCCTCCCTAGGCTTATTCTTGTCCAATTAGGGTTTTTTAACCAATCTTGTGCATCCAATAGGTGTGTTTGTGTCATTGGATTAACATTTAGGTCATTTTCATCCTCCCTAGGCTTATTCTTGTCCAATTAGGGTTTTTAACCAATCTTGTGCATCCAATAGGTGTGTTTGTGTCATTGGATGAACATTTAGGTCATTTTCATCCTCCCTAGGCTTATTCTTGTCCAATTAGGGGTTCTAACCAATCTTGTGCACCCAATAGGTGTATTTGTGTCACTGGATGAACATTTAGGTTATTTTCGTCCACCCTAGGCTTATTCTTGTCTAATTAGGGTTTTTAAGCAATCTTGTGCATCCAATAAGTTCATTTGTGTTATTGGATGAACATTTAGGTCATTTTTGTCCTCCCTAGGCTTATTCTTGTCCAATTAGGGTTTCTAACCAATCTTGTGCATCCAATAGATGTATTTGTGTCATTGGATGAACATTTAGGTCATTTTCGTCCTCCCTAGGCTTATTCTTGTCCAATTAGGGTTTTTAACCAATCTTGTGCATCCAATAGGTGTGTTTGTGTCATTGGATGAACATTTAGGTCATTTTCGTCCTCCTTATGCTTATTCTTGTCCAATTAGGGTTTTTAACCAATCTTGTGGATCCAATAAGTTCATTTGTGTCATTGGATGAACATTTAGGTCATTTTCGTCCTCCCTAGGCTTATTCTTGTCCAATTAGGGTTTTTAACCAATCTTGTGCATCCAATAGGTGTGTTTGTGTCATTGGATGAACATTTAGGTCATTTTCGTCCTCCCAAAGCTTATTCTTGTCCAATTAGGGTTTTTAACCAATCTTGTGCATCCAATAAGTTCATTTGTGTCAATGGAGGAACATATAGGTCATTTTCGTCCTCCCTAGGCTTATTCTTGTCCAATTAGGGTTTTTAACCAATCTTGTGCATTCAATAGGTGTGTTTGTTTCATTGGATTAATATTTAGGTCATTTTTGTCCTCCCTAGACTTATTCTTGTCCAATTATGGTTTTTAACCAATCTTGTGCATCCAATAAGTTCATTTGTGTCATTGGAGGAACATATAGGTCATTTTCGTCCTCTCTAGGCTTATTCTTGTCCAATTAGGGTTTTTAACCAATCTTGTGCATCCAATAGGTGTGTTTGTGTCATTGGATGAACATTTAGGTCATTTTCGTCCTCCCAAGGCTTATTCTTGTCCAATTAGGGTATTTAACCAATCTTGTGCATCCAATAAGTTCATTTGTGTCAATGGAGGAACATATAGGTCATTTTCGTCCTCCCTAGACTTATTCTTGTCTAATAAAGGTTTTTAACCAATCTTGTGCATCCAATAGGTGTGTTTGTTTCATTGGATGTACATAAAGGTCATTTTCGTCCTCCCAAGGCTTATTCTTGTCCAATTTGGGTTTTTAACCAATCCTGTGCATCCAATAAGTTCATTTATGTCAATGGAGGAACATATAGGTCATTTTCGTCCTCCCCAGGCTTATTCTTGTCCAATTAGGGTTTTTAACCAATCTTGTGCATCCAATAGGTGTGTTTGTGTCATTGGATTAATATTTAGGTCATTTTCGTCCTTCCTAGGCTTATTCTTGTCCAATAAGGGTTTTTAACAAATCTTGTGCATCCAATAAGTTCATTTGTGTCACTGGATAAACATTTAGGTCATTTTCGTCCTCCCTAGGCTTATCCTTGTCCAATTAGGGTTTTTAACCAATCTTGTGCATCCGATAGGTGTGTTTGTGTCATTGGATGAACATTTAGGTCATTTTCGTCCTCCCAAGGCTTTTTATTGTCCAATTAGGGTTTTTAACCAATCTTGTGCATCCAATAAGTTCATTTGTGTCATTGGAGGAACATATAGGTCATTTTCGTCCTCCCTAGGCTTATTCTTGTCCAATTAGGGTTTTTAACCAATCTTGTGCATCCAATAGGTGTGTTTGTGTCATTGGATTAATATTTAGGTCATTTTTGTCCTCCCAAGGCTTATTCTTGTCCAATTAGGGTTTTTAACAAATCTTGTGCATCCAATAAGTTCATTTGTGTCATTGGATAAACATTTAGGTCATTTTCGTCCTCCCTAGGCTTATCCTTGTCCAATTAGTGTTTTTAACCAATCTTGTGCATCCGATAGGTGTGTTTGTGTCATTGGATGAACATTTAGTTCATTTTCGTCCTCCCAAAGCTTATTCTTGTCCAATTAGGGTTTTTAACCAATCTTAAACATCCAATAAGTTCATTTGTGTCAATGGAGGAACATATAGGTCATTTTCGTCCTCCCTAGTCTTATTCTTGACCAATTAGGGTTTTTAACCAATCTTGTGCATCCAATAGGTGTGTTTGTTTCATTGGATGTACATAAAGGTCATTTTCGTCCTCCCAAGGCTTATTCTTGTCCAATTAGGGTTTTTAACCATTCTTGTGCATCCAATAAGTTCATTTGTGTCAATGGAGGAACATATAGGTCATTTTCGTCCTCCCTAGGCTTATTCTTGTCCAATTAGGGTTTTTAACCAATCTTGTGCATTCAATAGGTGTGTTTGTTTCATTGGATTAATATTTAGGTCATTTTTGTCCTCCCTAGACTTATTCTTGTCCAATTATGGTTTTTAACCAATCTTGTGCATCCAATAAGTTCATTTGTGTCATTGGAGGAACATATAGGTCATTTTCGTCCTCTCTAGGCTTATTCTTGTCCAATTAGGTTTTTTAACCAATCTTGTGCATCCAATAGGTGTGTTTGTGTCATTGGATGAACATTTAGGTCATTTTCGTCCTCCCAAGGCTTATTCTTGTCCAATTAGGGTATTTAACCAATCTTGTGCATCCAATAAGTTCATTTGTGTCAATGGAGGAACATATAGGTCATTTTCGTCCTCCCTAGACTTATTCTTGTCTAATTAAGGTTTTTAACCAATCTTGTGCATCCAATAGGTGTGTTTGTTTCATTGGATGTACATAAAGGTCATTTTCGTCCTCCCAAGGCTTATTCTTGTCCAATTTGGGTTTTTAACCAATCCTGTGCATCCAATAAGTTCATTTGTGTCAATGGAGGAACATATAGGTCATTTTCGTCCTCCCCAGGCTTATTCTTGTCCAATTAGGGTTTTTAACCAATCTTGTGCATCCAATAGGTGTGTTTGTGTCATTGGATTAATATTTAGGTCATTTTCATCCTTCCTAGGCTTATTCTTGTCCAATAAGGGTTTTTAACAAATCTTGTGCATCCAATAAGTTCATTTGTGTCATTGGATAAACATTTAGGTCATTTTCGTCCTCCCTAGGCTTATCCTTGTCCAATTAGGGTTTTTAACCAATCTTGTGCATCCGATAGGTGTGTTTGTGTCATTGGATGAACATTTAGGTCATTTTCGTCCTCCCAAGGCTTATTCTTGTCCAATTAGGGTTTTTAACCAATCTTGTGCATCCAATAAGTTCATTTGTGTCAATGGAGGAACATATAGGTCATTTTCGTCCTCCCTAGACTTATTCTTGTCCAATTAAGGTTTTTAACCAATCTTGTGCATTCAATAGGTGTGTTTGTTTCATTGGATGTACATATAGGTCATTTTTGTCCTCCCAAGGCTTATTCTTGTCCAATTAGGGTTTTTAACCAATCTTGTGCATCCAATAAGTTCATTTGTGTCAATGGAGGAACATATAGGTCATTTTCGTCCTCCCTAGACTTATTCTTGTCCAATTAGGGTTTTTAACCAATCTTGTGCATTCAATAGTTGTGTTTGTTTCATTGGATGTACATATAGGTCATTTTCGTCCTCCCTAGGCTTATTCTGGTCCAATTACGGTTTTTAACCAATCTTGTGCATCTAATAGGTGTGCTTGTGTCATTGGATTAACATTTAGGTCATTTTCGTACTACCAAGGCTTATTCTTGTCCAATTAGGGTTTTTAACCAATCTTGTGCATCCAATAAGTTCATTTGTGTCATTGCAGGAACATATAGGTCATTTTCGTCCTCCCTAGGCTTATTCTTCTCCAATTAGGGTTTTTAACCAATCTTGTGCATCCAATAAGTTCATTTGTGTCATTGGATAAACATTTAGGTCATTTTCGTCCTCCCTAGGCTTATTCTTGTCCAATTAGGGTTTTTAACCAATCTTGTGCATCCAATAGGTGTGTTTGTGTCATTGGATTAACATTTAGGTCATTTTCGTCCTCCCAAGGCTTATTATTGTCCAATTAGGGTTTTTAACCAATCTTGTGCATCCAATAGGTGTGTTTGTGTCATTGGATTAACATTTAGGTCATTT
Organism: Cicer pinnatifidum; assembly: GCA_037974775.1. Classification (NCBI taxonomy): domain Eukaryota; kingdom Viridiplantae; phylum Streptophyta; class Magnoliopsida; order Fabales; family Fabaceae; genus Cicer; species Cicer pinnatifidum. Next base: position 649,353 of record JBBPBR010000780.1, read on the forward strand.
TCGTCCTCCCAAGGCTTATTCTTTTCCAATTAGGGTTTTTAACCAATCTTGTGCATCCAATAAGTTCATTTGTGTCATTAGAGGAACATTTAGGTCATTTTCGTCCTCCCAAGGCTTATTCTTTTCCAATTAGGGTTTTTAACCAATCTTGTGCATCCAATAGGTGTGTTTTTGTCATTGGATTAACAATTAGGTCATTTTCGTCCTCCCAAGACTTATTCTTGTCCAATTAGGGTTTTTAACCAATCTTGTGCATCCAATAAGTTCATTTGTGTCATTGGAGGAACATATATGTCATTTTGTCCTCCCTAGACTTATTCTTGTCCAATTAGGGTTTTTAACCAATCTTATGCATCCAATAGGTGTGTTTGTGTCATTGGATTAACATTTAGGTCATTTTCGTCCTCCCTAGGCTTATTCTTGTCCAATTAGGGTTTTTAACCAATCTTGTGCATCCAATAGGTGTGTTTGTGTCATTGGATTAACATTTAGGTCATTTTCGTCCTCCCAGGCTTATTCTTGTCCAATTAGGGTTTTTAACAAATCTTGTGCATCCAATAAGTTCATTTGTGTCATAGGAGGAACATATAGGTCATTTTCGTGCTCCCTAGGCTTATTCTTCTCCAATTAGGGTTTTTAACCAATCTTGTGCATCCAATAAGTTCATTTGTGTCATTGGATAAACATTTAGGTCCTTTTCGTCCTTCCTAGGCTTATTCTTGTCCAATTAGGGTTTTTAACCAATCTTTTGCATCCAATAGGTGTGTTTGTGTCATTGGATGTACATTTAGGTCATTTTCGTCCTCCCTAGGCTTATTCTTGTCCAATTACAATTTTTAACCAATCTTGTGCATCCAATAGGTGTGTTTGTGTCATTAGATTAACATTTAGGTCATTTTCGTACCACCAAAGCTTATTCTTGTCCAATTAGGGTTTTTAACCAATCTTGTGCATCCAATAAGTTCATTTGTGTCATTGGAGGAACATATAGGTCATTTTCGTCCTCCCTAGGCTTATTCTTGTCCAATTAGGGTTTTTAACCAATCTTGTGCATCCAATAGGTGTGTTTGTGTCATTGGATTAACATTTATGTCATTTTCGTCCTCCCTAGGCTTATTCTTGTGCAATTAAGGTTTTTATCCAATCTTGTGCATCCAATAGGTGTGTTTGTGTCATTAGATGTACATTTAGGTCATTTTCGTCCTCCCTAGGCTTATTCTTGTCCAATTAGGGTTTTTAACCAATCTTGTGCATCCAATAGGTGTTTTGAGTCATTGGATTAACATTTAGGTCATTTTCGTCCTCCCTAGGCTTATTCTTGTCAAATTAGGGTTTTTAACAAACCTTATGCTTCCAATAAGTTCATTTTTGTCATTGGAGGAACATATATGTCATTTTCGTCCTCCCTAGGCTTATTCTTGTCCAATTAGGGTTTTTAACCAATTTTGTGCATCCAATAGGTGTGTTTATGTCATTGGATTAACTTTTAAGTCATTTTCGTCCTCCCTAGGCTTATTCTAATCCAATTAGGGTTTTTAACAAATCTTGTGAATCCAAAAAGTTCATTTGGGTCATTGGATAAACATTTATGTCATTTTCGTCCTCCCTAGGCTTATTCTTGTCCAATTAGGGTTTTTAACCAATCTTGTGCATCCAATAGGTGTGTTTGTGTCATTGGATGTACATTTAGTTCATTTTCGTCCTCCCTAGGCTTATTCTTCTCCAATTAGGGTTTTTAACCAATCTTGTGCATCCAATAGGTGTGTTTGTGTCATTGGATTAACATTTAGGTCATTTTCGTACTACCAAGGCTTATTCTTGTACACTTAAGGTTTTTAACCAATCTTGTGCATCCAATAAGTTCATTTGTGTCATTGGAGTAACATATAGGTCATTATCGTCCTCCCTAGGCTTATTCTTTTCCAATTAGGGTTTTTAACCAATCTTGTGCATCCAATAAGTTCATTTGTGTCATTGAACGAACATGTAGGTCATTTTCGTCCTCCCTAGGCTTATTCTTGTCCAATTAGGGTTTTTAACCAATCTTGTGCATCCAATAGGTGTGTTTGTGTCATTGGATTAACATTTAGGTCATTTTCGTCCTCCCTAGGCTTATTCTTGTCCAATTAGGGTTTTTAACCAATCTTGTGCATCCAATAGGTGTGTTTGTGTCATTGGATTAACATTTAGGTCATTTTCGTCATCCCTAGGCTTATTCTTGTCCAATTAGGGTTTTTAACCAATCTTGTGCATCCAATAGGTGTGCTTGTGTCATTGGATTAACATTTAGGTCATTTTCGTCCTCCCTAGGCTTATTCTTGTCCAATTAGGGTTTTTAACCAATCTTGTGCATCCAATAGGTGTGTTTGTGTCATTGGATTAACATTTAGGTCATTTTCGTCCTCCCAAGGCTTATTCTTTTCCAATTAGGGATTTTAACCAATCTTGTGCATCCAATAAGTTCATTTGTGTCATTGGAGGAACATATAGGTCATTTTCGTCCTCCCTAGGCTTATTCTTCTCCAATTAGGGTTTTTAACCAATCTTGTGCATCCAATAAGTTCATTTGTGTCATTGCACTAGATTGGTTTAACCAATCTTGTGCATCCAATAAGTTCATTTGTGTCATTGGAGGAACATTTAGGTCATTTTCGTCCTCCCATGGCTTATTCTTTTCCAATTAGGGTTTTTAACCAATCTTGTGCATCCAATAGGTGTGTTTTTGTCATTGGATTAACAATTAGGTCATTTTCGTCCTCCCAAGACTTATTCTTGTCCAATTAGGGTTTTTAACCAATCTTGTGCATCCAATAAGTTCATTTGTGTCATTGGAGGAACATATAGGTCATTTTGTCCTTCCTAGACTTATTCTTGTCCAATTAGGGTTTTTAACCAATCTTGTGCATCCAATAGGTGTGTTTGTGTCATTGGATTAACATTTAGGTCATTTTCGTCCTCCCTAGGCTTATTCTTGTCCAATTAGGGTTTTTAACCAATGTTGTGCATCCAATAGGTGTGTTTGTGTCATTGGATTAACATTTAGGTCATTTTCGTCCTCCCTAGGCTTATTCTTGTCCAATTAGGGTTTTTAACCAATCTTGTGCATCCAATAGGTGTGTTTGTGTCATTGGATTAACATTTAGGTCATTTTCGTCATCCCTAGGCTTATTCTTGTCCAATTAGAGTTTTTAACAAATCTTGTGCATCCAATAAGTTCATTTGTCATTGGAGGAACATGTAGGTCATTTTCGTCCTCCCTAGGCTTATTCTTCTCCAATTAGGGTTTTTATCCAATCTTGTGCATCCAATAAATTCATTTGTGTCATTGGATAAACATTTAGGTCATTTTCGTCCTCCCTAGGCTTATTCTTGTCCAATTAGGGTTTTTAACCAATCTTGTGCATCCAATAGGTGTGTTTGTGTCATTGGATTAACATTTAGGTCATTTTCGTCCTCCCAAGGCTTATTCTTTTCCAATTAGGGTTTTTAACCAATCTTGTGCATCCAATAAGTTCATTTGTGTCATTAGAGGAACATTTAGGTCATTTTCGTCCTCCCAAGGCTTATTCTTTTCCAATTAGGGTTTTTAACCAATCTTGTGCATCCAATAGGTGTGTTTTTGTCATTGGATTAACAATTAGGTCATTTTCGTCCTCCCAAGACTTATTCTTGTCCAATTAGGGTTTTTAACCAATCTTGTGCATCCAATAAGTTCATTTGTGTCATTGGAGGAACATATATGTCATTTTGTCCTCCCTAGACTTATTCTTGTCCAATTAGGGTTTTTAACCAATCTTGTGCATCCAATAGGTGTGTTTGTGTCATTGGATTAACATTTAGGTCATTTTCGTCCTCCCTAGGCTTATTCTTGTCCAATTAGGGTTTTTAACCAATCTTGTGCATCCAATAGGTGTGTTTGTGTCATTGGATTAGCATTTAGGTCTTTTTCGTCCTCCCTAGGCTTTTTCTTGTCCAATTAGGTTTTTTAACAAATCTTGTGCATCCAATAAGTTCATTTGTGTCATTGGAGGAACATATAGGTCATTTTCGTCCTCCCAAGGCTTATTCTTCTCCAATTAGGGTTTTTACCCAATCTTGTGCATCCAATAAGTTCATTTGTGTCATTGGATAAACATTTCGTTCATTTTCGTCCTCCCTAGGCTAATTCTTGTCCAATTAGGGTTTTAAACCAATCTTGTGCATCCAATATGTGTGTTTGTGTCATTGGATGTACATTTAGGTCATTTTCGTCCTCCCTAGGCTTATTCTTGTCCACTTAGGGTTTTTAACCAATCTTGTGCATCCAATAAGTTCATTTGTGTCATTGGAGGAACATATAGGTCATTTTCGTCCTCCCTAGGCTTATTCTTGTCCAATTAGGGTTTTTAACCAATCTTGTGCATCCAATAAGTTCATTTGTGTCATTGGAGGAACATATAGGTCATTTTCGTCCTCCCTAGGCTTATTCTTGTCCAATTAGGGTTTTTAACCAATCTTGAGCATCCAATAGGTGTGTTTGTGTCAATGGATGTACATTTAGGTCATTTTCGTCCTCCCTAGGCTTATTCTTGTCCAATTAGGGTTTTTAACCAATCTTTTGCATCGAATAAGTTCATTTGTGTCATTGGAGGAACATATAGGTCATTTTCGTCCTCCCTAGGCTTATTCTTGTCCAATTAGGGTTTTTAACCAATCTTGTGCATCCAATAAGTTCATTTGTGTCATTGGAGGAACATATAGGTCATTTTCGTCCTCCCTAGGCTTATTCTTGTCCAATTAGGGTTTTTAACCAATCTTGTGCATCCAATAGGTGTGTTTGTATCATTGGATTAACATTTAGGTCATTTTCGTACTACCAAGGCTTATTCTTGTCCAATTAGGGTTTTTAACCAATCTTGTGCATCCAATAAGTTCATTTGTGTCATTGGAGGAACATATAGGTCATTTTCGTCCTCCCTAGGCTTATTCTTGTTCAATTAGGGTTTTTAACCAATCTTGTAAATCCAATAGGTGTGTTTGTGTCATTGGATGTACATTTAGGTTATTTTCGTCCTCCCTAGGCTTATTCTTGTCCAATTAGGGTTTTTTAACCAATCTTGTGCATCCAATAGGTGTGTTTGTGTCATTGGATTAACATTTAGGTCATTTTCATCCTCCCTAGGCTTATTCTTGTCCAATTAGGGTTTTTAACCAATCTTATGCATCCAATAGGTGTGTTTGTGTCATTGGATGTACATTTAGGTCATTTTCGTCCTCCCTAGGCTTATTCTCTTCCAATTAGGGTTTTTAACCAATCTTGTGCATCCAATAGGTGTGTTTCTGTCATTGGATTAACATTTAGGTCATTTTCGTACTACCAAGGCTTATTCTTGTCCAGTTAGGGTTTTTAACCAATCTTGTGCATCCAATAAGTTCATTTGTGTTATAGGAGGAACATATAGGTCATTTTCGTCCTCCCTAGGCTTATTCTTCTCCAAATAGGGTTTTTAACCAATCTTGTGCATCCAATAAGTTTATTTGTATCATTGGATAAACATTTAGGTCATTTTCGTCCTCCCTAGGCTTATTCTTGTCCAATTAGGGTTTTTAACCAATCTTGTGCATCCAATAGGTGTGTTTGTGTCATTGGATTAACATTTAGGTCATTTTCGTCCTCCCAAGGCTTATTCTTGTCCAATTAGGGTTTTTAACCAATCTTGTGCATCGAATAAGTTCATTTGTGTCAATGGAGGAATATATAGGTCATTTTCGTCCTCCCTAGACTTATTCATCTCCAATTATGGTTTTTAACCAATCTTGTGCATCCAATAGGTGTGTTTTTTTCATTGGATGTACATATAGGTCATTTTCGTCCTCCCTAGACTTTTTATTGTCCAATTAGGGTTTTTAACCAATCTTGTGCATCCAATAAGTTCATTTGTGTCATTGGAGGAACATATAGGTCATTTTCGTCCTCCCTAGGCTTATTCTTTTCCAATTAGGGTTTTTAACCAATCTTGTGCATCCAATAGGTGTGTTTGTGTCATTGGATTAATATTTAGGTCATTTTCGTCCTCTCTAGGCTTATTCTTGTCCAATTAGGGTTTTTAACAAATCTTGTGCATCCAATAAGTTCATTTGTGTCATTGGATAAACATTTAGGTCATTTTCGTCCTCCCTAGGCTTATCCTTGTACAATTAGTGTTTTTAACCAATCTTGTGCATCCGATAGGTGTGTTTGTGTCATTGGATGAACATTTAGTTCATTTTCGTCCTCCCAAAGCTTATTCTTGTCCAATTAGGGTTTTTAACCAATCTTGTGCATCCAATAAGTTCATTTGTGTCAATGGAGGAACATATAGGTCATTTTCGTCCTCCCTAGGCTTATTCTTGTCCAATTAGGGTTTTTAACCAATCTTGTGCATTCAATAGGTGTGTTTGTTTCATTGGATTAATATTTAGGTCATTTTCGTCCTCCCTAGACTTATTCTTGTCCAATTAGGGTTTTTAACCAATCTTGTGCATCCAATAAGTTCATTTGTGTCATTGGAGGAACATATAGGTCATTTTCGTCCTCTCTAGGCTTATTCTTGTCCAATTAGGGTTTTTAACCAATCTTGTGCATCCAATAGGTGTGTTTGTGTCATTGGATGAACATTTAGGTCATTTTCGTCCTCCCAAGGCTTATTCTTGTCCAATTAGGGTATTTAACCAATCTTGTGCATCCAATAAGTTCATTTGTGTCAATATAGGAACATATAGGTCATTTTCGTCCTCCCTAGACTTATTCTTGTCTAATTAGGGTTTTTAACCAATCTTGTGCATCCAATAGGTGTGTTTGTTTCATTGGATCTACATAAAGGTCATTTTCGTCCTCCCAAGGCTTATTCTTGTCCAATTTGGGTTTTTAACCAATCCTGTGCATCCAATAAGTTCATTTGTGTCAATGGAGGAACATATAGGTCATTTTCGTCCTCCCCAGGCTTATTCTTGTCCAATTAGGGTTTTTAACCAATCTTGTGCATCCAATAGGTGTGTTTGTGTCATTGGATTAATATTTAGGTCATTTTCGTCCTCCCTAGGCTTATTCTTGTCCAATAAGGGTTTTTAACAAATCTTGTGCATCCAATAAGTTCATTTGTGTCACTGGATAAACATTTAGGTCATTTTCGTCCTCCCTAGGCATATCCTTGTCCAATAAGGGTTTTTAACCAATCTTGTGCATCCAATAGGTGTGTTTGTGTCATTGGATTAACATTTAGGTCATTTTCGTCCTCCCTAGGCTTATTCTTGTCCAATTAGGGTTTTTAACCAATCTTGTGCATCTAATAGGTGTGTTTGTGTCATTGGATTAACATTTAGGTTATTTTCGTCCTCCCAAGGCTTATTCTTGTCCAATTAGGGTTTTTAACCAATCTTGTGCATCCAATAGGTGTGTTTATGTCAATGGATTAACATTTAGGTCATTTTCGTGCTCCCTAGGCTTATTCTTGTCCAATTAGTGCTTTTAACCAATCTTGTGCATCCAATAAGTGTGTTTGTGTCATTGGATGTACATTTAGGTCATTTTCGTCCTCCCTAGGCTTATTCTTGTCCAATTAGGGTTTTTAACCAATCTTGTGCATCCAATAAGTGTGTTTGTGTCATTGGATGTACATTTAGGTCATTTTCGTCATCCCTAGGCTTATTCTTGTCCAATTAGGGTTTTAACCAATCTTTGCATCCAATAGGTGTGTTTGTGTCATTGGATTAACATTTAGGTCATTTTCGTCCTCCCTAGGCTTATCCTTGTCCAATTAGGGTTTTTAACCAATCTTGTGCATCCGATAGGTGTGTTTGTGTCATTGGATGAACATTTAGGTCATTTTCGTCCTCCCTAGGCTTATTCTTGTCCAATTAGAGTTTTTAACAAATCTTGTGCATCCAATAAGTTCATTTGTGTCATTGGATAAACATTTAGGTCATTTTCATCCTCCATAAACTTATTCTTGTCCAATTAGGGTTTTTAACGAATCTTGTGCATCCAATAGGTGTGTTTGTATCATTGGATGTATATGTAGGTCATTTTCGTCCTCCCTAGACTTATTCTTGTCCAATTAGGGTTTTTAACAAATCTTGTGCATCCAATAAGTTCATTTGTGTCATTGGATAAACATTTAGGTCATTTTCGTCCTCCCTAGGCTTATCCTTGTCCAATTAGGGTTTTTAACCAATCTTGTGCATCCGATAGGTGTGTTTGTGTCATTGGATGAACATTTAGGTCATTTTCGTCCTCCCAAAGCTTATTCTTGTCCAATTAGGGTTTTTAACCAATCTTGTGCATCCAATAAGTTCATTTGTGTCAATGGAGGAACATATAGGTCATTTTCGTCCTCCCTAGACTTATTCTTGTCCAATTAGGGTTTTTAACCAATCTTGTGCATCCAATAGGTGTGTTTGTTTCATTGGATGTACATAAAGGTCATTTTCGTCCTCCCAAGGCTTATTCTTGTCCAATTAGGGTTTTTAACCAATCTTGTGCATCCAATAAGTTCATTTGTGTCATTGGATAAACATTTAGGTCATTTTCGTCCTCCCTAGGCTTATCCTTGTCCAATTAGTGTTTTTAACCAATCTTGTGCATCCGATAGGTGTGTTTGTGTCATTGGATGAACATTTAGGTCATTTTTGTCGTCCCAAAGCTTATTCTTGTCCAATTAGGGTTTTTAACCAATCTTGTGCATCCAATAAGTTCATTTGTGTCAATGGAGGAACATATAGGTCATTTTCGTCCTCCCTAGACTTATTCTTGTCCAATTAGGGTTTTTAACCAATCTTGTGCATCCAATAGGTGTGTTTGTTTCATTGGATGTACATAAAGGTCATTTTCGTCCTCCCAAGGCTTATTCTTGTCCAATTAGGGTTTTTAACCAATCTTGTGCATCCAATAAGTTCATTTGTGTCATTGGATAAACATTTAGGTCATTTTCGTCCTCCCTAGACTTATCCTTTTCCAATTAGGGTTTTTAACCAATCTTGTGCATCCGATAGGTGTGTTTGTGTCATTGGATGAACATTTAGGTCATTTTCGTCCTCTCAATGCTTATTCCTGTCCAATTAGGGTTTTTAACCAATCTTGTGCATCCAATAAGTTCATTTGTGTCATTGGATAAACATTTAGGTCATTTTCGTCCTCCCTAGGCTTATCCTTTTCCAATTAGGGTTTTTAACCAATCTTGTGCATCCGATAGGTGTGTTTGTGTCATTGGATGAACATTTAGGTCATTTTCGTCCTCTCAATGCTTATTCCTATCCAATTAGGGTTTTTAACCAATCTTGTGCATCCAATAAGTTCATTTGTGTCATTGGATAAACATTTAGGTCATTTTCGTCCTCCCTAGGCTTATCCTTTTCCAATTAGGGTTTTTAACCAGTCTTGTGCATCCGATAGGTGTGTTTGTGTCATTGGATGAACATTTAGGTCATTTTCGTCCTCCCAATGCTTATTCTTGTCCAATTAGGGTTTTTAACAAATCTTGTGCATCCAATAAGTTCATTTGTGTCATTGGATAAACTTTGAGGTCATTTTCGTCCTCCCTAGGCTTATCCTTTTCCAATTAGGGTTTTTAACCAATCCTGTGCATCCGATAGGTGTGTTTGTGTCATTGGATGAACGTTTAGGTCATTTTCGTCCTCCCAATGCTTCTTCTTGTCCAATTAGGGTTTTTAACCTATCTTGTGCATCCAATAAGTTCATTTGTGTCAATCGAGGAAAATATAGGTCATTTTCATCCTCCCTAGACTTATTCTTGTCCAATTAGGGTTTTTAACCAATCATGTGCATCCAATAGGTGTGTTTGTATCATTGGATGTATATATAGGTCATTTTCGTCCTCCCTAGACTTATTGTTGTCCAATTAGGGTTTTTAACAAATCTTGTGCATCCAATAAGTTCATTTGTGTCATTGGATAATCATTTAGGTCATTTTCGTCCTCCCTAGGCTTATCCTTGTCCAATTAGGGTTTTTAACCAATCTTGTGCATCCGATAGGTATGTTTGTGTCATTGGATGAACATTTAGGTCATTTTCGTCCTCCCAAGGCTTATTCTTGTCCAATTAGGGTTTTTAACCAATCATGTGCATCCAATAAGTTCATTTGTGTCAATGGAGGAACATATAGGTCATTTTCGTCCTCCCTAGACTTATTTTTGTCCAATTAGGGTTTTTAACCAATCTTGTGCATTCAATAGGTGTGTTTGTTTCATTGGATGTACATATAGGTCATTTTCGTCCTCCCTAGACTTATTCTTGTCCAATTAGGGTTTTTAACCAATCTTGTGCATCCAATAAGTTCATTTGTGTCATTGGAGGAACATATAGGTCATTTTCGTCCTCCCTAGGCTTATTCTTGTCCAATTAGGGTTTTTAACCAATCTTGTGCATCCAATAGGTGTGTTTGTGTCATTGGATTAATATTTAGGTCATTTTCGTCCTCCCTAGGCTTATTCTTGTCCAATTAGGGTTTTTAACCAATCTTGTGCATCCAATAAGTTCATTTGTGTCATTGGATTAACATTTAGGTCATTTTCGTCCTCCCTAGGCATATTCTTGTCCAATTAGGGTTTTTAACCAATCTTGTGCATCCAATAGGTGTGTTTGTGTCATTGGATGATCAATTAGGTAATTTTCGTCCTCCCTAGGCTTATTCTTGTCCAATTAGGGTTTTTAACCGATCTTGTGCATCCAATAGGTGTGTTTGTGTCATTGGATGATCAATTAGGTCATTTTCGTCCTCCCTATGCATATTCTTGTCCAATTAGGGTTTTTAACCAATCTTGTGCATCCAATAGGTGTGTTTGTGTCATTGGATGATCAATTAGGTCATTTTCGTCCTCCCTAGGCTTATTCTTGTCCAATTAGGGTTTTTAACCAATCTTGTGCATCAAATAGGTGTGTTTGTGTCATTGGATTAACATTTAGGTCATTTTCGTCCTCCCTAGGCTTATTCTTGTCCAATTAGGGTTTTTAACCAATCTTGTGCATCCAATAGGTGTGTTTGTGTCATTGGATTAACATTTAGGTCATTTTCGTCCTCCCAAGGCTTATTCTTTTCCAATTAGGGATTTTAACCAATCTTGTGCATCCAATAAGTTCATTTGTGTCATTGGAGGAACATATAGGTCATTTTCGTCCTCCCTAGGCTTATTCTTCTCCAATTAGGGTTTTTAACCAATCTTGTGCATCCAATAAGTTCATTTGTGTCATTGCACTAGATTGGTTTAACCAATCTTGTGCATCCAATAAGTTCATTTGTGTCATTGGAGGAACATTTAGGTCATTTTCGTCCTCCCATGGCTTATTCTTTTCCAATTAGGGTTTTTAACCAATCTTGTGCATCCAATAGGTGTGTTTTTGTCATTGGATTAACAATTAGGTCATTTTCGTCCTCCCAAGACTTATTCTTGTCCAATTAGGGTTTTTAACCAATCTTGTGCATCCAATAAGTTCATTTGTGTCATTGGAGGAACATATAGGTCATTTTGTCCTTCCTAGACTTATTCTTGTCCAATTAGGGTTTTTAACCAATCTTGTGCATCCAATAGGTGTGTTTGTGTCATTGGATTAACATTTAGGTCATTTTCGTCCTCCCTAGGCTTATTCTTGTCCAATTAGGGTTTTTAACCAATCTTGTGCATCCAATAGGTGTGTTTGTGTCATTGGATTAACATTTAGGTCATTTTCGTCATCCCTAGGCTTATTCTTGTCCAATTAGGGTTTTTAACCAATCTTGTGCATCCAATAGGTGTGCTTGTGTCATTGGATTAACATTTAGGTCATTTTCGTCCTCCCTAGGCTTATTCTTGTCCAATTAGGTTTTTTAACCAATCTTGTGCATCCAATAGGTGTGTTTGTGTCATTGGATTAACATTTAGGTCATTTTCGTCCTCCCAAGGCTTATTCTTGTCCAATTAGGGTTTTTAACCAATCTTGTGCATCCAATAGGTGTGTTTGTGTCATTGGATTAACATTTAGGTCATTTTCGTCCTCCCAAGGCTTATTCTTTTCCAATTAGGGTTTTTAACCAATCTTGTGCATCCAATAAGTTCATTTGTGTCATTAGAGGAACATTTAGGTCATTTTCGTCCTCCCAAGGCTTATTCTTTTCCAATTAGGGTTTTTAACCAATCTTGTGCATCCAATAGGTGTGTTTTTGTCATTGGATTAACAATTAGGTCATTTTCGTCCTCCCAAGACTTATTCTTGTCCAATTAGGGTTTTTAACCAATCTTGTGCATCCAATAAGTTCATTTGTGTCATTGGAGGAACATATATGTCATTTTGTCCTCCCTAGACTTATTCTTGTCCAATTAGGGTTTTTAACCAATCTTATGCATCCAATAGGTGTGTTTGTGTCATTGGATTAACATTTAGGTCATTTTCGTCCTCCCTAGGCTTATTCTTGTCCAATTAGGGTTTTTAACCAATCTTGTGCATCCAATAGGTGTGTTTGTGTCATTGGATTAACATTTAGGTCATTTTCGTCCTCCCAAGGCTTATTCTTGTCCAATTAGGATTTTTAACCAATCTTGTGCATCCAATAAGTTCATTTGTGTTATTGAATAAAAATTAAGGTCATTTTCGTCCTCCCTAGGCTTATCCTTGTCCAATTAGGGTTTTTAACCAATCTTGTGCCTCCGATAGGTGTGTTTGTGTCATTGGATGTACATTTAGGTCATTTTCGTCATCCCTAGGCTTATTCTTGTCCAATTAGGGTTTTTAACCAATCTTGTGCATCCAATAGGTGTGTTTGTGTCATTGGATTAACATTTAGGTCATTTTCGTCCTCCCTAGGCTTATTCTTGTCCAATTAGGGTTTTTAACCAATCTTGTGCATCCAATAGGTGTGTTTGTGTCATTGGATTAACATTTAGGTCATTTTCGTCCACCCTAGGCTTATTCTTGTCCAATTAGGGTTTTTAACAAATCTTGTGCATCCAATAAGTTCATTTGTGTCATTGGATAAACATTTAGGTCATTTTCGTCCTCCCTAGGCTTATCCTTGTCCAATTAGGGTTTTTAACCAATCTTGTGCATCCGATAGGTGTGTTTGTGTCATTGGATGAACATTTAGGTCATTTTCGTCCTCCCTAGGCTTATTCTTGTCCAATTAGGGTTTTTAACAAATCTTGTGCATCCAATAAGTTCATTTGTGTCATTGGATAAACATTTAGGTCATTTTCATCCTCCCTAGGCTTATCCTTGTCCAATTAGGGTTTTTAACCAATCTTGTGCATCCGATAGGTGTGTTTGTGTCATTGGATGAACATTTAGGTCATTTTCTTCCTCCCATGGCTTATTCTTGTCCAATTAGGGTTTTTAACCAATCTTGTGCATCCAATAAGTTCATTTGTGTCAATGGAGGAACATATAGGTCATTTTCGTCCTCCCTAGACTTATTCTTGTCCAATTAGGGTTTTTAACCAATCTTGTGCATCCAATAGGTGTGTTTGTATCATTGGATGTACATATAGGTCATTTTCGTCCTCCCTAGACTTATTCTTGTCCAATTAGGGTTTTTAACAAATCTTGTGCATCCAATAAGTTCATTTGTGTCATTGGATAAACATTTAGGTCATTATCGTCCTCCCTAGGCTTATCCTTTTCCAATTAGGGTTTTTAACCAATCTTGTGCATCCGATAGGTGTGTTTGTGTCATTGGATGAACATTTAGGTCATTTTCTTCCTCCCATGGCTTATTCTTGTCCAATTAGGGTTTTTAACCAATCTTGTGCATCCAATAAGTTCATTTGTGTCAATGGAGGAACATATAGGTCATTTTCGTCCTCCCTAGACTTATTCTTGTCCAATTAGGGTTTTTAACCAATCTTGTGCATCCAATAGGTGTGTTTGTTTCATTGGATGTACATAAAGGTCATTTTCGTCCTCCCAAGGCTTATTCTTGTCCAATTAGGGTTTTTAACTAATCTTGTGCATCCAATAAGTTCATTTGTGTCAATGGAGGAACATATAGGTCATTTTCGTCCTCCCTAGGCTTATTCTTGTCCAATTAGGGTTTTTAACCAATCTTTTGCATTCAATAGGTGTGTTTGTTTCATTGGATTAATATTTAGGTCATTTTCGTCCTCCCTAGGCTTATTCTTGTCCAATTAGGGTTTTTAACCAATCTTGTGCATCCAATAGGTGTGTTTGAGTCATTGGATTAATATTTAGGTCATTTTCGTTCTCCCTAGGCTTATTCTTGTCCAATTAGGGTTTTTAACAAATCTTGTGCATCCAATAAGTTCGTTTGCGTCATTGGATAAACATTTAGGTCATTTTCGTCCTCCCTAGACTTATTCTTGTCCAATTAGGGTTTTTAACCAATCTTGTGCATCCAATAGGTGTGTTTGTATCATTGGATGTACATATAGGTCATTTTCGTCCTCCCTAGACTTATTCTTGTCCAATTAGGGTTTTTAACAAATCTTGTGCATCCAATAAGTTCATTTGTGTCATTGGATAAACATTTAGGTCATTATCGTCCTCCCTAGGCTTATCCTTTTCCAATTAGGGTTTTTAACCAATCTTGTGCATCCGATAGGTGTGTTTGTGTCATTGGATGAACATTTAGGTCATTTTCGTCCTCTCAATGCTTATTCCTATCCAATTAGGGTTTTTAACCAATCTTGTGCATCCAATAAGTTCATTTGTGTCATTGGATAAACATTTAGGTCATTTTCGTCCTCCCTAGGCTTATCCTTTTCCAATTAGGGTTTTTAACCAGTCTTGTGCATCCGATAGGTGTGTTTGTGTCATTGGATGAACATTTAGGTCATTTTCGTCCTCCCAATGCTTATTCTTGTCCAATTAGGGTTTTTAACAAATCTTGTGCATCCAATAAGTTCATTTGTGTCATTGGATAAACTTTGAGGTCATTTTCGTCCTCCCTAGGCTTATCCTTTTCCAATTAGGGTTTTTAACCAATCCTGTGCATCCGATAGGTGTGTTTGTGTCATTGGATGAACATTTAGGTCATTTTCGTCCTCCCAATTCTTATTCTTGTCCAATTAGGGTTTTTAACCTATCTTGTGCATCCAATAAGTTCATTTGTGTCAATGGAGGAAAATATAGGTCATTTTCATCCTCCCTAGACTTATTCTTGTCCAATTAGGATTTTTAACCAATCTTGTGCATCCAATAGGTGTGTTTGTGTCATTGGATTAATATTTAGGTCATTTTCGTCCTCCCTAGGCTTATTCTTGTCCAATTAGGGTTTTTAACAAATCTTGTGCATCCAATAAGTTCATTTGTGTCATTGGATAAACATTTACGTCATTTTCTTCCTCCCTAGGCTTATCCTTGTCCAATTAGTGTTTTTAACCAATCTTGTGCATCCGATAGGTGTGTTTGTGTCATTGGATAAACATTTAGGTCATTTTCGTCCTCCCAAAGCTTACTCTTGTCCAATTAGGGTTTTTAACCAATCTTGTGCATCCAATAAGTTCATTTGTGTCAATGGAGGAACATATAGGTCATTTTCGTCCTCGCTAGACTTATTCTTGTCCAATTAGGGTTTTAAACCAATCTTGTGCATTCAATAGGTGTGTTTGTTTCATTGGATGTACATATAGGTCATTTTCGTCCTCCCTAGACTTATTCTTGTCCAATTAGGGTTTTTAACCAATCTTGTGCATCCAATAAGTTCATTTGTGTCATTGGAG
Organism: Cicer pinnatifidum; assembly: GCA_037974775.1. Classification (NCBI taxonomy): domain Eukaryota; kingdom Viridiplantae; phylum Streptophyta; class Magnoliopsida; order Fabales; family Fabaceae; genus Cicer; species Cicer pinnatifidum. Next base: position 665,034 of record JBBPBR010000780.1, read on the forward strand.
GAACATATAGGTCATTTCCGTCCTCCCTAGGCTTATTCTTGTCCAATTAGGGTTTTTAACCAATCTTGTGCATCCAATAGGTGTGTTTGTGTCATTGGATTAATATTTAGGTTATTTTCGTCCTCCCTAGGCTTATTCTTGTCCAATTAGGGTTTTTAACAAATCTTGTGCATCCAATAAGTTCATTTGCGTCATTGGATAAACATTTAGGTCATTTTCGTCCTCCCTAGACTTATTCTTGTCCAATTAGGGTTTTTAACCAATCTTGTGCATCCAATAGGTGTGTTTGTATCATTGGATGTACATATAGGTCATTTTCGTCCTCCCTAGACTTATTCTTGTCCAATTAGGGTTTTTATCAAATCTTGTGCATCCAATTTGTTCATTTGTGTCATTGGATAAACATTTAGGTCATTTTCGTCCTCCCTAGGCTTATCCTTTTCCAATTAGGGTTTTTAACCAATCTTGTGCATCCGATAGGTGTGTTTGTGTCATTGGATGAACATTTAGGTCATTTTCGTCCTCTCAATGCTTATTCCTATCCAATTAGGGTTTTTAACCAATCTTGTGCATCCAATAAGTTCATTTGTGTCATTGGATAAACATTTAGGTCATTTTCGTCCTCCCTAGGCTTATCCTTTTCCAATTAGGGTTTTTAACCAGTCTTGTGCATCCGATAGGTGTGTTTGTGTCATTGGATGAACATTTAGGTCATTTTCGTCCTCCCAATGCTTATTCTTGTCCAATTAGGGTTTTTAACAAATCTTGTGCATCCAATAAGTTCATTTGTGTCATTGGATAAACTTTGAGGTCATTTTCGTCCTCCCTAGGCATATCCTTTTCCAATTAGGGTTTTTAACCAATCCTGTGCATCCGATAGGTGTGTTTGTGTCATTGGATGAACGTTTAGGTCATTTTCGTCCTCCCAATGCTTCTTCTTGTCCAATTAGGGTTTTTAACCTATCTTGTGCATCCAATAAGTTCATTTGTGTCAATCGAGGAAAATATAGGTCATTTTCATCCTCCCTAGACTTATTCTTGTCCAATTAGGGTTTTTAACCAATCTTGTGCATCCAATAGGTGTGTTTGTATCATTGGATGTATATATAGGTCATTTTCGTCCTCCCTAGACTTATTGTTGTCCAATTAGGGTTTTTAACAAATCTTGTGCATCCAATAAGTTCATTTGTGTCATTGGATAATCATTTAGGTCATTTTCGTCCTCCCTAGGCTTATCCTTGTCCAATTAGGGTTTTTAACCAATCTTGTGCATCCGATAGGTATGTTTGTGTCATTGGATGAACATTTAGGTCATTTTCGTCCTCCCTAGGCTTATTCTTGTCCAATTAGGGTTTTTAACCAATCATGTGCATCCAATAAGTTCATTTGTGTCAATGGAGGAACATATAGGTCATTTTCGTCCTCCCTAGACTTATTTTTGTCCAATTAGGATTTTTAACCAATCTTGTGCATTCAATAGGTGTGTTTGTTTCATTGGATGTACATATAGGTCATTTTCGTCCTCCCTAGACTTATTCTTGTCCAATTAGGGTTTTTAACCAATCTTGTGCATCCAATAAGTTCATTTGTGTCATTGGAGGAACATATAGGTCATTTCCGTCCTCCCTAGGCTTATTCTTGTCCAATTAGGGTTTTTAACCAATCTTGTGCATCCAATAGGTGTGTTTGTGTCATTGGATTAATATTTAGGTTATTTTCGTCCTCCCTAGGCTTATTCTTGTCCAATTAGGGTTTTTAACAAATCTTGTGCATCCAATAAGTTCGTTTGCGTCATTGGATAAACATTTAGGTCATTTTCGTCCTCCCTAGACTTATTCTTGTCCAATTAGGGTTTTTAACCAATCTTGTGCATCCAATAGGTGTGTTTGTATCATTGGATGTACATATAGGTCATTTTCGTCCTCCCTAGACTTATTCTTGTCCAATTAGGGTTTTTAACAAATCTTGTGCATCCAATAAGTTCATTTGTGTCATTGGATAAACATTTAGGTCATTATCGTCCTCCCTAGGCTTATCCTTTTCCAATTAGGGTTTTTAACCAATCTTGTGCATCCGATAGGTGTGTTTGTGTCATTGGATGAACATTTAGGTCATTTTCGTCCTCTCAATGCTTATTCCTATCCAATTAGGGTTTTTAACCAATCTTGTGCATCCAATAAGTTCATTTGTGTCATTGGATAAACATTTAGGTCATTTTCGTCCTCCCTAGGCTTATCCTTTTCCAATTAGGGTTTTTAACCAGTCTTGTGCATCCGATAGGTGTGTTTGTGTCATTGGATGAACATTTAGGTCATTTTCGTCCTCCCAATGCTTATTCTTGTCCAATTAGGGTTTTTAACAAATCTTGTGCATCCAATAAGTTCATTTGTGTCATTGGATAAACTTTGAGGTCATTTTCGTCCTCCCTAGGCTTATCCTTTTCCAATTAGGGTTTTTAACCAATCCTGTGCATCCGATAGGTGTGTTTGTGTCATTGGATGAACGTTTAGGTCATTTTCGTCCTCCCAATGCTTCTTCTTGTCCAATTAGGGTTTTTAACCTATCTTGTGCATCCAATAAGTTCATTTGTGTCAATCGAGGAAAATATAGGTCATTTTCATCCTCCCTAGACTTATTCTTGTCCAATTAGGGTTTTTAACCAATCATGTGCATCCAATAGGTGTGTTTGTATCATTGGATGTATATATAGGTCATTTTCGTCCTCCCTAGACTTATTGTTGTCCAATTAGGGTTTTTAACAAATCTTGTGCATCCAATAAGTTCATTTGTGTCATTGGATAATCATTTAGGTCATTTTCGTCCTCCCTAGGCTTATCCTTGTCCAATTAGGGTTTTTAACCAATCTTGTGCATCCGATAGGTATGTTTGTGTCATTGGATGAACATTTAGGTCATTTTCGTCCTCCCAAGGCTTATTCTTGTCCAATTAGGGTTTTTAACCAATCATGTGCATCCAATAAGTTCATTTGTGTCAATGGAGGAACATATAGGTCATTTTCGTCCTCCCTAGACTTATTTTTGTCCAATTAGGATTTTTAACCAATCTTGTGCATTCAATAGGTGTGTTTGTTTCATTGGATGTACATATAGGTCATTTTCGTCCTCCCTAGACTTATTCTTGTCCAATTATGGTTTTTAACCAATCTTGTGAATCCAATAAGTTCATTTGTGTCATTGGAGGAACATATAGGTCATTTTCGTCCTCCCTAGGCTTATTCTTGTCCAATTAGGGTTTTTAACCAATATTGTGCATCCAATAGGTGTGTTTGTGTCATTGGATTAATATTTAGGTCATTTTCGTCCTCCCTAGGCTTATTCTTGTCCAATTAGGGTTTTTAACAAATCTTGTGCATCCAATAAGTTCATTTGTGTCATTGGATAAACATTTACGTCATTTTCTTCCTCCCTAGGCTTATCCTTGTCCAATTAGTGTTTTTAACCAATCTTGTGCATCCGATAGGTGTGTTTGTGTCATTGGATGAACATTTAGGTCTTTTTCGTCCTCCCAAAGCTTATTCTTGTCCAATTAGGGTTTTTAACCAATCTTGTGCATCCAATAAGTTCATTTGTGTCAATGGAGGAACATATAGGTCATTTTCGTCCTCGCTAGACTTATTCTTGTCCAATTAGGGTTTTAAACCAATCTTGTGCATTCAATAGGTGTGTTTGTTTCATTCGATGTACATATAGGTCATTTTCGTCCTCCCTAGACTTATTCTTGTCCAATTAGGGTTTTTAACCAATCTTGTGCATCCAATAAGTTCATTTGTGTCATTGAAGGAACATATAGGTCATTTCCGTCCTCCCTAGGCTTATTCTTGTCCAATTAGGGTTTTTAACCAATCTTGTGCATCCAATAGGTGTGTTTGTGTCATTGGATTAATATTTAGGTTATTTTCGTCCTCCCTAGGCTTATTCTTGTCCAATTAGGGTTTTTAACAAATCTTGTGCATCCAATAAGTTCATTTGCGTCATTGGATAAACATTTAGGTCATTTTCGTCCTCCCTTGACTTATTCTTGTCCAATTAGGGTTTTTAACCAATCTTGTGCATCCAATAGGTGTGTTTGTATCATTGGATGTACATATAGGTCATTTTCGTCCTCCCTAGACTTATTCTTGTCCAATTAGGGTTTTTAACAAATCTTGTGCATCCAATAAGTTCATTTGTGTCATTGGATAAACATTTAGGTCATTTTCGTCCTCCCTAGGCTTATCCTTTTCCAATTAGGGTTTTTAACCAATCTTGTGCATCCGATAGGTGTGTTTGTGTCATTGGATGAACATTTAGGTCATTTTCGTCCTCTCAATGCTTATTCCTGTCAAATTAGGGTTTTTAACCAATCTTGTGCATCCAATAAGTTCATTTGTGTCATTGGATAAACATTTAGGTCATTTTCGTCCTCCCTAGGCTTATCCTTTTCCAATTAGGGTTTTTAACCAGTCTTGTGCATCCGATAGGTGTGTTTGTGTCATTGGATAAACATTTAGGTCATTTTCGTCCTCCCAATGCTTATTCTTGTCCAATTAGGGTTTTTAACAAATCTTGTGCATCCAATAAGTTCATTTGTGTCATTGGATAAACTTTGAGGTCATTTTCGTCCTCCCTAGGCTTATCCTTTTCCAATTAGGGTTTTTAACCAATCCTGTGCATCCGATAGGTGTGTTTGTGTCATTGGATGAACATTTAGGTCATTTTCGTCCTCCCAATGCTTATTCTTGTCCAATTAGGGTTTTTAACCAATCTTGTGCATCCAATAAGTTCATTTGTGTCAATCGAGGAAAATATAGGTCATTTTCATCCTCCCTAGACTTATTCTTGTCCAATTAGGGTTTTTAACCAATCTTGTGCATCCAATAGGTGTGTTTGTATCATTGGATGTATATATAGGTCATTTTCGTCCTCCCTAGACTTATTGTTGTCCAATTAGGGTTTTTAACAAATCTTGTGCATCCAATAAGTTCATTTGTGTCATTGGATAATCATTTAGGTCATTTTCGTCCTCCCTAGGCTTATCCTTGTCCAATTAGGGTTTTTAACCAATCTTGTGCATCCGATAGGTATGTTTGTGTCATTGGATGAACATTTAGGTCATTTTCGTCCTCCCAAGGCTTATTCTTGTCCAATTAGGGTTTTTAACCAATCATGTGCATCCAATAAGTTCATTTGTGTCAATGGAGGAACATATAGGTCATTTTCGTCCTCCCTAGACTTATTTTTTTCCAATTAGGGTTTTTAACCAATCTTGTGCATTCAATAGGTGTGTTTGTTTCATTGGATGTACATATAGGTCATTTTCGTCCTCCCTAGACTTATTCTTGTCCAATTAGGGTTTTTAACCAATCTTGTGAATCCAATAAGTTCATTTGTGTCATTGGAGGAACATATAGGTCATTTTCGTCCTCCCTAGGCTTATTCTTGTCCAATTAGGGTTTTTAACCAATCTTGTGCATCCAATAGGTGTGTTTGTGTCATTGGATTAATATTTAGGTCATTTTCGTCCTCCCTAGGCTTATTCTTGTCCAATTAGGGTTTTTAACCAATCTTGTGCATCCAATAGGTGTGTTTGTGTCATTGGATAAACATTTAGGTCATTTTCGTCCTCCCTAGGCTTATTCTTATCCAATTAGGGTTTTTAACTAATCTTGTGCATCCGATAGGTGTGTTTGTGTCATTGGATGAACATTTAGGTCATTTTCGTACTCACAAGGCTTATTCTTGTCCAATTAGGGTTTTTAACCAATCTTGTGCATCCAATAAGTTCATTTGTGTCATTGGAGGAACATATAGGTCATTTTCGTCCTCCCTAGGCTTATTCTTGTCCAATTAGGGTTTTTAACCAATCTTGTGCATCCAATAGGTGTGTTTGTGTCATTGGATTAATATTTAGGTTATTTTCGTCCTCCCTAGGCTTATTCTTGTCCAATTAGGGTTTTTAACAAATCTTGTGCATCCAATAAGTTCATTTGCGTCATTGGATAAACATTTAGGTCATTTTCGTCCTCCCTTGACTTATTCTTGTCCAATTAGGGTTTTTAACCAATCTTGTGCATCCAATAGGTGTGTTTGTATCATTGGATGTACATATAGGTCATTTTCGTCCTCCCTAGACTTATTCTTGTCCAATTAGGGTTTTTAACAAATCTTGTGCATCCAATAAGTTCATTTGTGTCATTGGATAAACATTTAGGTCATTTTCGTCCTCCCTAGGCTTATCCTTTTCCAATTAGGGTTTTTAACCAATCTTGTGCATCCGATAGGTGTGTTTGTGTCATTGGATGAACATTTAGGTCATTTTCGTCCTCTCAATGCTTATTCCTGTCAAATTAGGGTTTTTAACCAATCTTGTGCATCCAATAAGTTCATTTGTGTCATTGGATAAACATTTAGGTCATTTTCGTCCTCCCTAGGCTTATCCTTTTCCAATTAGGGTTTTTAACCAGTCTTGTGCATCCGATAGGTGTGTTTGTGTCATTGGATAAACATTTAGGTCATTTTCGTCCTCCCAATGCTTATTCTTGTCCAATTAGGGTTTTTAACAAATCTTGTGCATCCAATAAGTTCATTTGTGTCATTGGATAAACTTTGAGGTCATTTTCGTCCTCCCTAGGCTTATCCTTTTCCAATTAGGGTTTTTAACCAATCCTGTGCATCCGATAGGTGTGTTTGTGTCATTGGATGAACATTTAGGTCATTTTCGTCCTCCCAATGCTTATTCTTGTCCAATTAGGGTTTTTAACCAATCATGTGCATCCAATAAGTTCATTTGTGTCAATGGAGGAACATATAGGTCATTTTCGTCCTCCCTAGACTAATTTTTTTCCAATTAGGGTTTTTAACCAATCTTGTGCATTCAATAGGTGTGTTTGTTTCATTGGATGTACATATAGGTCATTTTCGTCCTCCGTAGACTTATTCTTGTCCAATTAGGGTTTTTAACCAATCTTGTGAATCCAATAAGTTCATTTGTGTCATTGGAGGAACATATAGGTCATTTTCGTCCTCCCAAGGCTTATTCTTGTCCAATTAGGGTTTTTAACCAATCTTGTGCATCCAATAGGTGTGTTTGTGTCATTGGATTAATATTTAGGTCATTTTCGTCCTCCCTAGGCTTATTCTTGTCCAATTAGGGTTTTTAACAAATCTTGTGCATCCAAAAAGTTCATTTGTGTCATTGGATAAACATTTACGTCATTTTCTTCCTCCCTAGGCTTATCCTTAACCAATTAGTGTTTTTAACCAATCTTGTGTGCATCCGATAGGTGTGTTTGTGTCATTGGATGAACATTTAGGTCATTTTCGTCCTCCCAAAGCTTATTCTTGTCCAATTAGGGTTTTTAACCAATCTTGTGCATCCAATAAGTTCATTTGTGTCAATGGAGGAACATATAGGTCATTTTCGTCCTCCCTAGACTTATTCTTGTCCAATTAGGGTTTTTAACCAATCTTGTGCATCCAATAGGTGTGTTTGTGTCATTGGATTAATATTTAGGTCATTTTCGTCCTCCCTAGGCTTATTCTTGTCCAATTAGGGTTTTTAACAAATCTTGTGCATCCAATAAGTTCATTTGTGTCATTGGATAAACATTTACGTCATTTTCTTCCTCCCTAGGCTTATCCTTGTCCAATTAGTGTTTTTAACCAATCTTGTGCATCCGATAGGTGTGTTTGTGTCATTGGATGAACATTTAGGTCATTTTCGTCCTCCCAAAGCTTATTCTTGTCCAATTAGGGTTTTTAACCAATCTTGTGCATCCAATAAGTTCATTTGTGTCAATGGAGGAACATATAGGTCATTTTCGTCCTCGCTAGACTTATTCTTGTCCAATTAGGGTTTTAAACCAATCTTGTGCATTCAATAGGTGTGTTTGTTTCATTCGATGTACATATAGGTCATTTTCGTCCTCCCTAGACTTATTCTTGTCCAATTAGGGTTTTTAACCAATCTTGTGCATCCAATAAGTTCATTTGTGTCATTGGAGGAACATATAGGTCATTTCCGTCCTCCCTAGGCTTATTCTTGTCCAATTAGGGTTTTTAACCAATCTTGTGCATCCAATAGGTGTGTTTGTGTCATTGGATTAATATTTAGGTTATTTTCGTCCTCCCTAGGCTTATTCTTGTCCAATTAGGGTTTTTAACAAATCTTGTGCATCCAATAAGTTCATTTGCGTCATTGGATAAACATTTAGGTCATTTTCGTCCTCCCTTGACTTATTCTTGTCCAATTAGGGTTTTTAACCAATCTTGTGCATCCAATAGGTGTGTTTGTATCATTGGATGTACATATAGGTCATTTTCGTCCTCCCTAGACTTATTCTTGTCCAATTAGGGTTTTTAACAAATCTTGTGCATCCAATAAGTTCATTTGTGTCATTGGATAAACATTTAGGTCATTTTCGTCCTCCCTAGGCTTATCCTTTTCCAATTAGGGTTTTTAACCAATCTTGTGCATCCGATAGGTGTGTTTGTGTCATTGGATGAACATTTAGGTCATTTTCGTCCTCTCAATGCTTATTCCTGTCAAATTAGGGTTTTTAACCAATCTTGTGCATCCAATAAGTTCATTTGTGTCATTGGATAAACATTTAGGTCATTTTCGTCCTCCCTAGGCTTATCCTTTTCCAATTAGGGTTTTTAACCAGTCTTGTGCATCCGATAGGTGTGTTTGTGTCATTGGATAAACATTTAGGTCATTTTCGTCCTCCCAATGCTTATTCTTGTCCAATTAGGGTTTTTAACAAATCTTGTGCATCCAATAAGTTCATTTGTGTCATTGGATAAACTTTGAGGTCATTTTCGTCCTCCCTAGGCTTATCCTTTTCCAATTAGGGTTTTTAACCAATCCTGTGCATCCGATAGGTGTGTTTGTGTCATTGGATGAACATTTAGGTCATTTTCGTCCTCCCAATGCTTATTCTTGTCCAATTAGGGTTTTTAACCAATCTTGTGCATCCAATAAGTTCATTTGTGTCAATCGAGGAAAATATAGGTCATTTTCATCCTCCCTAGACTTATTCTTGTCCAATTAGGGTTTTTAACCAATCTTGTGCATCCAATAGGTGTGTTTGTATCATTGGATGTATATATAGGTCATTTTCGTCCTCCCTAGACTTATTGTTGTCCAATTAGGGTTTTTAACAAATCTTGTGCATCCAATAAGTTCATTTGTGTCATTGGATAATCATTTAGGTCATTTTCGTCCTCCCTAGGCTTATCCTTGTCCAATTAGGGTTTTTAACCAATCTTGTGCATCCGATAGGTATGTTTGTGTCATTGGATGAACATTTAGGTCATTTTCGTCCTCCCAAGGCTTATTCTTGTCCAATTAGGGTTTTTAACCAATCATGTGCATCCAATAAGTTCATTTGTGTCAATGGAGGAACATATAGGTCATTTTCGTCCTCCCTAGACTTATTTTTTTCCAATTAGGGTTTTTAACCAATCTTGTGCATTCAATAGGTGTGTTTGTTTCATTGGATGTACATATAGGTCATTTTCGTCCTCCCTAGACTTATTCTTGTCCAATTAGGGTTTTTAACCAATCTTGTGAATCCAATAAGTTCATTTGTGTCATTGGAGGAACATATAGGTCATTTTCGTCCTCCCTAGGCTTATTCTTGTCCAATTAGGGTTTTTAACCAATCTTGTGCATCCAATAGGTGTGTTTGTGTCATTGGATTAATATTTAGGTCATTTTCGTCCTCCCTAGGCTTATTCTTGTCCAATTAGGGTTTTTAACAAATCTTGTGCATCCAAAAAGTTCATTTGTGTCATTGGATAAACATTTACGTCATTTTCTTCCTCCCTAGGCTTATCCTTAACCAATTAGTGTTTTTAACCAATCTTGTGTGCATCCGATAGGTGTGTTTGTGTCATTGGATGAACATTTAGGTCATTTTCGTCCTCCCAAAGCTTATTCTTGTCCAATTAGGGTTTTTAACCAATCTTGTGCATCCAATAAGTTCATTTGTGTCAATGGAGGAACATATAGGTCATTTTCGTCCTCCCTAGACTTATTCTTGTCCAATTAGGGTTTTTAACCAATCTTGTGCATCCAATACGTGTGTTTGTTTCATTGGATGTACATAAAGGTCATTTTCGTCCTCCCAAGGCTTATTCTTGTCCAATTAGGGTTTTTAACTAATCTTGTGCATCCAATAAGTTCATTTGTGTCAATGGAGGAACATATAGGTCATTTTCGTCCTCCCTAGGCTTATTCTTGTCCAATTAGGGTTTTTAACCAATCTTTTGCATTCAATAGGTGTGTTTGTTTCATTGGATTAATATTTAGGTCATTTTCGTCCTCCCTAGGCTTATTCTTGTCCAATTAGGGTTTTTAACCAATCTTGTGCATCCAATAGGTGTGTTTGTGTCATTGGATTAATATTTAGGTCATTTTCGTCCTCCCTAAGCTTACTCTTGTCCAATTAGGGTTTTTAACAAATCTTGTGCATCCAATAAGTTCATTTGTGTCATTGGATAAACATTTAGGTCATTTTCGTCCTCCCTAGGCTTATCCTTGTCCAATTAGTGTTTTTAACCAATCTTGTGCATCCGATAGGTGTGTTTGTGTCATTGGATGAACATTTAGGTCATTTTCGTCCTCCCAAAGCTTATTCTTGTCCAATTAGGGTTTTTAACCAATCTTGTGCATCCAATAAGTTCATTTGTGTCAATGGAGGAACATATAGGTCATTTTCGTCCTCCCTAGACTTAATTTTGTCCAATTAGGATTTTTAACCAATCTTGTGCATTCAATAGGTGTGTTTGTTTCATTGGATGTACATATAGGTCATTTTCGTCCTCCCTAGACTTATTCTTGTCCAATTAGGGTTTTTAACCAATCTTGTGAATCCAATAAGTTCATTTGTGTCATTGGAGGAACATATAGGTCATTTTCGTCCTCCCTAGGCTTATTCTTGTCCAATTAGGGTTTTTAACCAATCTTGTGCATCCAATAGGTGTGTTTGTGTCATTGGATTAATATTTAGGTCATTTTCGTCTTCCCTAGGCTTATTCTTGTCCAATTAGGGTTTTTAACAAATCTTGTGCATCCAATAAGTTCATTTGTGTCATTGGATAAACATTTACGTCATTTTCTTCCTCCCTAGGCTTATCCTTGTCCAATTAGTGTTTTTAACCAATCTTGTGCATCCGATAGGTGTGTTTGTGTCATTGGATGAACATTTAGGTCATTTTCGTCCTCCCAAAGCTTATTCTTGTCCAATTAGGGTTTTTAACCAATCTTGTGCATCCAATAAGTTCATTTGTGACAATGGAGGAACATATAGGTAATTTTCGTCCTCGTTAGACTTATTCTTGTCCAATTAATGTTTTAAACCAATCTTGTGCATTCAATAGGTGTGTTTGTTTCATTGGATGTACATATAGGTCATTTTCGTCCTCCCTAGACATATTGTTGTCCAATTAGGGTTTTTAACAAATCTTGTGCATCCAATAAGTTCATTTGTGTCATTGGATAAACATTTAGGTCATTTTCGTCCTCCCTAGGCTTATCCTTGTCCAATTAGGGTTTTTAACCAATCTTGTGCATCCGATAGGTGTGTTTGTGTCATTGGATGAACATTTAGGTCATTTTCGTCCTCCCAAAGCTTATTCTTGTCCAATTAGGGTTTTTAACCAATCTTGTGCATCCAATAAGTTCATTTGTGTCAATGGAGGAACATATAGGTCATTTTCGTCCTCCCTAGACTTATTTTTGTCCAATTAGGATTTTTAACCAATCTTGTGCATTCAATAGGTGTGTTTGTTTCATTGGATGTACATATAGGTCATTTTCGTCCTCCCTAGACTTATTCTTGTCCAATTAGGGTTTTTAACCAATCTTGTGAATCCAATAAGTTCATTTGTGTCATTGGAGGAACATATAGGTCATTTTCGTCCTCCCTAGGCTTATTCTTGTCCAATTAGGGTTTTTAACCAATCTTGTGCATCCAATAGGTGTGTTTGTGTCATTGGATTAATATTTAGGTCATTTTCGTCCTCCCTAGGCTTATTCTTGTCCAATTAGGGTTTTTAACAAATCTTGTGCATCCAATAAGTTCATTTGTGTCATTGGATAAACATTTAGGTCATTTTCGTCCTCCCTAGGCTTATTCTTGTCCAATTAGGGTTTTTAACCAATCTTGTGCATCCAATAGGTGTGTTTGTGTCATTGGATGATCAATTAGGTCATTTTCGTCCTCCATAGGCTTATTCTTCTCCAATTAGGGTTTTTAACCAATCTTGTGCATCCAATAAGTTCATTTGTGTCATTGGATTAACATTTAGGTCATTTTCGTCCTCCCTAGGCATATTCTTGTCCAATTAGGGTTTTTAACCAATCTTGTGCATCCAATAGGTGTGTTTGTGTCATTGGATGATCAATTAGGTCATTTTCGTCCTCCCTAGGCTTATTCTTGTCCAATTAGGGTTTTTAACCAATCTTGTGCATCCAATAACTTTGTTTGTGTCTTTGAATTAATATTTAGGTCATTTTCGTCCTCCATAGGCATATTCTTGTCCAATTAGGGTTTTTAACCAATCTTGTGCATCCAATAGGTGTGCTTGTGTCATTGGATGATCAATTAGGTCATTTTCGTCCTCCCAAGGCTTATTCTTGTCCAATTAGGGTTTTTAACCAATCTTGTGCATCCAATAAGTTCATTTGTGTCATTGGATTAACATTTAGGTCATTTTCGTCCTCCCTAGGCATATTCTTGTCCAATTAGGGTTTTTAACCAATCTTGTGCATCCAATAGGTGTGTTTGTGTCATTGGATGATCAATTATGTCATTTTGATCCTCCCTAGGCTTATTCTTGTCCAATTAGGGTTTTTAACCAAACTTGTGCATCCAATAAGTTCATTTGTGTCATTGGATTAACATTTAGGTCATTTTCGTCCTCCCTAGGCATATTCTTGTCCAATTAGGGTTTTTAACCAATCTTGTGCATCCAATAGGTGTGTTTGTGTCATTGGATGATCAATTAGGCAATTTTGATCCTCCCTATGCTTATTCTTGTCCAATTAGGTTTTTAAACCAATCTTGTGCATCCAATAGGTGTGTTTGTGTCATTGGATGATAATTTAGGTCATTTTCTTCCTCCCTAGGCTTATTCTTGTCCAATTAGGGTTTTTAACCAATCTTGTGCATCCAATAGGTGTGTTTGTGTCATTGGATGATCAATTAGGTCATTTTCATCCTCCCTAGGCTTATTCTTGTCCAATTAGGGTTTTTAATCAATCTTGTGCATCCAATAGGTGTGTTTGTGTCAAAGGATGATCAATTAGGTCATTTTCGTCCTACCTAGGCTTATTCTTGTCCAATTAGGGTTTTTAACCAATCTTGTGCATCCAATAGGTGTGTTTGTGTCATTGGATGATCAATTAGGTCATTTTCGTCCTCCCTAGGCTTATTCTTGTCCAATTAGGGTTTTTAACCAATCTTGTGCATCTAATAGGTGTGTTTCTGTCATTGGATGATCAATTAGGACATTTTCGTCCTCCCTAGGCATATTCTTGTCCAATTAGGGTTTTTAACAAATCTTGTGCATCCAATAGGTGTGTTTGTGTCATTGGATGATCAATTAGGTCATTTTCGTCCTCCCTAGGCATATTCTTGTCCAATTAGGGTTTTTAACCAATCTTGTGCATCCAATAGGTGTGTTTGTGTCATTGGATGATCAATTAGGTCATTTTCGTCCACCATAGACTTATTCTTGTCCAATTAGTGTTTTTAACCAATCTTGTGCATCCAATAGGTGTGTTTGTGTCATTGGATGATCAATTAGGTCATTTTCGTCCTCCCTAGGCTTATTCTTGTCCAATTAGGGTTTTTAACCAATCTTGTGCATCCAATAAGTTCATTTGTGTCATTGGATGATCAATTAGGTCATTTTCGTCCTCCCTAGGCTAATTCATGTCCAATTAGGGTTTGTAACCAATCTTGTGCATCCAATAAGTTCATTTGTGTCATTGGATTAACATTTAGGTCATTTTCGTCCTCCCTAGGCTTATTCTTGTCCAATTAGGGTTTTTAACCAATCTTGTGCATCCAATAGGTGTGTTTGTGTCATTGGATGTACATTTAGGTCATTTTCGTCCTCCCTAGGCTTATTCTTGTCCAATTAGGGTTTTTAACCAATCTTGTGCATCCAATAGGTGTGTTTGTTTCATTGGATGTACATATAGGTCATTTTCGTCCTCCCTAGACTTATTCTTGTCCAATTAGGGTTTTTAACAAATCTTGTGCATCCAATAAGTTCATTTGTGTCATTGGATAAACATTTAGGTCATTTTCGTCCTCCCTAGGCTTATCCTTTTCCAATTAGGGTTTTTAACCAATCTTGTGCATCCGATAGGTGTGTTTGTGTCATTGGATGAACATTTAGGTCATTTTCGTCCTCCCAATGCTTATTCTTGTCCAATTAGGGTTTTTAACAAATCTTGTGCATCCAATAAGTTCATTTGTGTCATTGGATAAACATTTAGGTCATTTTCGTCCTCCCTAGGCTTATCCTTTTCCAATTAGGGTTTTTAACCAATCTTGTGCATCCGATAGGTGTGTTTGTGTCATTGGATGAACATTTAGGTCATTTTCGTCCTCTCAATGCTTATTCCTATCCAATTAGGGTTTTTAACCAATCTTGTGCATCCAATAAGTTCATTTGTGTCATTGGATAAACATTTAGGTCATTTTCGTCCTCCCTAGGCTTATCCTTTTCCAATTAGGGTTTTTAACCAGTCTTGTGCATCCGATAGGTGTGTTTGTGTCATTGGATGAACATTTAGGTCATTTTCGTCCTCCCAATGCTTATTCTTGTCCAATTAGGGTTTTTAACAAATCTTGTGCATCCAATAAGTTCATTTGTGTCATTGGATAAACTTTGAGGTCATTTTCGTCCTCCCTAGGCTTATCCTTTTCCAATTAGGGTTTTTAACCAATCCTGTGCATCCGATAGGTGTGTTTGTGTCATTGGATGAACGTTTAGGTCATTTTCGTCCTCCCAATGCTTCTTCTTGTCCAATTAGGGTTTTTAACCTATCTTGTGCATCCAATAAGTTCATTTGTGTCAATCGAGGAAAATATAGGTCATTTTCATCCTCCCTAGACTTATTCTTGTCCAATTAGGGTTTTTAACCAATCTTGTGCATCCAATAGGTGTGTTTGTATCATTGGATGTATATATAGGTCATTTTCGTCCTCCCTAGACTTATTGTTGTCCAATTAGGGTTTTTAACAAATCTTGTGCATCCAATAAGTTCATTTGTGTCATTGGATAATCATTTAGGTCATTTTCGTCCTCCCTAGGCTTATCCTTGTCCAATTAGGGTTTTTAACCAATCTTGTGCATCCGATAGGTATGTTTGTGTCATTGGATGAACATTTAGGTCATTTTCGTCATCCCAAGGCTTATTCTTGTCCAATTAGGGTTTTTAACCAATCATGTGCATCCAATAAGTTCATTTGTGTCAATGGAGGAACATATAGGTCATTTTCGTCCTCCCTAGACTTATTTTTGTCCAATTAGGATTTTTAACCAATCTTGTGCATTCAATAGGTGTGTTTGTTTCATTGGATGTACATATAGGTCATTTTCGTCCTCCCTAGACTTATTCTTGTCCAATTATGGTTTTTAACCAATCTTGTGAATCCAATAAGTTCATTTGTGTCATTGGAGGAACATATAGGTCATTTTCGTCCTCCCTAGGCTTATTCTTGTCCAATTAGGGTTTTTAACCAATCTTGTGCATCCAATAGGTGTGTTTGTGTCATTGGATTAATATTTAGGTCATTTTCGTCCTCCCTAGGCTTATTCTTGTCCAATTAGGGTTTTTAACAAATCTTGTGCATCCAATAAGTTCATTTGTGTCATTGGATAAACATTTACGTCATTTTCTTCCTCCCTAGGCTTATCCTTGTCCAATTAGTGTTTTTAACCAATCTTGTGCATCCGATAGGTGTGTTTGTGTCATTGGATGAACATTTAGGTCATTTTCGTCCTCCCAAAGCTTATTCTTGTCCAATTAGGGTTTTTAACCAATCTTGTGCATCCAATAAGTTCATTTGTGACAATGGAGGAACATATAGGTAATTTTCGTCCTCGTTAGACTTATTCTTGTCCAATTAATGTTTTAAACCAATCTTGTGCATTCAATAGGTGTGTTTGTTTCATTGGATGTACATATAGGTCATTTTCGTCCTCCCTAGACATATTGTTGTCCAATTAGGGTTTTTAACAAATCTTGTGCATCCAATAAGTTCATTTGTGTCATTGGATAAACATTTAGGTCATTTTCGTCCTCCCTAGGCTTATCCTTGTCCAATTAGGGTTTTTAACCAATCTTGTGCATCCGATAGGTGTGTTTGTGTCATTGGATGAACATTTAGGTCATTTTCGTCCTCCCAAAGCTTATTCTTGTCCAATTAGGGTTTTTAACCAATCTTGTGCATCCAATAAGTTCATTTGTGTCAATGGAGGAACATATAGGTCATTTTCGTCCTCCCTAGACTTATTTTTGTCCAATTAGGATTTTTAACCAATCTTGTGCATTCAATAGGTGTGTTTGTTTCATTGGATGTACATATAGGTCATTTTCGTCCTCCCTAGACTTATTCTTGTCCAATTAGGGTTTTTAACCAATCTTGTGAATCCAATAAGTTCATTTGTGTCATTGGAGGAACATATAGGTCATTTTCGTCTTCCCTAGGCTTATTCTTGTCCAATTAGGGTTTTTAACCAATCTTGTGCATCCAATAGGTGTGTTTGTGTCATTGGATTAATATTTAGGTCATTTTCGTCCTCCCTAGGCTTATTCTTGTCCAATTAGGGTTTTTAACAAATCTTGTGCATCCAATAAGTTCATTTGTGTCATTGGATAAACATTTACGTCATTTTCTTCCTCCCTAGGCTTATCCTTGTCCAATTAGTGTTTTTAACCAATCTTGTGCATCCGATAGGTGTGTTTGTGTCATTGGATGAACATTTAGGTCATTTTCGTCCTCCCAAAGCTTATTCTTGTCCAATTAGGGTTTTTAACCAATCTTGTGCATCCAATAAGTTCATTTGTGACAATGGAGGAACATATAGGTAATTTTCGTCCTCGTTAGACTTATTCTTGTCCAATTAGGGTTTTAAACCAATCTTGTGCATTCAATAGGTGTGTTTGTTTCATTGGATGTACATATAGGTCATTTTCGTCCTCCCTAGACTAATTCTTGTCCAATTAGGGTTTTTAACCAATCTTGTGCATCCAATAAGTTCATTTGTGTCATTGGAGGATCATATAGGTCATTTCCGTCCTCCCTAGGCTTATTCTTGTCCAATTAGGGTTTTTAACCAATCTTGTGCATCCAATAGGTGTGTTTGTGTCATTGGATTAATATTTAGGTTATTTTCGTCCTCCCTAAGCTTATTCTTGTCCAATTAGGGTTTTTAACAAATCTTGTGCATCCATAAGTTCATTTGCGTCATTGGATAAACATTTAGGTCATTTTCGTCCTCCCTAGGCTTATCCTTGTCCAATTAGTGTTTTTAACCAATCTTGTGTGCATCCGATAGGTGTGTTTGTGTCATTGGATGAACATTTAGGTCATTTTCGTCCTCCCAAAGCTTATTCTTGTCCAATTAGGGTTTTTAACCAATCTTGTGCACCCAATAAGTTCATTTGTGTCAATGGAGGAACATATAGGTCATTTTCGTCCTCCCTAGACTTATTCTTGTCCAATTAGGGTTTTTAACCAATCTTGTGCATCCAATAGGTGTGTTTGTTTCATTGGATGTACATAAAGGTCATTTTCGTCCTCCCAAGGCTTATTCTTGTCCAATTAGGGTTTTTAACTAATCTTGTGCATCCAATAAGTTCATTTGTGTCAATGGAGGAACATATAGGTCATTTTCGTCCTCCCTAGGCTTATTCTTGTCCAATTAGGGTTTTTAACCAATCTTTTGCATTCAATAGGTGTGTTTGTTTCATTGGATTAATATTTAGGTCATTTTCGTCCTCCCTAGGCTTATTCTTGTCCAATTAGGGTTTTTAACCAATCTTGTGCATCCAATAGGTGTGTTTGAGTCATTGGATTAATATTTAGGTCATTTTCGTTCTCCCTAGGCTTATTCTTGTCCAATTAGGGTTTTTAACAAATCTTGTGCATCCAATAAGTTCGTTTGCGTCATTGGATAAACATTTAGGTCATTTTCGTCCTCCCTAGACTTATTCTTGTCCAATTAGGGTTTTTAACCAATCTTGTGCATCCAATAGGTGTGTTTGTATCATTGGATGTACATATAGGTCATTTTCGTCCTCCCTAGACTTATTCTTGTCCAATTAGGGTTTTTAACAAATCTTGTGCATCCAATAAGTTCATTTGTGTCATTGGATAAACATTTAGGTCATTATCGTCCTCCCTAGGCTTATCCTTTTCCAATTAGGGTTTTTAACCAATCTTGTGCATCCGATAGGTGTGTTTGTGTCATTGGATGAACATTTAGGTCATTTTCGTCCTCTCAATGCTTATTCCTGTCCAATTAGGGTTTTTAACCAATCTTGTGCATCCAATAAGTTCATTTGTGTCATTGGATAAACATTTAGGTCATTTTCGTCCTCCCTAGGCTTATCCTTTTCCAATTAGGGTTTTTAACCAGTCTTGTGCATCCGATAGGTGTGTTTGTGTCATTGGATGAACATTTAGGTCATTTTCGTCCTCCCAATGCTTATTCTTGTCCAATTAGGGTTTTTAACAAATCTTGTGCATCCAATAAGTTCATTTGTGTCATTGGATAAACTTTGAGGTCATTTTCGTCCTCCCTAGGCTTATCCTTTTCCAATTAGGGTTTTTAACCAATCCTGTGCATCCGATAGGTGTGTTTGTGTCATTGGATGAACATTTAGGTCATTTTCGTCCTCTCAATGCTTATTCCTATCCAATTAGGGTTTTTAACCAATCTTGTGCATCCAATAAGTTCATTTGTGTCATTGGATAAACATTTAGGTCATTTTCGTCCTCCCTAGGCTTATCCTTTTCCAATTAGGGTTTTTAACCAGTCTTGTGCATCCGATAGGTGTGTTTGTGTCATTGGATGAACATTTAGGTCATTTTCGTCCTCCCAATGCTTATTCTTGTCCAATTAGGGTTTTTAACAAATCTTGTGCATCCAATAAGTTCATTTGTGTCATTGGATAAACTTTGAGGTCATTTTCGTCCTCCCTAGGCTTATCCTTTTCCAATTAGGGTTTTTAACCAATCCTGTGCATCCGATAGGTGTGTTTGTGTCATTGGATGAACGTTTAGGTCATTTTCGTCCTCCCAATGCTTCTTCTTGTCCAATTAGGGTTTTTAACCTATCTTGTGCATCCAATAAGTTCATTTGTGTCAATCGAGGAAAATATAGGTCATTTTCATCCTCCCTAGACTTATTCTTGTCCAATTAGGGTTTTTAACCAATCATGTGCATCCAATAGGTGTGTTTGTATCATTGGATGTATATATAGGTCATTTTCGTCCTCCCTAGACTTATTGTTGTCCAATTAGGGTTTTTAACAAATCTTGTGCATCCAATAAGTTCATTTGTGTCATTGGATAATCATTTAGGTCATTTTCGTCCTCCCTAGGCTTATCCTTGTCCAATTAGGGTTTTTAACCAATCTTGTGCATCCGATAGGTATGTTTGTGTCATTGGATGAACATTTAGGTCATTTTCGTCCTCCCAAGGCTTATTCTTGTCCAATTAGGGTTTTTAACCAATCATGTGCATCCAATAAGTTCATTTGTGTCAATGGAGGAACATATAGGTCATTTTCGTCCTCCCTAGACTTATTTTTGTCCAATTAGGATTTTTAACCAATCTTGTGCATTCAATAGGTGTGTTTGTTTCATTGGATGTACATATAGGTCATTTTCGTCCTCCCTAGACTTATTCTTGTCCAATTAGGGTTTTTAACCAATCTTGTGAATCCAATAAGTTCATTTGTGTCATTGGAGGAACATATAGGTCATTTTCGTCCTCCCTAGGCTTATTCTTGTCCAATTAGGGTTTTTAACCAATCTTGTGCATCCAATAGGTGTGTTTGTGTCATTGGATTAATATTTAGGTCATTTTCGTCCTCCCTAGGCTTATTCTTGTCCAATTAGGGTTTTTAACAAATCTTGTGCATCCAATAAGTTCATTTGTGTCATTGGATAAACATTTAGGTCATTTTCGTCCTCCCTAGGCTTATCCTTGTCCAATTAGGGTTTTTAACCAATCTTGTGCATCCGATAGGTGTGTTTGTGTCATTGGATGAACATTTAGGTCATTTTCGTCCTCCCAAGGCTTATTCTTGTCCAATTAGGGATTTTAACCAATCTTGTGCATCCAATAAGTTCATTTGTGTCATTGGAGGAACATATAGGTCATTTTCGTCCTCCCTAGGCTTATTCTTGTCCAATTAGGGTTTTTAACCAATCTTGTGCATCCAATAGGTGTGTTTGTGTCATTGGATGTACATTTAGGTCATTTTCGTACTCCCTAGGCTTATTCTTGTCCAATTAGGGTTTTTAACCAATCTTGTGCATCCAATAAGTTCATTTGTGTCATTGGAGGAACATATAGGTCATTTTCGTCCTCCCTAGGCTTATTCTTGTCCAATTAGGGTTTTTAACCAATCTTGTGCATCCAATAGGTGTGTTTGTGTCATTGGATTAACAATTAGGTCATTTTCGTCCTCCCTAGGCTTATTCTTGTCCAATTAGGGTTTTTAACCAATCTTGTGCATCCAATAAGTTCATTTGTGTCATTGGAGGAACATATAGGTCATTTTCGTCCTCCCTAGGCTTATTCTTGTCCAATTAGGGTTTTTAACCAATCTTGTGCATCCAATAGGTGTGTTTGTATCATTGGATTAACATTTAGGTCATTTTCGTACTACCAAGGCTTATTCTTGTCCAATTAGGGTTTTTAACCAATCTTGTGCATCCAATAAGTTCATTTGTGTCATTGGAGGAACATATAGGTCATTTTCGTCCTCCCTAGGCTTATTCTTGTCCAATTAGGGTTTTTAACCAATCTTGTGCATCCAATAGGTGTGTTTGTGTCATTGGATGTACCTTTAGGTCATTTTCGTCCTCCCTAGGCTTATTCTTGTCCAATTAGGGTTTTTAACCAATCTTGTGCATCCAATAGGTGTGTTTGTGTCATTGGATTAACATTTAGGTCATTTTCGTCCTCCCTAGGCTTATTCTTGTCCAATTAGGGTTTTTAACCAATCTTGTGCATCCAATAAGTTCGTTTGTGTCATTGGAGGAACATATAGGTCATTTTCGTCCTCCCTAGGCTTATTCTTGTCCAATTAGGGTTTTTAACCAATCTTGTGCATCCAATAGGTGTGTTTGTGTCATTGGATTAATATTTAGGTCATTTTCGTCCTCCCTAGGCTTATTCTTGTCCAATTAGGGTTTTTAACAAATCTTGTGCATCCAATAAGTTCATTTGTGTCATTGGATAAACATTTACGTCATTTTCTTCCTCCCTAGGCTTATCCTTGTCCAATTAGTGTTTTTAACCAATCTTGTGCATCCGATAGGTGTGTTTGTGTCATTGGATGAACATTTAGGTCATTTTCGTCCTCCCAAAGCTTATTCTTGTCCAATTAGGGTTTTTAACCAATCTTGTGCATCCAATAAGTTCATTTGTGTCAATGGAGGAACATATAGGTCATTTTCGTCCTCCCCAGGCTTATTCTTGTCCAATTAGGGTTTTTAACCAATCTTGTGCATCCAATAGGTGTGTTTGTGTCATTGGATGAACATTTAGGTCATTTTCGTCCTCCCAAGGCTTATTCATGTCCAATTAGGGTTTTTAACCAATCTTGTGCATCCAATAAGTTCATTTGTGTCAATGGAGGAACATATAGGTCATTTTCGTCCTCCCTAGACTTATTCTTGTCCAATTAGGGTTTTTAACCAATCTTGTGCATCCAATAGGTGTGTTTGTTTCATTGGATGTACATAAAGGTCATTTTCGTCCTCCCAAGGCTTATTCTTGTCCAATTAGGGTTTTTAACTAATCTTGTGCATCCAATAAGTTCATTTGTGTCAATGGAGGAACATATAGGTCATTTTCGTCCTCCCTAGGCTTATTCTTGTCCAATTAGGGTTTTTAACCAATCTTTTGCATTCATCAGGTGTGTTTGTTTAATTGGATTAATATTTAGGTCATTTTCGTCCTCCCTAGGCTTATTCTTGTCCAATTAGGGTTTTTAACCAATCTTGTGCATCCAATAGGTGTGTTTGTGTCATTGGATTAATATTTAGGTCATTTTCGTCCTCCCTAGGCTTACTCTTGTCCAATTAGGGTTTTTAACAAATCTTGTGCATCCAATAAGTTCATTTGTGTCATTGGATAAACATTTAGGTCATTTTCGTCCTCCCTAGGCTTATCCTTGTCCAATTAGTGTTTTTAACCAATCTTGTGCATCCGATAGGTGTGTTTGTGTCATTGGATGAACATTTAGGTCATTTTCGTCCTCCCAAAGCTTATTCTTGTCCAATTAGGGTTTTTAACCAATCTTGTGCATCCAATAAGTTCATTTGTGTCAATGGAGGAACATATAGGTCATTTTCGTCCTCCCTAGACTTATTCTTGTCCAATTAGGGTTTTTAACCAATCTTGTGCATCCAATAGGTGTGTTTGTTTCATTGGATGTACATAAAGGTCATTTTCGTCCTCCCAAGGCTTATTCTTGTCCAATTAGGGTTTTTAACTAATCTTGTGCATCCAATAAGTTCATTTGGGTCAATGGAGGAACATATAGGTCATTTTCGTCCTCCCCAGGCTTATTCTTGTCCAATTAGGGTTTTTAACCAATCTTGTGCATCCAATAGGTGTGTTTGTGTCATTGGATTAATATTTAGGTCATTTTCGTCCTCCCTAGGCTTATTCTTTTCCAATTAGGATTTTTAACAAATCTTGTGCATCCAATAGGTGTGTTTGTGTCATTGGATGTACATTTAGGTCATTTTCGTCCTCCCAAGGCTTATTCTTGTCCAATTAGGGTTTTTAACCAATCTTGTGCATCCAATAAGTTCATTTGTGTCAATGGAGGAACATATAGGTCATTTTCGTCCTCCCTAGACTTATTCTTGTCCAATTAGGGTTTTTAACCAATCTTGTGCATTTAATAGGTGTGTTTGTTTCAATGGATGTACATATAGGTCATTTTCGTCCTCCCTAGACTTATTCTTGTCCAATTAGGGTTTTTAACCAATCTTGGGCATCCAATAAGTTCATTTGTGTCATTGGAGGAACATATAGGTCATTTTCGTCCTCCCTAGGCTTAATCTTGTCCAATTAGGGTTTTTAACCAATCTTGTGCATCCAATAGGTGTGTTTGTGTCATTGGATTAATATTTAGGTCATTTTCGTCCTCCCTATGCTTATTCTTGTCTAATTAGGGTTTTTAACAAATCTTGTGCATCCAATAAGTTCATTTGTGTCGTTGGATAAACATTTAGGTCATTTTTGTCCTCCCTAGGCTTATCCTTGTCCAATTAGTGTTTTTAACCAATCTTGTGCATCCGATAGGTGTGTTTGTGTCATTGGATGAACATTTAGGTCATTTTCGTCCTACCAAAGCTTATTCTTGTCCAATTAGGGTTTTTAACCAATCTTGTGCATCCAATAAGTTCATTTGTGTCAATGGAGGAACATATAGGTCACTTTCGTCCTCCCTAGACTTATTCTTGTCCAATTAGGGTTTTTAACCAATCTTGTGCATCCAATAGGTGTGTTTGTTTCATTGGATGTACATAAAGGTCATTTTCGTCGTCCCAAGGCTTATTCTTGTCCAATTAGGGTTTTTAACCAATCTTGTGCATCCAATAAGTTCATTTGTGTCAATGGAGGAACATATAGGTCATTTTCGTCCTCCCTAGGCTTATTCTTGTCGAATTAGGGTTTTTAACCAATCTTGTGCATTCAATAGGTGTGTTTGTTTCATTGGATTAATATTTAGGTCATTTTCGTCCTCCCTAGACTTATTCTTGTCCAATTAGGGTTTTTAACCAATCTTGTGCATCCAATAAGTTCATTTGTGTCATTGGAGGAACATATCGGTCATTTTCGTCCTCTCTAGGCTTATTCTTGTCCAATTAGGGTTTTTAACCAATCTTGTGCATCCAATAGGTGTGTTTGTGTCATTGGATGAACATTTAGGTCATTTTCGTCCTCCCAAGGCTTATTCATGTCCAATTAGGGTTTTTAACCAATCTTGTGCATCCAATAAGTTCATTTGTGTCAATGGAGGAACATATAGGTCATTTTCGTCCTCCCTAGACTTATTCTTGTCCAATTAGGGTTTTTAACCAATCTTGTGCATCCAATAGGTGTGTTTGTTTCATTGGATGTACATAAAGGTCATTTTCGTCCTCCCAAGGCTTATTCTTGTCCAATTAGGGTTTTTAACCAATCTTGTGCATCCAATAAGTTCATTTGTGTCATTGGATAAACATTTAGGTCATTTTCGTCCTCCCTAGGCTTATCCTTGTCCAATTAGTGTTTTTAACCAATCTTGTGCATCCGATAGGTGTGTTTGTGTCATTGGATGAACATTTAGGTCATTTTTGTCGTCCCAAAGCTTATTCTTGTCCAATTAGGGTTTTTAACCAATCTTGTGCATCCAATAAGTTCATTTGTGTCAATGGAGGAACATATAGGTCATTTTCGTCCTCCCTAGACTTATTCTTGTCCAATTAGGGTTTTTAACCAATCTTGTGCATCCAATAGGTGTGTTTGTTTCATTGGATGTACATAAAGGTCATTTTCGTCCTCCCAAGGCTTATTCTTGTCCAATTAGGGTTTTTAACCAATCTTGTGCATCCAATAAGTTCATTTGTGTCATTGGATAAACATTTAGGTCATTTTCGTCCTCCCTAGACTTATCCTTTTCCAATTAGGGTTTTTAACCAATCTTGTGCATCCGATAGGTGTGTTTGTGTCATTGGATGAACATTTAGGTCATTTTCGTCCTCTCAATGCTTATTCCTGTCCAATTAGGGTTTTTAACCAATCTTGTGCATCCAATAAGTTCATTTGTGTCATTGGATAAACATTTAGGTCATTTTCGTCCTCCCTAGGCTTATCCTTTTCCAATTAGGGTTTTTAACCAATCTTGTGCATCCGATAGGTGTGTTTGTGTCATTGGATGAACATTTAGGTCATTTTCGTCCTCTCAATGCTTATTCCTATCCAATTAGGGTTTTTAACCAATCTTGTGCATCCAATAAGTTCATTTGTGTCATTGGATAAACATTTAGGTCATTTTCGTCCTCCCTAGGCTTATCCTTTTCCAATTAGGGTTTTTAACCAGTCTTGTGCATCCGATAGGTGTGTTTGTGTCATTGGATGAACATTTAGGTCATTTTCGTCCTCCCAATGCTTATTCTTGTCCAATTAGGGTTTTTAACAAATCTTGTGCATCCAATAAGTTCATTTGTGTCATTGGATAAACTTTGAGGTCATTTTCGTCCTCCCTAGGCTTATCCTTTTCCAATTAGGGTTTTTAACCAATCCTGTGCATCCGATAGGTGTGTTTGTGTCATTGGATGAACGTTTAGGTCATTTTCGTCCTCCCAATGCTTCTTCTTGTCCAATTAGGGTTTTTAACCTATCTTGTGCATCCAATAAGTTCATTTGTGTCAATCGAGGAAAATATAGGTCATTTTCATCCTCCCTAGACTTATTCTTGTCCAATTAGGGTTTTTAACCAATCATGTGCATCCAATAGGTGTGTTTGTATCATTGGATGTATATATAGGTCATTTTCGTCCTCCCTAGACTTATTGTTGTCCAATTAGGGTTTTTAACAAATCTTGTGCATCCAATAAGTTCATTTGTGTCATTGGATAATCATTTAGGTCATTTTCGTCCTCCCTAGGCTTATCCTTGTCCAATTAGGGTTTTTAACCAATCTTGTGCATCCGATAGGTATGTTTGTGTCATTGGATGAACATTTAGGTCATTTTCGTCCTCCCAAGGCTTATTCTTGTCCAATTAGGGTTTTTAACCAATCATGTGCATCCAATAAGTTCATTTGTGTCAATGGAGGAACATATAGGTCATTTTCGTCCTCCCTAGACTTATTTTTGTCCAATTAGGGTTTTTAACCAATCTTGTGCATTCAATAGGTGTGTTTGTTTCATTGGATGTACATATAGGTCATTTTCGTCCTCCCTAGACTTATTCTTGTCCAATTAGGGTTTTTAACCAATCTTGTGCATCCAATAAGTTCATTTGTGTCATTGGAGGAACATATAGGTCATTTTCGTCCTCCCTAGGCTTATTCTTCTCCAATTAGGGTTTTTAACCAATCTTGTGCATCCGATAAGTGTGTTTGTATCATTGGATGAACATTTAGGTCATATTCGTACTCCCAAGACTTATTCTTGTCCAATTAAGGTTTTTAACCAATCTTGTGCATCCAATAAGTTCATTTGTGTCATTGGAGGAACATATAGGTCATTTTCGTACTCCCCAGGCTTATTCTTCTCCAATTAGGGTTTTGAACCAATCTTGGGCATCCAATAAGTTCATTTGTGTCATTGGATAAACATTTAGGTCATTTTCGTCCTCCCTAGGCTTATTCTTGTCCAATTAGGGTTTTTAACCAATCTTGTGCATCCAATAGGTGTGTTTGTGTCATTGGATGAACATTTAGGTCATTTTCGTCCTCCCTACGCTTATTCTTTTCCAATTAGGGTTTTTAACCAATCTTGTGCATCCAATAGGTGTGTTTGTGTCATTGGATGAACATTTAGGTCATTTTCGTCCTCCCTAGGCTTATTCTTGTCCAATTAGGGTTTTTAACCAATCTTGTGCATCCAATAAGTTCATTTGTGTCATTGGATAAACATTTAGGTCATTTTCGTCCACCCTAGCCTTATTCTTGTCCAATAAGGGTTTTTAACCAATCTTTTGCATCCAATAAGTTCATTTGTGTCATTGGATGAACATTTAGGTCATTTTCGTCCTCCCAAGGCTTATTCTTGTCCAATTAGGGTTTTTAACCAATCTTGTGCATCCAATAGGTGTGTTTGTGTCATTGGATGAACATTTAGGTCATTTTCGTCCTCCCTAGGCTTATTCTTGTCCAATTAGGGTTTTTAACCAATCTTGTGCATCCAATAGGTGTGTTTGTGTCATTGGATTAACACTTAGGTCATTTTCTTCCTCCCTAAGCATATTCTTCTCCAATTAGTGTTTTTAACCAATCTTGTGCATCCAATAAGTTCATTTGTGTCATTGGAGGAACATATAGGTCATTTTCGTCCTCCCTAGGCTTATTCTTGTCCAATTAGGGTTTTTAACCAATCTTGTGCATCCAATAGGTGTGTTTGTGTCATTGGATTAACATTTAGGTCATTTTCGTCCTCCCTAGGCTTATTCTTGTCCAATTAGGGTTTTTTAACAAATCTTGTGCATCCAATAAGTTCATTTGTGTCATTGGACGAACATATAGGTCATTTTCGTCCTCCCTAGGCTTATTCTTGTCTAATTAGGGTTTTTAATCAATCTTGTGCATCCAATAGGTGTGTTTGTGTCATTGGATGTACATTTAGGTCATTTTCGTCCTCACTAGGCTTATTCTTGTCCAATTAGGGTTTTTAACCAATCTTGTGCATCCAATAAGTTCATTTGTGTCATTGGAGGAACATATAGGTCATTTTCGTCCTCCCTAGGCTTATTCTTGTCCAATTAGGGTTTTTAACCAATCTTGTGCATCCAATAGGTGTGTTTGTGTCATTGGATGTACATTTAGGTCATTTTCGTCCTCCCAAGGCTTATTCTTGTCCAATTAGGGTTTTTAACCATTCTTGTGCATCCAATAAGTTCCTTTGTGTCAATGGAGGAACATATAGGTCATTTGCGTCCTCCCTAGACTAATTCTTGTCCAATTAGGGTTTTTCACCAATCTTGTGCATTCAATAGGTGTGTTGGTTTCATTGGATGTACATATAGGTCATTTTCGTCCTCCCTAGACTTATTCTTGTCCAATTAGGGTTTTTAACCAATCTTGTGCATCCAATAAGTTCATTTGTGTCATTGGAGGAACATATAGGTCATTTTCGTCCTCCCTAGGCTTATTCTTGTCCAATTAGGGTTTTTAACCAATCTTGTGCATCCAATAGGTGTGTTTGTGTCATTGGATGTACATTTAGGTCATTTTCGTACTCCCTAGGCTTATTCTTGTCCAATTAGGGTTTTTAACCAATCTTGTGCATCCAATAAGTTCATTTGTGTCATTGGAGGAACATATAGGTCATTTTCGTCCTCCCTAGGCTTATTCTTGTCCAATTAGGGTTTTTAACCAATCTTGTGCATCCGATAAGTGTGTTTGTGTCATTGGATGAACATTTAGGTCATTTTCGTACTCCCAAGGCTTATTCTTGTCCAATTAGGGTTTTTAACCAATCTTGTGCATCCAATAAGTTCATTTGTGTCATTGGATAAACATTTAGGACATTTTCGTCATTCCTAGGCTTATTCTTGTACAATTAGGGTTTTTAACCAATCTTGTGCATCCAATAGGTGTGTTTGTGTCATTGGATGTACATTTAGGTCATTTTCGTACTCACAAGGCTTATTCTTGTCCAATTAGGGTTTTTAACCAATCTTGTGCATCCAATAAGTTCATTTGTATCATTGGAGGAACATATAGGTCATTTTCGTCCTCCCTAGACTTATTCTTGTCCAATTAGGGTTTTTAACCAATCTTGTGCATCCAATAGGTGTGTTTGTTTCATTGGATGTACATATAGGTCATTTTCGTCCTCCCAAGGCTTATTCTTGTCCAATTAGGGTTTTTAACTAATCTTGTGCATCCAATAAGTTCATTTGTGTCAATGGAGGAACATATAGGTCATTTTCGTCCTCCCTAGGCTTATTCTTGTCCAATTAGGGTTTTTAACCAATCTTTTGCATTCAATAGGTGTGTTTGTTTCATTGGATTAATATTTAGGTCATTTTCGTCCTCCCTAGGCTTATTCTTGTCCAATTAGGGTTTTTAACCAATCTTGTGCATCCAATAGGTGTGTTTGTGTCATTGGATTAATATTTAGGTCATTTTCGTCCTCCCTAGGCTTACTCTTGTCCAATTAGGGTTTTTAACAAATCTTGTGCATCCAATAAGTTCATTTGTGTCATTGGATAAACATTTAGGTCATTTTCGTCCTCCCTAGGCTTATCCTTGTCCAATTAGTGTTTTTAACCAATCTTGTGCATCCGATAGGTGTGTTTGTGTCATTGGATGAACATTTAGGTCATTTTCGTCCTCCCAAAGCTTATTCTTGTCCAATTAGGGTTTTTAACCAATCTTGTGCATCCAATAAGTTCATTTGTGTCAATGGAGGAACATATAGGTCATTTTCGTCCTCCCTAGACTTATTCTTGTCCAATTAGGGTTTTTAACCAATCTTGTGCATCCAATAGGTGTGTTTGTGTCATTGGATTAATATTTAGGTCATTTTCGTCCTCCCTAGGCTTATTCTTGTCCAATTAGGGTTTTTAACAAATCTTGTGCATCCAATAGGTGTGTTTGTGTCATTGGATGTACATTTAGGTCATTTTCGTCCTCCCAAGGCTTATTCTTGTCCAATTAGGGTTTTTAACCAATCTTGTGCATCCAATAAGTTCCTTTGTGTCAATGGAGGAACATATAGGTCATTTGCGTCCTCCCTAGACTAATTCTTGTCCAATTAGGGTTTTTAACCAATCTTGTGCATTCAATAGGTGTGTTGGTTTCATTGGATGTACATATAGGTCATTTTCGTCCTCCCTAGACTTATTCTTGTCCAATTAGGGTTTTTAACCAATCTTGTGCATCCAATAAGTTCATTTGTGTCATTGGAGGAACATATAGGTCATTTTCGTCCTCCCTAGGCTTATTCTTGTCCAATTAGGGTTTTTAACCAATCTTGTGCATCCAATAGGTGTGTTTGTGTCATTGGATTAATATTTAGGTCATTTTCGTCCTCCCTAGGCTTATTCTTGTCCAATTAGGGTTTTTAACAAATCTTGTGCATCCAATAAGTTCATTTGTGTCATTGGATAAATATTTAGGACATTTTTGTCCTCCCTAGGCTTATCCTTGTCCAATTAGTGTTTTTAACCAATCTTGTGCATCCGATAGGTGTGTTTGTGTCATTGGATGAACATTTAGGTCATTTTTGTCCTCCCAAAGCTTATTCTTGTCCAATTAGGGTTTTTAACCAATCTTGTGCATCCAATAAGTTCATTTGTGTCAATGGAGGAACATATAGGTCATTTTCGTCCTCCCTAGACTTATTCTTGTCCAATTAGGGTTTTTAACCAATCTTGTGCATCCAATAGGTGTGTTTGTTTCATTGGATGTACATAAAGGTCATTTTCGTCCTCCCAAGGCTTATTCTTGTCCAATTAGGGTTTTTAACTAATCTTGTGCATCCAATAAGTTCATTTGTGTCAATGGAGGAACATATAGGTCATTTTCGTCCTCCCTAGGCTTATTCTTGTCCAATTAGGGTTTTTAACCAATCTTTTGCATTCAATAGGTGTGTTGGTTTCATTGGATTAATATTTAGGTCATTTTCGTCCTCCCTAGGCTTATTCTTGTCCAATTAGGGTTTTTAACAAATCTTGTGCATCCAATAAGTTCATTTGTGTCTTTGGATAAATATTTAGGTCATTTTCGTCCTCCCTAGGCTTATCCTTGTCCAATTAGTGTTTTTAACCAATCTTGTGCATCCGATAGGTGTGTTTGTGTCATTGGATGAACATTTAGGTCATTTTCGTCCTCCCAAAGCTTATTCTTGTCCAATTAGGGTTTTTAACCAATCTTGCGCATCCAATAAGTTCATTTGTGTCAATGGAGGAACATATAGGTCATTTTCGTCCTCCCTAGACTTATTCTTGTCCAATTAGGGTTTTTAACCAATCTTGTGCATCCAATAGGTGTGTTTGTTTCATTGGATGTACATAAAGGTCATTTTCGTCCTCCCAAGGCTTATTCTTGTCCAATTAGGGTTTTTAACCAATCTTGTGCATCCAATAAGTTCATTTGTGTCAATGGAGGAACATATAGGTCATTTTCGTCCTCCCTAGGCTTATTCTTGTCGAATTAGGGTTTTTAACCAATCTTGTGCATTCAATAGGTGTGTTTGTTTCATTGGATTAATATTTAGGCCATTTTCGTCCTCCCTAGACTTATTCTTGTCCAATTAGGGTTTTTAACTAATCTTGTGCATCCAATAGGTGTGTTTGTGTCATTGGATGAACATTTAGGTCATTTTCGTCCTCCCAAGGCTTACTCATGTCCAATTAGGGTTTTTAACCAATCTTGTGCATCCAATAAGTTCATTTGTGTCAATGGAGGAACATATAGGTCATTTTCGTCCTCCCTAGACTTATTCTTGTCCAATTAGGGTTTTTAACCAATCTTGTGCATCCAATAGGTGTGTTTGTTTCATTGGATGTACATAAAGGTCATTTTCGTCCTCCCAAGGCTTATTCTTGTCCAATTAGGGTTTTTAACCAATCTTGTGCATCCAATAAGTTCATTTGTGTCATTGGAGGAACATATAGGTCATTTTCGTCCTCTCTAGGCTTATTCTTGTCCAATTAGGGTTTTTAACCAATCTTGTGCATCCAATAGGTGTGTTTGTGTCATTGGATGAACATTTAGGTCATTTTCGTCCTCCCAAGGCTTATTCATGTCCAATTAGGGTTTTTAACCAATCTTGTGCATCCAATAAGTTCATTTGTGTCAATGGAGGAACATATAGGTCATTTTCGTCCTCCCTAGGCTTATTCTTGTCGAATTAGGGTTTTTAACCAATCTTGTGCATTCAATAGGTGTGTTTGTTTCATTGGATTAATATTTAGGTCATTTTCGTCCTCCCTAGACTTATTCTTGTCCAATTAGGGTTTTTAACCAATCTTGTGCATCCAATAAGTTCATTTGTGTCATTGGAGGAACATATAGGTCATTTTCGTCCTCCCTAGACTTATTCTTGTCCAATTAGGGTTTTTAACCAATCTTGTGCATCCAATAGGTGTGTTTGTTTCATTGGATGTACATAAAGGTCATTTTCGTCCTCCCAAGGCTTATTCTTGTCCAATTAGGGTTTTTAACTAATCTTGTGCATCCAATAAGTTCATTTGTGTCAATGGAGGAACATATAGGTCATTTTCGTCCTCCCTAGGCTTATTCTTGTCCAATTAGGGTTTTTAACCAATCTTTTGCATTCAATAGGTGTGTTTGTTTCATTGGATTAATATTTAGGTCATTTTCGTCCTCCCTAGGCTTATTCTTGTCCAATTAGGGTTTTTAACCAATCTTGTGCATCCAATAGGTGTGTTTGAGTCATTGGATTAATATTTAGGTCATTTTCGTTCTCCCTAGGCTTATTCTTGTCCAATTAGGGTTTTTAACAAATCTTGTGCATCCAATAAGTTCGTTTGCGTCATTGGATAAACATTTAGGTCATTTTCGTCCTCCCTAGACTTATTCTTGTCCAATTAGGGTTTTTAACCAATCTTGTGCATCCAATAGGTGTGTTTGTATCATTGGATGTACATATAGGTCATTTTCGTCCTCCCTAGACTTATTCTTGTCCAATTAGGGTTTTTAACAAATCTTGTGCATCCAATAAGTTCATTTGTGTCATTGGATAAACATTTAGGTCATTATCGTCCTCCCTAGGCTTATCCTTTTCCAATTAGGGTTTTTAACCAATCTTGTGCATCCGATAGGTGTGTTTGTGTCATTGGATGAACATTTAGGTCATTTTCGTCCTCTCAATGCTTATTCCTATCCAATTAGGGTTTTTAACCAATCTTGTGCATCCAATAAGTTCATTTGTGTCATTGGATAAACATTTAGGTCATTTTCGTCCTCCCTAGGCTTATCCTTTTCCAATTAGGGTTTTTAACCAGTCTTGTGCATCCGATAGGTGTGTTTGTGTCATTGGATGAACATTTAGGTCATTTTCGTCCTCCCAATGCTTATTCTTGTCCAATTAGGGTTTTTAACAAATCTTGTGCATCCAATAAGTTCATTTGTGTCATTGGATAAACTTTGAGGTCATTTTCGTCCTCCCTAGGCTTATCCTTTTCCAATTAGGGTTTTTAACCAATCCTGTGCATCCGATAGGTGTGTTTGTGTCATTGGATGAACGTTTAGGTCATTTTCGTCCTCCCAATGCTTCTTCTTGTCCAATTAGGGTTTTTAACCTATCTTGTGCATCCAATAAGTTCATTTGTGTCAATCGAGGAAAATATAGGTCATTTTCATCCTCCCTAGACTTATTCTTGTCCAATTAGGGTTTTTAACCAATCTTGTGCATCCAATAGGTGTGTTTGTATCATTGGATGTATATATAGGTCATTTTCGTCCTCCCTAGACTTATTGTTGTCCAATTAGGGTTTTTAACAAATCTTGTGCATCCAATAAGTTCATTTGTGTCATTGGATAATCATTTAGGTCATTTTCGTCCTCCCTAGGCTTATCCTTGTCCAATTAGGGTTTTTAACCAATCTTGTGCATCCGATAGGTATGTTTGTGTCATTGGATGAACATTTAGGTCATTTTCGTCATCCCAAGGCTTATTCTTGTCCAATTAGGGTTTTTAACCAATCATGTGCATCCAATAAGTTCATTTGTGTCAATGGAGGAACATATAGGTCATTTTCGTCCTCCCTAGACTTATTTTTGTCCAATTAGGATTTTTAACCAATCTTGTGCATTCAATAGGTGTGTTTGTTTCATTGGATGTACATATAGGTCATTTTCGTCCTCCCTAGACTTATTCTTGTCCAATTATGGTTTTTAACCAATCTTGTGAATCCAATAAGTTCATTTGTGTCATTGGAGGAACATATAGGTCATTTTCGTCCTCCCTAGGCTTATTCTTGTCCAATTAGGGTTTTTAACCAATCTTGTGCATCCAATAGGTGTGTTTGTGTCATTGGATTAATATTTAGGTCATTTTCGTCCTCCCTAGGCTTATTCTTGTCCAATTAGGGTTTTTAACAAATCTTGTGCATCCAATAAGTTCATTTGTGTCATTGGATAAACATTTACGTCATTTTCTTCCTCCCTAGGCTTATCCTTGTCCAATTAGTGTTTTTAACCAATCTTGTGCATCCGATAGGTGTGTTTGTGTCATTGGATGAACATTTAGGTCATTTTCGTCCTCCCAAAGCTTATTCTTGTCCAATTAGGGTTTTTAACCAATCTTGTGCATCCAATAAGTTCATTTGTGTCAATGGAGGAACATATAGGTCATTTTCGTCCTCCCCAGGCTTATTCTTGTCCAATTAGGGTTTTTAACCAATCTTGTGCATCCAATAGGTGTGTTTGTGTCATTGGATGAACATTTAGGTCATTTTCGTCCTCCCAAGGCTTATTCATGTCCAATTAGGGTTTTTAACCAATCTTGTGCATCCAATAAGTTCATTTGTGTCAATGGAGGAACATATAGGTCATTTTCGTCCTCCCTAGACTTATTCTTGTCCAATTAGGGTTTTTAACCAATCTTCTGCATCCAATAGGTGTGTTTGTTTCATTGGATGTACATAAAGGTCATTTTCGTCCTCCCAAGGCTTATTCTTGTCCAATTAGGGTTTTTAACCAATCTTGTGCATCCAATAAGTTCATTTGTGTCAATGGAGGAACATATAGGTCATTTTCGTCCTCCCCAGGCTTATTCTTGTCCAATTAGGGTTTTTAACCAATCTTGTGCATCCAATAGGTGTGTTTGTGTCATTGGATGAACATTTAGGTCATTTTCGTCCTCCCAAGGCTTATTCATGTCCAATTAGGGTTTTTAACCAATCTTGTGCATCCAATAAGTTCATTTGTGTCAATGGAGGAACATATAGGTCATTTTCGTCCTCCCTAGACTTATTCTTGTCCAATTAGGGTTTTTAACCAATCTTGTGCATTCAATAGGTGTGTTTGTTTCATTGGATTAATATTTAGGTCATTTTCGTCCTCCCTAGACTTATTCTTGTCCAATTAGGGTTTTTAACCAATCTTGTGCATCCAATAAGTTCATTTGTGTCATTGGAGGAACATATAGGTCATTTTCGTCCTCTCTAGGCTTATTCTTGTCCAATTAGGGTTTTTAACCAATCTTGTGCATCCAATAGGTGTGTTTGTGTCATTGGATGAACATTTAGGTCATTTTCGTCCTCCCAAGGCTTATTCATGTCCAATTAGGGTTTTTAACCAATCTTGTGCATCCAATAAGTTCATTTGTGTCAATGGAGGAACATATAGGTCATTTTCGTCCTCCCTAGGCTTATTCTTGTCGAATTAGGGTTTTTAACCAATCTTGTGCATTCAATAGGTGTGTTTGTTTCATTGGATTAATATTTAGGTCATTTTCGTCCTCCCTAGACTTATTCTTGTCCAATTAGGGTTTTTAACCAATCTTGTGCATCCAATAAGTTCATTTGTGTCATTGGAGGAACATATAGGTCATTTTCGTCCTCCCTAGACTTATTCTTGTCCAATTAGGGTTTTTAACCAATCTTGTGCATCCAATAGGTGTGTTTGTTTCATTGGATGTACATAAAGGTCATTTTCGTCCTCCCAAGGCTTATTCTTGTCCAATTAGGGTTTTTAACTAATCTTGTGCATCCAATAAGTTCATTTGTGTCAATGGAGGAACATATAGGTCATTTTCGTCCTCCCTAGGCTTATTCTTGTCCAATTAGGGTTTTTAACCAATCTTTTGCATTCAATAGGTGTGTTTGTTTCATTGGATTAATATTTAGGTCATTTTCGTCCTCCCTAGGCTTATTCTTGTCCAATTAGGGTTTTTAACCAATCTTGTGCATCCAATAGGTGTGTTTGAGTCATTGGATTAATATTTAGGTCATTTTCGTTCTCCCTAGGCTTATTCTTGTCCAATTAGGGTTTTTAACAAATCTTGTGCATCCAATAAGTTCGTTTGCGTCATTGGATAAACATTTAGGTCATTTTCGTCCTCCCTAGACTTATTCTTGTCCAATTAGGGTTTTTAACCAATCTTGTGCATCCAATAGGTGTGTTTGTATCATTGGATGTACATATAGGTCATTTTCGTCCTCCCTAGACTTATTCTTGTCCAATTAGGGTTTTTAACAAATCTTGTGCATCCAATAAGTTCATTTGTGTCATTGGATAAACATTTAGGTCATTATCGTCCTCCCTAGGCTTATCCTTTTCCAATTAGGGTTTTTAACCAATCTTGTGCATCCGATAGGTGTGTTTGTGTCATTGGATGAACATTTAGGTCATTTTCGTCCTCTCAATGCTTATTCCTATCCAATTAGGGTTTTTAACCAATCTTGTGCATCCAATAAGTTCATTTGTGTCATTGGATAAACATTTAGGTCATTTTCGTCCTCCCTAGGCTTATCCTTTTCCAATTAGGGTTTTTAACCAGTCTTGTGCATCCGATAGGTGTGTTTGTGTCATTGGATGAACATTTAGGTCATTTTCGTCCTCCCAATGCTTATTCTTGTCCAATTAGGGTTTTTAACAAATCTTGTGCATCCAATAAGTTCATTTGTGTCATTGGATAAACTTTGAGGTCATTTTCGTCCTCCCTAGGCTTATCCTTTTCCAATTAGGGTTTTTAACCAATCCTGTGCATCCGATAGGTGTGTTTGTGTCATTGGATGAACGTTTAGGTCATTTTCGTCCTCCCAATGCTTCTTCTTGTCCAATTAGGGTTTTTAACCTATCTTGTGCATCCAATAAGTTCATTTGTGTCAATCGAGGAAAATATAGGTCATTTTCATCCTCCCTAGACTTATTCTTGTCCAATTAGGGTTTTTAACCAATCATGTGCATCCAATAGGTGTGTTTGTATCATTGGATGTATATATAGGTCATTTTCGTCCTCCCTAGACTTATTGTTGTCCAATTAGGGTTTTTAACAAATCTTGTGCATCCAATAAGTTCATTTGTGTCATTGGATAATCATTTAGGTCATTTTCGTCCTCCCTAGGCTTATCCTTGTCCAATTAGGGTTTTTAACCAATCTTGTGCATCCGATAGGTATGTTTGTGTCATTGGATGAACATTTAGGTCATTTTCGTCCTCCCAAGGCTTATTCTTGTCCAATTAGGGTTTTTAACCAATCATGTGCATCCAATAAGTTCATTTGTGTCAATGGAGGAACATATAGGTCATTTTCGTCCTCCCTAGACTTATTTTTGTCCAATTAGGGTTTTTAACCAATCTTGTGCATTCAATAGGTGTGTTTGTTTCATTGGATGTACATATAGGTCATTTTCGTCCTCCCTAGACTTATTCTTGTCCAATTAGGGTTTTTAACCAATCTTGTGCATCCAATAAGTTCATTTGTGTCATTGGAGGAACATATAGGTCATTTTCGTCCTCCCTAGGCTTATTCTTGTCCAATTAGGGTTTTTAACAAATCTTGTGCATCCAATAGGTGTGTTTGTGTCATTGGATGTACATTTAGGTCATTTTCGTCCTCCCAAGGCTTATTCTTGTCCAATTAGGGTTTTTAACCAATCTTGTGCATCCAATAAGTTCCTTTGTGTCAATGGAGGAACATATAGGTCATTTGCGTCCTCCCTAGACTAATTCTTGTCCAATTAGGGTTTTTAACCAATCTTGTGCATTCAATAGGTGTGTTGGTTTCATTGGATGTACATATAGGTCATTTTCGTCCTCCCTAGACTTATTCTTGTCCAATTAGGGTTTTAAACCAATCTTGTGCATCCAATAAGTTCATTTGTGTCATTGGAGGAACATATAGGTCATTTTCGTCCTCCCTAGGCTTATTCTTGTCCAATTAGGGTTTTTAACCAATCTTGTGCATCCAATAGGTGTGTTTGTGTCATTGGATTAATATTTAGGTCATTTTCGTCCTCCCTAGGCTTATTCTTGTCCAATTAGGGTTTTTAACAAATCTTGTGCATCCAATAAGTTCATTTGTGTCATTGGATAAATATTTAGGTCATTTTCGTCCTCCCTAGGCTTATCCTTGACCAATTAGTGTTTTTAACCAATCTTGTGCATCCGATAGGTGTGTTTGTGTCATTGGATGAACATTTAGGTCATTTTTGTCCTCCCAAAGCTTATTCTTGTCCAATTAGGGTTTTTAACCAATCTTGTGCATCCAATAAGTTCATTTGTGTCAATGGAGGAACATATAGGTCATTTTCGTCCTCCCTAGGCTTATTCTTGTCCAATTAGGGTTTTTAACCAATCTTGTGCATCCAATAGGTGTGTTTGTTTCATTGGATGTACATAAAGGTCATTTTCGTCGTCCCAAGGCTTATTCTTGTCCAATTAGGGTTTTTAACCAATCTTGTGCATCCAATAAGTTCATTTGTGTCAATGGAGGAACATATAGGTCATTTTCGTCCTCCCTAGGCTTATTCTTGTCGAATTAGGGTTTTTAACCAATCTTGTGCATTCAATAGGTGTGTTTGTTTCATTGGATTAATATTTAGGTCATTTTCGTCCTCCCTAGACTTATTCTTGTCCAATTAGGGTTTTTAACCAATCTTGTGCATCCAATAAGTTCATTTGTGTCATTGGAGGAACATATAGGTCATTTTCGTCCTCTCTAGGCTTATTCTTGTCCAATTAGGGTTTTTAACCAATCTTGTGCATCCAATAGGTGTGTTTGTGTCATTGGATGAACATTTAGGTCATTTTCGTCCTCCCAAGGCTTATTCATGTCCAATTAGGGTTTTTAACCAATCTTGTGCATCCAATAAGTTCATTTGTGTCAATGGAGGAACATATAGGTCATTTTCGTCCTCCCTAGACTTATTCTTGTCCAATTAGGGTTTTTAACCAATCTTGTGCATCCAATAGGTGTGTTTGTTTCATTGGATGTACATAAAGGTCATTTTCGTCCTCCCAAGGCTTATTCTTGTCCAATTAGGGTTTTTAACCAATCTTGTGCATCCAATAAGTTCATTTGTGTCATTGGATAAACATTTAGGTCATTTTCGTCCTCCCTAGGCTTATCCTTGTCCAATTAGTGTTTTTAACCAATCTTGTGCATCCGATAGGTGTGTTTGTGTCATTGGATGAACATTTAGGTCATTTTCGTCGTCCCAAAGCTTATTCTTGTCCAATTAGGGTTTTTAACCAATCTTGTGCATCCAATAAGTTCATTTGTGTCAATGGAGGAACATATAGGTCATTTTCGTCCTCCCTAGACTTATTCTTGTCCAATTAGGGTTTTTAACCAATCTTGTGCATCCAATAGGTGTGTTTGTTTCATTGGATGTACATAAAGGTCATTTTCGTCCTCCCAAGGCTTATTCTTGTCCAATTAGGGTTTTTAACTAATCTTGTGCATCCAATAAGTTCATTTGTGTCAATGGAGGAACATATAGGTCATTTTCGTCCTCCCTAGGCTTATTCTTGTCCAATTAGGGTTTTTAACCAATCTTTTGCATTCATCAGGTGTGTTTGTTTAATTGGATTAATATTTAGGTCATTTTCGTCCTCCCTAGGCTTATTCTTGTCCAATTAGGGTTTTTAACCAATCTTGTGCATCCAATAGGTGTGTTTGTGTCATTGGATTAATATTTAGGTCATTTTCGTCCTCCCTAGGCTTACTCTTGTCCAATTAGGGTTTTTAACAAATCTTGTGCATCCAATAAGTTCATTTGTGTCATTGGATAAACATTTAGGTCATTTTCGTCCTCCCTAGGCTTATCCTTGTCCAATTAGTGTTTTTAACCAATCTTGTGCATCCGATAGGTGTGTTTGTGTCATTGGATGAACATTTAGGTCATTTTCGTCCTCCCAAAGCTTATTCTTGTCCAATTAGGGTTTTTAACCAATCTTGTGCATCCAATAAGTTCATTTGTGTCAATGGAGGAACATATAGGTCATTTTCGTCCTCCCTAGACTTATTCTTGTCCAATTAGGGTTTTTAACCAATCTTGTGCATCCAATAGGTGTGTTTGTTTCATTGGATGTACATATAGGTCATTTTCGTCCTCCCAAGGCTTATTCTTGTCCAATTAGGGTTTTTAACTAATCTTGTGCATCCAATAAGTTCATTTGTGTCAATGGAGGAACATATAGGTCATTTTCGTCCTCCCTAGGCTTATTCTTGTCCAATTAGGGTTTTTAACCAATCTTTTGCATTCAATAGGTGTGTTTGTTTCATTGGATTAATATTTAGGTCATTTTCGTCCTCCCTAGGCTTATTCTTGTCCAATTAGGGTTTTTAACCAATCTTGTGCATCCAATAGGTGTGTTTGTGTCATTGGATTAATATTTAGGTCATTTTCGTCCTCCCTAGGCTTACTCTTGTCCAATTAGGGTTTTTAACAAATCTTGTGCATCCAATAAGTTCATTTGTGTCATTGGATAAACATTTAGGTCATTTTCGTCCTCCCTAGGCTTATCCTTGTCCAATAAGTGTTTTTAACCAATCTTGTGCATCCGATAGGTGTGTTTGTGTCATTGGAAGAACATTTAGGTCATTTTCGTCCTCCCAAAGCTTATTCTTGTCCAATTAGGGTTTTTAACCAATCTTGTGCATCCAATAAGTTCATTTGTGTCAATGGAGGAACATATAGGTCATTTTCGTCCTCCCTAGACTTATTCTTGTCCAATTAGGGTTTTTAACCAATCTTGTGCATCCAATAGGTGTGTTTGTTTCATTGGATGTACATAAAGGTCATTTTCGTCGTCCCAAGGCTTATTCTTGTCCAATTAGGGTTTTTAACCAATCTTGTGCATCCAATAAGTTCATTTGTGTCAATGGAGGAACATATAGGTCATTTTCGTCCTCCCTAGGCTTATTCTTGTCGAATTAGGGTTTTTAACCAATCTTGTGCATTCAATAGGTGTGTTTGTTTCATTGGATTAATATTTAGGTCATTTTCGTCCTCCCTAGACTTATTCTTGTCCAATTAGGGTTTTTAACCAATCTTGTGCATCCAATAAGTTCATTTGTGTCATTGGAGGAACATATAGGTCATTTTCGTCCTCTCTAGGCTTATTCTTGTCCAATTAGGGTTTTTAACCAATCTTGTGCATCCAATAGGTGTGTTTGTGTCATTGGATGAACATTTAGGTCATTTTCGTCCTCCCAAGGCTTATTCATGTCCAATTAGGGTTTTTAACCAATCTTGTGCATCCAATAAGTTCATTTGTGTCAATGGAGGAACATATAGGTCATTTTCGTCCTCCCTAGACTTATTCTTGTCCAATTAGGGTTTTTAACCAATCTTGTGCATCCAATAGGTGTGTTTGTTTCATTGGATGTACATAAAGGTCATTTTCGTCCTCCCAAGGCTTATTCTTGTCCAATTAGGGTTTTTAACCAATCTTGTGCATCCAATAAGTTCATTTGTGTCATTGGATAAACATTTAGGTCATTTTCGTCCTCCCTAGGCTTATCCTTGTCCAATTAGTGTTTTTAACCAATCTTGTGCATCCGATAGGTGTGTTTGTGTCATTGGATGAACATTTAGGTCATTTTCGTCGTCCCAAAGCTTATTCTTGTCCAATTAGGGTTTTTAACCAATCTTGTGCATCCAATAAGTTCATTTGTGTCAATGGAGGAACATATAGGTCATTTTCGTCCTCCCTAGACTTATTCTTGTCCAATTAGGGTTTTTAACCAATCTTGTGCATCCAATAGGTGTGTTTGTGTCATTGGATTAATATTTAGGTCATTTTCGTCCTCCCTAGGCTTATTCTTGTCCAATTAGGGTTTTTAACAAATCTTGTGCATCCAATAGGTGTGTTTGTGTCATTGGATGTACATTTAGGTCATTTTCGTCCTCCCAAGGCTTATTCTTGTCCAATTAGGGTTTTTAACCAATCTTGTGCATCCAATAAGTTCATTTGTGTCAATGGAGGAACATATAGGTCATTTTCGTCCTCCCTAGGCTTATTCTTGTCCAATTAGGGTTTTTAACCAATCTTTTGCATTCAATAGGTGTGTTTGTTTCATTGGATTAATATTTAGGTCATTTTCGTCCTCCCTAGGCTTATTCTTGTCCAATTAGGGTTTTTAACCAATCTTGTGCATCCAATAGGTGTGTTTGTGTCATTGGATTAATATTTAGGTCATTTTCGTCCTCCCTAGGCTTACTCTTGTCCAATTAGGGTTTTTAACAAATCTTGTGCATCCAATAAGTTCATTTGTGTCATTGGATAAACATTTAGGTCATTTTCGTCCTCCCTAGGCTTATCCTTGTCCAATTAGTGTTTTTAACCAATCTTGTGCATCCGATAGGTGTGTTTGTGTCATTGGATGAACATTTAGGTCATTTTCGTCCTCCCAAAGCTTATTCTTGTCCAATTAGGGTTTTTAACCAATCTTGTGCATCCAATAAGTTCATTTGTGTCAATGGAGGAACATATAGGTCATTTTCGTCCTCCCTAGACTTATTCTTGTCCAATTAGGGTTTTTAACCAATCTTGTGCATCCAATAGGTGTGTTTGTTTCATTGGATGTACATATAGGTCATTTTCGTCCTCCCAAGGCTTATTCTTGTCCAATTAGGGTTTTTAACTAATCTTGTGCATCCAATAAGTTCATTTGTGTCAATGGAGGAACATATAGGTCATTTTCGTCCTCCCTAGGCTTATTCTTGTCCAATTAGGGTTTTTAACCAATCTTTTGCATTCAATAGGTGTGTTTGTTTCATTGGATTAATATTTAGGTCATTTTCGTCCTCCCTAGGCTTATTCTTGTCCAATTAGGGTTTTTAACCAATCTTGTGCATCCAATAGGTGTGTTTGAGTCATTGGATTAATATTTAGGTCATTTTCGTTCTCCCTAGGCTTATTCTTGTCCAATTAGGGTTTTTAACAAATCTTGTGCATCCAATAAGTTCGTTTGCGTCATTGGATAAACATTTAGGTCATTTTCGTCCTCCCTAGACTTATTCTTGTCCAATTAGGGTTTTTAACCAATCTTGTGCATCCAATAGGTGTGTTTGTATCATTGGATGTACATATAGGTCATTTTCGTCCTCCCTAGACTTATTCTTGTCCAATTAGGGTTTTTAACAAATCTTGTGCATCCAATAAGTTCATTTGTGTCATTGGATAAACATTTAGGTCATTATCGTCCTCCCTAGGCTTATCCTTTTCCAATTAGGGTTTTTAACCAATCTTGTGCATCCGATAGGTGTGTTTGTGTCATTGGATGAACATTTAGGTCATTTTCGTCCTCTCAATGCTTATTCCTATCCAATTAGGGTTTTTAACCAATCTTGTGCATCCAATAAGTTCATTTGTGTCATTGGATAAACATTTAGGTCATTTTCGTCCTCCCTAGGCTTATCCTTTTCCAATTAGGGTTTTTAACCAGTCTTGTGCATCCGATAGGTGTGTTTGTGTCATTGGATGAACATTTAGGTCATTTTCGTCCTCCCAATGCTTATTCTTGTCCAATTAGGGTTTTTAACAAATCTTGTGCATCCAATAAGTTCATTTGTGTCATTGGATAAACTTTGAGGTCATTTTCGTCCTCCCTAGGCTTATCCTTTTCCAATTAGGGTTTTTAACCAATCCTGTGCATCCGATAGGTGTGTTTGTGTCATTGGATGAACGTTTAGGTCATTTTCGTCCTCCCAATGCTTCTTCTTGTCCAATTAGGGTTTTTAACCTATCTTGTGCATCCAATAAGTTCATTTGTGTCAATCGAGGAAAATATAGGTCATTTTCATCCTCCCTAGACTTATTCTTGTCCAATTAGGGTTTTTAACCAATCTTGTGCATCCAATAGGTGTGTTTGTATCATTGGATGTATATATAGGTCATTTTCGT
Source organism: Cicer pinnatifidum (assembly GCA_037974775.1). Lineage (NCBI taxonomy): Eukaryota > Viridiplantae > Streptophyta > Magnoliopsida > Fabales > Fabaceae > Cicer > Cicer pinnatifidum. The sequence continues at coordinate 708,861 of JBBPBR010000780.1, forward strand.
CCTCCCTAGACTTATTGTTGTCCAATTAGGGTTTTTAACAAATCTTGTGCATCCAATAAGTTCATTTGTGTCATTGGATAATCATTTAGGTCATTTTCGTCCTCCCTAGGCTTATCCTTGTCCAATTAGGGTTTTTAACCAATCTTGTGCATCCGATAGGTATGTTTGTGTCATTGGATGAACATTTAGGTCATTTTCGTCATCCCAAGGCTTATTCTTGTCCAATTAGGGTTTTTAACCAATCATGTGCATCCAATAAGTTCATTTGTGTCAATGGAGGAACATATAGGTCATTTTCGTCCTCCCTAGACTTATTTTTGTCCAATTAGGATTTTTAACCAATCTTGTGCATTCAATAGGTGTGTTTGTTTCATTGGATGTACATATAGGTCATTTTCGTCCTCCCTAGACTTATTCTTGTCCAATTATGGTTTTTAACCAATCTTGTGAATCCAATAAGTTCATTTGTGTCATTGGAGGAACATATAGGTCATTTTCGTCCTCCCTAGGCTTATTCTTGTCCAATTAGGGTTTTTAACCAATCTTGTGCATCCAATAGGTGTGTTTGTGTCATTGGATTAATATTTAGGTCATTTTCGTCCTCCCTAGGCTTATTCTTGTCCAATTAGGGTTTTTAACAAATCTTGTGCATCCAATAAGTTCATTTGTGTCATTGGATAAACATTTACGTCATTTTCTTCCTCCCTAGGCTTATCCTTGTCCAATTAGTGTTTTTAACCAATCTTGTGCATCCGATAGGTGTGTTTGTGTCATTGGATGAACATTTAGGTCATTTTCGTCCTCCCAAAGCTTATTCTTGTCCAATTAGGGTTTTTAACCAATCTTGTGCATCCAATAAGTTCATTTGTGTCAATGGAGGAACATATAGGTCATTTTCGTCCTCCCTAGACTTATTCTTGTCTAATTAGGGTTTTTAACCAATCTTGTGCATCCAATAGGTGTGTTTGTTTCATTGGATGTACATAAAGGTCATTTTCGTCCTCCCACGGCTTATTCTTGTCCAATTAGGGTTTTAACCAATCTTGTGCATCCAATAAGTTCATTTGTGTCAATGGAGGAACATATAGGTCATTTTCGTCCTCCCCAGGCTTATTCTTGTCCAATTAGGGTTTTTAACCAATCTTGTGCATCCAATAGGTGTGTTTGTGTCATTGGATTAATATTTAGGTCATTTTCGTCCTCCCTAGGCTTATTCTTGTCCAATTAGGGTTTTTAACAAATCTTGTGCATCCAATAGGTGTGTTTGTGTCATTGGATGTACATTTAGGTCATTTTCGTCCTCCCAAGGCTTATTCTTGTCCAATTAGGGTTTTTAACCAATCTTGTGCATCCAATAAGTTCATTTGTGTCAATGGAGGAACATATAGGTCATTTTCGTCCTCCCTAGACTTATTCTTGTCCAATTAGGGTTTTTAACCAATCTTGTGCATTTAATAGGTGTGTTTGTTTCAATGGAGGTACATATAGGTCATTTTCGTCCTCCCTAGACTTATTCTTGTCCAATTAGGGTTTTTAACCAATCTTGGGCATCCAATAAGTTCATTTGTGTCATTGGAGGAACATATAGGTCATTTTCGTCCTCCCTAGGCTTATTCTTGTCCAATTAGGGTTTTTAACCAATCTTGTGCATCCAATAGGTGTGTTTGTGTCATTGGATTAATATTTAGGTCATTTTCGTCCTCCCTAGGCTTATTCTTGTCCAATTAGGGTTTTTAACAAATCTTGTGCATCCAATAAGTTCATTTGTGTCGTTGGATAAACATTTAGGTCATTTTTGTCCTCCCTAGGCTTATCCTTGTCCAATTAGTGTTTTTAACCAATCTTGTGCATCTGATAGGTGTGTTTGTGTCATTGGATGAACATTTAGGTCATTTTCGTCCTCCCAAAGCTTATTCTTGTCCAATTAGGGTTTTTAACCAATCTTGTGCATCCAATAAGTTCATTTGTGTCAATGGAGGAACAAATAGGTCATTTTCGTCCTCCCTAGACTTATTCTTGTCCAATTAGGGTTTTTAACCAATCTTGTGCATCCAATAGGTGTGTTTGTTTCATTGGATGTACATAAAGGTCATTTTCGTCCTCCCAAGGCTTATTCTTGTCCAATTAGGGTTTTTAACCAATCTTGTGCATCCAATAAGTTCATTTGTGTCAATGGAGGAACATATAGGTCATTTTCGTCCTCCCTAGGCTTATTCTTGTCGAATTAGGGTTTTTAACCAATCTTGTGCATTCAATAGGTGTGTTTGTTTCATTGGATTAATATTTAGGTCATTTTCGTCCTCCCTAGACTTATTCTTGTCCAATTAGGGTTTTTAACCAATCTTGTGCATCCAATAAGTTCATTTGTGTCATTGGAGGAACATATAGGTCATTTTCGTCCTCCCTAGACTTATTCTTGTCCAATTAGGGTTTTTAACCAATCTTGTGCATCCAATAGGTGTGTTTGTTTCATTGGATGTACATAAAGGTCATTTTCGTCGTCCCAAGGCTTATTCTTGTCCAATTAGGGTTTTTAACCAATCTTGTGCATCCAATAAGTTCATTTGTGTCAATGGAGGAACATATAGGTCATTTTCGTCCTCCCTAGGCTTATTCTTGTCGAATTAGGGTTTTTAACCAATCTTGTGCATTCAATAGGTGTGTTTGTTTCATTGGATTAATATTTAGGTCATTTTCGTCCTCCCTAGACTTATTCTTGTCCAATTAGGGTTTTTAACCAATCTTGTGCATCCAATAAGTTCATTTGTGTCATTGGAGGAACATATAGGTCATTTTCGTCCTCTCTAGGCTTATTCTTGTCCAATTAGGGTTTTTAACCAATCTTGTGCATCCAATAGGTGTGTTTGTGTCATTGGATGAACATTTAGGTCATTTTCGTCCTCCCAAGGCTTATTCTTGTCCAATTAGGGTATTTAACCAATCTTGTGCATCCAATAAGTTCATTTGTGTCAATGGAGGAACATATAGGTCATTTTCGTCCTCCCTAGGCTTATTCTTGTCCAATTAGGGTTTTTAACCAATCTTGTGCATTCAATAGGTGTGTTTGTTTCATTGGATTAATATTTAGGTCATTTTTGTCCTCCCTAGACTTATTCTTGTCCAATTATGGTTTTTAACCAATCTTGTGCATCCAATAAGTTCATTTGTGTCATTGGAGGAACATATAGGTCATTTTCGTCCTCTCTAGGCTTATTCTTGTCCAATTAGGGTTTTTAACCAATCTTGTGCATCCAATAGGTGTGTTTGTGTCATTGGATGAACATTTAGGTCATTTTCGTCCTCCCAAGGCTTATTCATGTCCAATTAGGGTTTTTAACCAATCTTGTGCATCCAATAAGTTCATTTGTGTCAATGGAGGAACATATAGGTCATTTTCGTCCTCCCTAGACTTATTCTTGTCCAATTAGGGTTTTTAACCAATCTTGTGCATCCAATAGGTGTGTTTGTTTCATTGGATGTACATAAAGGTCATTTTCGTCCTCCCAAGGCTTATTCTTGTCCAATTAGGGTTTTTAACCAATCTTGTGCATCCAATAAGTTCATTTGTGTCATTGGATAAACATTTAGGTCATTTTCGTCCTCCCTAGGCTTATCCTTGTCCAATTAGTGTTTTTAACCAATCTTGTGCATCCGATAGGTGTGTTTGTGTCATTGGATGAACATTTAGGTCATTTTCGTCGTCCCAAAGCTTATTCTTGTCCAATTAGGGTTTTTAACCAATCTTGTGCATCCAATAAGTTCATTTGTGTCAATGGAGGAACATATAGGTCATTTTCGTCCTCCCTAGACTTATTCTTGTCCAATTAGGGTTTTTAACCAATCTTGTGCATCCAATAGGTGTGTTTGTGTCATTGGATTAATATTTAGGTCATTTTCGTCCTCCCTAGGCTTATTCTTGTCCAATTAGGGTTTTTAACAAATCTTGTGCATCCAATAGGTGTGTTTGTGTCATTGGATGTACATTTAGGTCATTTTCGTCCTCCCTAGGCTTATTCTTGTCCAATTAGGGTTTTTAACCAATCTTGTGCATCCAATAAGTTCATTTGTGTCATTGGATTAACATTTAGGTCATTTTCGTCCTCCCTAGGCTTATTCTTGTCAAATTAGGGTTTCTAACCAATCGTGTGCATCCAATCGGTCTGTTTGTGTCATTGGATGAACATTTAGGTAATTTTCGTCCTCCCTAGGCGTATTCTTGTCCAATTAGGGTTTTTAACCAATCTTGTGCATCCAATAGGTGTGTTTGTGTCATTGGATGAACATTTAGGTCATTTTCGTCCTCCCTAGGCTTATTCTTGTCCAATTAGGGTTTTTAACCAATCTTGTGCATCCAATAAGTTCATTTGTGTCATTGGATGAACATTTAGGTTATTTTCGTCCTCCCTATGCTTATTCTTGTCCAATTAGGGTTTTTAACCAATCTTGTGCATCCAATAAGTTCATTTGTGTCATTGGATGAACATTTAGGTCATTATCATCCTCCATAGTCTTATTCTTGTCCAATTAGGGTTTTTATGCAATCTTGTGCATCCAATAGGTGTGTTTGTGTCATTGGATGAACATTTTGGTCATTTTCGTCCTCCCTAGTCTTATTCTTGTCCAATTAGGGTTTTTAACCAATCTTGTGCATCCAATAGGTGTGTTTGTGTCATTGGATGAACATTTAGGTCATTTTCGTCCTCCCTAGGCTTATTCTTGTCCAATTAGGGTTTTTAACCAATCTTGTGCATCCAATAAGTTCATTTGTGTCATTGGATGAACATTTAGGTTATTTTCGTCCTCCCTAGGCTTATTCTTGTCCAATTAGGGTTTTTAACCAATCTTGTGCATCCAATAAGTTCATTTGTGTCATTGGATTAACATTTAGGTCATTTTCGTCCTCCCTAGGCTTATTCTTGTCCCATTAGGGTTTTTAACCAATCTTGTGCATCCAATAGGTGTGTTTGTGTCATTGGATGATCAATTAGGTCATTTTCGTCCTCCCTAGGCTTATTCTTGTCCAATTAGGGTTTTTAACCAATCTTGTGCATCCAATAGGTGTGTTTGTTTCATTGGATTAATATTTAGGTCATTTTCGTCCTCCCTAGGCTTATTCTTGTCCAATTAGGGTTTTTAACCAATCTTGTGCATCCAATAGGTGTGTTTGTGTCATTGGATTAATATTTAGGTCATTTTCGTCCTCCCTAGGCTTACTCTTGTCCAATTAGGGTTTTTAACAAATCTTGTGCATCCAATAAGTTCATTTGTGTCATTGGATAAACATTTAGGTCATTTTCGTCCTCCCTAGGCTTATCCTTGTCCAATTAGTGTTTTTAACCAATCTTGTGCATCCGATAGGTGTGTTTGTGTCATTGGATGAACATTTAGGTCATTTTCGTCCTCCCAAAGCTTATTCTTGTCCAATTAGGGTTTTTAACCAATCTTGTGCATCCAATAAGTTCATTTGTGTCAATGGAGGAACATATAGGTCATTTTCGTCCTCCCTAGACTTATTCTTGTCCAATTAGGGTTTTTAACCAATCTTGTGCATCCAATAGGTGTGTTTGTTTCATTGGATGTACATATAGGTCATTTTCGTCCTCCCAAGGCTTATTCTTGTCCAATTAGGGTTTTTAACCAATCTTGTGCATCCAATAAGTTCATTTGTGTCAATGGAGGAACATATAGGTCATTTTCGTCCTCCCTAGGCTTATTCTTGTCGAATTAGGGTTTTTAACCAATCTTGTGCATTCAATAGGTGTGTTTGTTTCATTGGATTAATATTTAGGCCATTTTCGTCCTCCCTAGACTTATTCTTGTCCAATTAGGGTTTTTAACTAATCTTGTGCATCCAATAGGTGTGTTTGTGTCATTGGATGAACATTTAGGTCATTTTCGTCCTCCCAAGGCTTACTCATGTCCAATTAGGGTTTTTAACCAATCTTGTGCATCCAATAAGTTCATTTGTGTCAATGGAGGAACATATAGGTCATTTTCGTCCTCCCTAGACTTATTCTTGTCCAATTAGGGTTTTTAACCAATCTTGTGCATCCAATAGGTGTGTTTGTTTCATTGGATGTACATAAAGGTCATTTTCGTCCTCCCAAGGCTTATTCTTGTCCAATTAGGGTTTTTAACCAATCTTGTGCATCCAATAAGTTCATTTGTGTCAATGGAGGAACATATAGGTCATTTTCATCCTCCCCAGGCTTATTCTTGTCCAATTAGGGTTTTTAACCAATCTTGTGCATCCAATAGGTGTGTTTGTGTCATTGGATTAATATTTAGGTCATTTTCGTCCTCCCTAGGCTTATTCTTGTCCAATTAGGGTTTTTAACAAATCTTGTGCATCCAATAGGTGTGTTTGTGTCATTGGATGTACATTTAGGTCATTTTCGTCCTCCCAAGGCTTATTCTTGTCCAATTAGGGTTTTTAACCATTCTTGTGCATCCAATAAGTTCCTTTGTGTCAATGGAGGAACATATAGGTCATTTGCGTCCTCCCTAGACTAATTCTTGTCCAATTAGGGTTTTTCACCAATCTTGTGCATTCAATAGGTGTGTTGGTTTCATTGGATGTACATATAGGTCATTTTCGTCCTCCCTAGACTTATTCTTGTCCAATTAGGGTTTTTAACCAATCTTGTGCATCCAATAAGTTCATTTGTGTCATTGGAGGAACATATAGGTCATTTTCGTCCTCCCTAGGCTTATTCTTGTCCAATTAGGGTTTTTAACCAATCTTGTGCATCCAATAGGTGTGTTTGTGTCATTGGATTAATATTTAGGTCATTTTCGTCCTCCCTAGGCTTATTCTTGTCCAATTAGGGTTTTTAACAAATCTTGTGCATCCAATAAGTTCATTTGTGTCTTTGGATAAATATTTAGGACATTTTCGTCCTCCCTAGGCTTATCCTTGTCCAATTAGTGTTTTTAACCAATCTTGTGCATCCGATAGGTGTGTTTGTGTCATTGGATGAACATTTAGGTCATTTTTGTCCTCCCAAAGCTTATTCTTGTCCAATTAGGGTTTCTAACCAATCTTGTGCATCCAATAAGTTCATTTGTGTCAATGGAGGAACATATAGGTCATTTTCGTCCTCCCTAGACTTATTCTTGTCTAATTAGGGTTTTTAACCAATCTTGTGCATCCAATAGGTGTGTTTGTTTCATTGGATGTACATAAAGGTCATTTTCGTCCTCCCAAGGCTTATTCTTGTCCAATTAGGGTTTTTAACCAATCTTGTGCATCCAATAAGTTCATTTGTGTCAATGGAGGAACATATAGGTCATTTTCGTCCTCCCTAGGCTTATTCTTGTCCAATTAGGGTTTTTAACCAATCTTGTGCATTCAATAGGTGTGTTTGTTTCATTGGATTAATATTTAGGTCATTTTCGTCCTCCCTAGACTTATTCTTGTCCAATTAGGGTTTTTAACCAATCTTGTGCATCCAATAAGTTCATTTGTGTCATTGGAGGAACATATACGTCATTTTCGTCCTCTCTAGGCTTATTCTTGTCCAATTAGGGTTTTTAACCAATCTTGTGCATCCAATAGGTGTGTTTGTGTCATTGGATGAACATTTAGGTCATTTTCGTCCTCCCAAGGCTTATTCTTGTCCAATTAGGGTTTTTAACCAATCTTGTGCATCCAATAAGTTCATTTGTGTCAATGGAGGAACATATAGGTCATTTTCGTCCTCCCTAGACTTATTCTTGTCCAATTAGGGTTTTTAACCAATCTTGTGCATCCAATAGGTGTGTTTGTTTGATTGTATGTACATAAAGGTCATTTTCGTCCTCCCAAGGCTTATTCTTGTCCAATTAGGGTTTTTAACCAATCATGTGCATCCAATAAGTTCATTTGTGTCAATGGAGGAACATATAGGTCATTTTCGTCCTCCCCAGGCTTATTCTTGTCCAATTAGGGTTTTTAACCAATCTTGTGCATCCAATAGGTGTGTTTGTGTCATTGGATTAATATTTAGGTCATTTTCGTCCTCCCTAGGCTTATTCTTGTCCAATTAGGGTTTTTAACAAATCTTGTGCATCCAATAAGTTCATTTGTGTCATTGGATAAACAGTTAGGTCATTTTCGTCCTCCCTAGGCTTATCCTTGTCCAATTAGGGTTTTTAACCAATCTTGTGCATCCGATAGGTGTGTTTGTGTCATTGGATGAACATTTAGGTCATTTTCATCCTCCCAAGGCTTATTCTGGTCCAATTAGGGTTTTTAACCAATCTTGTGGATCCAATAAGTTCATTTGTGTCAATGGAGGAACATATAGGTCATCTTCGTCCTCCCTAGACTTATTCTTGTCCAATTAGGGTTTTTAACCAATCTTGTGCATTCAATAGGTGTGTTTGTTTCATTGGATGTACATATAGGTCATTTTTGTCCTCCCAAGGCTTATTCTTGTCCAATTAGGGTTTTTAACCAATCTTGTGCATCCAATAAGTTCATTTGTGTCAATGGAGGAACATATAGGTCATTTTCGTCCTCCTTAGACTTATTCTTGTCCAATTAGGGTTTTTAACCAATCTTGTGCATTCAATAGGTGTGTTTGTTTCATTGGATGTACATATAGGTCTTTTTCGTCCTCCTTAGGCTTATTCTTGTCCAATTACGGTTTTTAACGAATCTTGTGCATCTAATAGGTGTGTTTGTGTCATTGGATTAACATTTAGGTTATTTTCGTACTACCAAGGCTTATTCTTGTCCAATTAGGGTTTTTAACCAATCTTTTGCATCCAATAAGTTCATTTGTGTCATTGGAGGAACATATAGGTCATTTTCGCCCTCCCTAGGCTTATTCTTCTCCAATTAGGGTTTTTAACCAATCTTGTGCATCCAATAAGTTCATTTGTGTCATTGGATAAACATTTAGGTCATTTTCGTCCTCCCTAGGCTTATTCTTGTCCAATTAGGGTTTTTAACCAATCTTGTGCATCCAATAGGTGTGTTTGTGTCATTGGATTAACATTTAGGTCATTTTCGTCCTCCCTAGGCTTATTCTTGTCCAATTAGGGTTTTTAACCAATCTTGTGCATCTAATAGGTGTGTTTGTGTCATTGGATTAACATTTAGGTCATTTTCGTCCTCCCAAGGCTTATTCTTGTCCAATTAGAGTTTTTAACCAATCTTGTGCATCCAATATGTGTGTTTATGTCAATGGATTAACATTTAGGTCATTTTCGTGCTCCCTAGGCTTATTCTTGTCCAATTAGTGTTTTAACCAATCTTGTGCATCCAATAGGTGTGTTTGTGTCATTGGATGTACATTTAGGTCATTTTCGTCCTCCCTAGGCTTATTCTTGTCCAATTAGGGTTTTTAACCAATCTTGTGCATTCAATAGGTGTGTTTATGTCATTGGATGTACATTTAGGTCATTTTCGTCATCCCTAGGCTTATTCTTGTCGAATTAGGGTTTTAACCAATCTTGTGCATCCAATAGGTGTGTTTGTGTCATTGGATTAACATTTAGGTCATTTTCGTCATCCCTAGGCTTATTCTTGTCCAATTAGAGCTTTTAACAAATCTTGTGCATCCAATAAGTTCATTTGTGTCATTGGAGGAACATATAGGTCATTTTCGTCCTCCCGAGGCTTATTCTTCTCCAATTAGGGTTTTTAACAAATCTTGTGCATCTAATAAGTTCATTTGTGTCATTGGATAAACATTTAGGTCATTTTCGTCCTTCCTAGGCTTATTCTTGTCCAATTAGGGTTTTTAACCAATCTTGTTCATCCAATAGGTGTGTTTGTGTCATTGGATGTACATTTAGGTCATTTTCGTCCTCCCTAGGCTTATTCTTGTCCCAATAAGGTTTTTAACCAGTCTTGTGCATCCAATATGTGTGTTTGTGTCATTGGATTAACATTAAGGTCATTTTCGTCGTCCCTAGGCTTATTCTTGTCCAATTAGAGTTTTTAACAAATCTTTTGCATCCAATAAGTTCACTTGTGTCATTGGAGGAACATATAGGTCATTTTCGTCCTCCCTAGGCTTATTCTTCTCCAATTAGGGTTTTTAACCAATATTGTGCATCCAATAAGTTCATTTGTGTCATTGGATAAATATTTAGGTCATTTTCGTCCTTCCTAGGCTTATTCTTGTCCAATTAGGGTTTTTAACCAATCTTGTGCATCCAATAGGTGTGTTTGTGTCATTGGATTTACATTTAGGTCATTTTCGTCCTCCCTAGGCTTATTCTTGTGCAATTACGGTTTTTAACCAATCTTGTGCATCCAATAGGTGTGTTTGTGTCATTGGATTAACATTTAGGTCATTTTCGTACTACCAAGGCTTATTTTTATCCAATTAGGGTTTTTAACCAATCTTGTGCATCCAATAAGTTCATTTGTGTCATTGGAGGAACATATAGGTCATTTTCGTCCTCCCTAGGCTTTTTCTTCTCCAATTAGGGTTTTTAACCAATCTTGTGCATCCAATAAGTTCATTTGTCCAATTACGCGTTTTAACCAATCTTGTGCATCCAATAGGTGTGTTTGTGTCATTGGATGTACATTTAGGTCATTTTCGTCATCCCTAGGCTTATTCTTGTCCAATTAGGGTTTTTAACCAATCTTGTGCATCCAATAAGTTCATTTGTGTCAATGGAGGAACATATAGGTCATTTTCATCCTGCCTAGACTTATTCTTGTCCAATTAGGGTTTTTAACATATCTTGCGCATTCAATAGTTGTGTTTGTTTCATTGGATGTACATTTAGGTCATTTTCGTCCTCCCTAGGCTTATTCATGTCCAATTAGTGTTTTTAACCAATCTTGTGCATCCAATATGTTTGTTTGTGTCATTGGATTAACATTTAGGTCATTTTCGTCCTCCCAAGGCTTATTCTTGTCCAATTAGGGTTTTTAACCAATCTTGTGCATCCAATAAGTTCATTTGTGTCAATGGAGGAACATATAGGTCATTTTCGTCCTGCCTAGACTTATTCTTGTCCAATTAAGGTTTTTAACATATCTTGTGCATTCAATAGTTGTGTTTGTTTCATTGGATGTACATATAGGTCATTTTCGTCCTCCCAAGGCTTATTCTTGTCCAATTAGGGTTTTTAACCAATCTTGTCCAATTAGGGTTTTTAACCAATCTTGTGCATCCAATAAGTTCATTTGTGTGATTGGAGGAACATATAGGTCATTTTCGTCCTCCCTAGACTTATTCTTGTCCAATTATGGTTTTTAACCAATCTTGTGCATTCAATAGGTGTGTTTGTTTCATTGGATGTACATATAGGTCATTTTCGTCCTCCCTAGGCTTATTCTTGTCCAATTACGGTTTTTAACCAATCTTGTGCATCTAATAGGTGTGTTTGTGTCATTGGATTAACATTTAGGTCATTTTCGTACTACCAAGGCTTATTCTTGTCCAATTAGGGTTTTTAACCAATCTTGTGCATCCAATAAGTTCATTTGTGTCATTGGAGGAACATATAGGTCATTTTCGTCCTCCCTAGGCTTATTCTTCTCCAATTAGGGTTTTTAACCAATCTTGTGCATCCAATAAGTTCATTTGTGTCATTGGATAAACATTTAGGTCATTTTCGTCCTCCCTAGTCTTATTCTTGTCCAATTAGGGTTTTTAACCAATCTTGTGCATCCAATAGGTGTGTTTATGTCATTGGATTAACATTTAGGTCATTTTCGTCCTCCCTAGGCTTATTCTTGTCCAATTAGAGTTTTTAACCAATCTTGTGCATCTAATAGGTGTGTTTGTGTCATTGGAATAACATTTAGGTCATTTTCGTCCTCCCAAGGCTTATTCTTGTCCAATTAGGGTTTTTAACCAATCTTGTGCATCCAATAGGTGTGTTTAAGTCAATGGATTAATATTTAGGTCATTTTCGTGCTCCCTAGGCTTATTCTTGTCCAATTAGTGTTTTTAACCAATCTTGTGCATCCAATAGGTGTGTTTGTGTCATTGGATGTACATTTAGGTCATTTTCGTCCTCCCTAGGCTTATTCTTGTGCAATTAGGGTTTTTAACCAATGTTGTGCATCCAATAGGTGTGTTTGTGTCATTGGATGTACATTTAGGTCATTTTCGTCATCCCTAGGCTTATTCTTGTCCAGTTAGGGTTTTTACCAATCTTGTGCATCCAATAGGTGTATTTGTGTCATTGGATTAACATTTAGGTCATTTTCGTCATCCCTAGGCTTATTCTTGTCCAATTAGAGTTTTTAACAAATCTTGTGCATCCAATAAATTCATTTGTGTCATTGGAGGAACATATAGGTCATTTTCGTCCTCCCCAGGCCTATTCTTCTCCAATTAGGGTTTTTAACAAATCTTGTGCATCCAATAAGTTCATTTGTGTCATTGGATAAACATTTAGGTCATTTTCGTCCTTCCTAGGCTTATTCTTGTCCAATTAGGATTTTTAACCAATCTTGTGCATCCAATAGGTGTGTTTGTGTCATTGGATGTACATTTAGGTCATTTTCGTCCTCCCTAGGCTTATTCTTGTCCAATTAGGGTTTTTAACCAATCTTGTGCATCCAATATGTGCGTTTGTGTCATTGGATTAACATTAAGGTCATTTTCGTCGTCCCTAGGCTTATTCTTGTCCAATTAGAGTTTTTAACAAATTTTGTGCATCCAATTAGTTCATTAGTGTCATTGGAGGAACATATAGGTCATTTTCGTCCTCCCTAGGTTTATTCTTCTCCAATTAGGGTTTTTAACCAATATTGTGCATCCAATAAGTTCATTTGTGTCATTGGATAAATATTTAGGTCATTTTCGTCCTTCCTAGGCTTATTCTTGTCCAATTAGGGTTTTTAACCAATCTTGTGCATCCAATAGGTGTGTTTGTGTCATTGGATTTACATTTAGGTCATTTTCGTCCTCCCTAGGCTTATTCTTGTCCAATTACGGTTTTTAACCAATCTTGTGCATCCAATAGGTGTGTTTGTGTCATTGGATTAACATTTAGGTCATTTTCGTACTACCAAGGCTTATTTTTGTCCAATTAGGGTTTTTAACCAATCTTGTGCATCGAATAAGTTCATTTTTGTCATTGGAGGAACATATAGGTCATTTTCGACCTCCCTAGGCTTATTCTTCTCCAATTAGGGTTTTTAACCAATCTTGTGCATCCAATAAGTTCATTTGTCCAATTACGGTTTTTAACCAATCTTGTGCATCCAATAGGTGTGTTTGTGTCATTGGATTAACATTTAGGTCATTTTCGTACTACCAAGGCTTATTCTTGTCCAATTAGGGTTTTTAACCAATCTTGTGCATCCAATAGGTGTGTTTGTGTCATTGGATGTACATTTAGGTCATTTACGTCATCCCTAGGCTTATTCTTGTCCAATTGGGGTTTTTAACCAATCTTGTGCATCCAATAGGTGTGTTTGTGTCATTGGATTAACATTTAGCTCATTTTCGTCCTCCCTAGGCTTATTCTTGTCCAATTAGGGTTTTTAACCAATCTTGTGCATCCAATATGTGTGTTTTTGTCATTGGATTAACATTTAGGTCATTTTCGTCCTCCCAAGGCTTATTCTTGTCCAATTAGGGTTTTTAACCAATCTTGTGCATCCAATAAGTTCATTTGTGTCAATGGAGGAACATATAGGTCATTTTCGTCCTCCCTAGACTTATTCTTGTCCAATTAGGGTTTTTAACCAATCTTGTGCATCCAATAGGTGTGTTTGTTTCATTGGATGTACATATAGGTCACTTTCCTCCTCCCTAGACTTATTCTTGTCCAATTAGGGTTTTTAACCAATCTTGCGCATCCAATAAGTTCATTTGTCTCATTGGAGGAACATATAGGTCATTTTCGTCCTCCCTAGGCTTATTCTTGTCCAATTAGGGTTTTTAACCAATCTTGTGCATCCAATAGGTGTGTTTGTGTCATTGGATTAATATTTAGGTCATTTTCGTCCTCCCTAGGCTTATTCTTGTCCAATAAGGGTTTTTAACCAATCTAGTGCATCCATTAGGTGTGTTTGTGTCATTGGATTAACATTTAGGTCATTTTCGTCCTCCCTAGGCTTATTCTTGTCCAATTAGGGTTTTTAACCAATCTTGTGCATCCAATAGGTGTGTTTGTGTCATTGGATGTACATTTAGGTCATTTTCGTCCTCCCTAGGCTTATTCTTGTCCAATTAGGGTTTTTAACCAATCTTGTGCATCCAATATGTGCGTTTGTGTCATTGGATTAACATTAAGGTCATTTTAGTCGTCCCTAGGCTTATTCTTGTCCAATTAGAGTTTTTAACAAATCTTGTGCATCAATAAGTTCATTTGTGTCATTGGAGGAACATATAGGTCATTTTCGTCCTCCCTAGGCTTATTCTTCTCCAATTAGGGTTTTTAACCAATATTGTGCATCCAATAAGTTCATTTGTGTCATTGGATAAATCTTTAGGTCATTTTCGTCCTTCCTAGGCTTATTCTTGTCCAATTAGGGTTTTTAACCAATCTTGTGCATCCAATAGGTGTGTTTGTGTCATTGGATTTACATTTAGGTCATTTTCGTCCTCCCTAGGCTTATTCTTGTCCAATTACGGTTTTTAACCAATCTTGTGCATCCAATAGGTGTGTTTGTGTCATTGGATTAACATTTAGGTCATTTTCGTACTACCAAGGCTTATTTTTGTCCAATTAGGGTTTTTAACCAATCTTGTGCATCGAATAAGTTCATTTGTGTCATTGGAGGAACATATAGGTCATTTTCGTCCTCCCTAGGCTTATTCTTCTCCAATTAGGGTTTTTAACCAATCTTGTGCATCCAATAAGTTCATTTGTCCAATTACGGTTTTTGACCAATCTTGTGCATCCAATAGGTGTGTTTGTGTCATTGGATTAACATTTAGGTCATTTTCGTACTACCAAGGCTTATTCTTGTCCAATTAGGGTTTTTAACCAATCTTGTGCATCCAATAGGTGTGTTTGTGTCATTGGATGTACATTTAGGTCATTTTCGTCATCCCTAGGCTTATTCTTGTCCAATTAGGGTTTTTAACCAATCTTGTGCATCCAATAGGTGTGTTTGTGTCATTGGATTAACATTTAGGTCATTTTCGTCCTCCCTAGGCTTACTCTTGTCCAATTAGGGTTTTTCACCAATCTTGTGCATCCAATATGTTTGTTTGTGTCATTGGATTAACATTTAGGTCATTTTCGTCCTCCCAAGGCTTATTCTTGTCCAATTAGGGTTTTTAACCAATCTTGTGCATCCAATAAGTTCATTTGTGTCAATGTAGGAACATATAGGTCATTTTCGTCCTCCCTAGACTTATTCTTGTCCAATTAGGGTTTTTAACATATCTTGTGCATTCAATAGTTGTGTTTGTTTCATTGGATGTACATATAGGTCATTTTCGTCCTCCCAAGGCTTATTCTTGTCCAATTAGGGTTTTTAACCAATCTTGTCCAATTAGAGTTTTTAACCAATCTTGTGCATCCAATAAGTTCATTTGTGTGATTGGAGGAACATATAGGTCATTTTCGTCCTCCCTAGACTTATTCTTGTCCAATTAGGGTTTTTAACCAATCTTGTGCATTCAATAGGTGTGTTTGTTTCATTGGATGTACATATAGGTCATTTTCGTCCTCCCTAGGCTTATTCTTGTCCAATTACGATTTTTAACCAATCTTGTGCATCTAATAGGTGTGTTTGTGTCATTGGATTAACATTTAGGTCATTTTCGTACTACCAAGGCTTATTCTTGTCCAATTAGGGTTTTTAACCAATCTTGTGCATCCAATAAGTTCATTTGTGTCATTGGAGGAACATATAGGTCATTTTCGTCCTCCCTAGGCTTATTCTTCTCCAATTAGGGTTTTTAACCAATCTTGTGCATCCAATAAGTTCATTTGTGTCATTGGATAAACATTTAGGTCATTTTCGTCCTCCCTAGTATTATTCTTGTCCAATTAGGGTTTTTAACCAATCTTGTGCATCCAATAGGTGTGTTTGTGTCATTGGATTAACATTTAGGTCATTTTCGTCCTCCCTAGGCTTATTCTTGTCCAATTAGGGTTTTTAACCAATCTTGTGCATCTAATAGGTGTGTTTGTGTCATTGGAATAACATTTAGGTCATTTTCGTCCTCCCAAGGCTTATTCTTGTCCAATTAGGGTTTTTAACCAATCTTGTGCATCCAATAGGTGTGTTTATGTCAATGGATTAACATTTAGGTCATTTTCGTGCTCCCTAGGCTTATTCTTGTCCAATTAGTGTTTTTAACCAATCTTGTGCATCCAATAGGTGTGTTTGTGTCATTGGATGTACATTTAGGTCATTTTCGTCCTTCTAGGCTTATTCTTGTGCAATTAGGGTTTTTAACCAATGTTGTGCATCCAATAGGTGTGTTTGTGTCATTGGATGTACATTTAGGTCATTTTCGTCATCCCTAGGCTTATACTTGTCCAATTAGGGTTTTAACCAATCTTGTGCATCCAATAGGTGTATTTGTGTCATTGGATTAACATTTAGGTCATTTTCGTCATCCCTAGGCTTATTCTTGTCCAATTAGAGTTTTTAACAAATCTTATGCATCCAATAAGTTCATTTGTATCATTGGAGGAACATATAGGTCATTTTCGTCCTCCCCAGGCCTATTCTTCTCCACTTAGGGTTTTTAACAAATCTTGTGCATCCAATAAGTTCATTTGTGTCATTGGATAAACATTTAGGTCATTTTCGTCCTTCCTAGGCTTATTCTTGTCCAATTAGGGTTTTTAACCAATCTTGTGCATCCAATAGGTGTGTTTGTGTCATTGGATTTACATTTAGGTCATTTTCGTCCTCCCTAGGCTTATTCTTGTCCAATTACGGTTTTTAACCAATCTTGTGCATCCAATATGTGCGTTTGTGTCATTGGATTAACATTAAGGTCATTTTCGTCGTCCCTATGCTTATTCTGGTCCAATTAGAGTTTTTAACAAATCTTGTGCATCCAATAAGTTCATTTGTGTCATTGGAGGAACATATAGGTCATTTTCGTCCTCCCTAGGTTTATTCTTCTCCAATTAGGGTTTTTAACCAATATTGTGTATCCAATAAGTTCATTTGTGTCATTGGATAAATATTTAGGTCATTTTCGTCCATCCTAGGCATATTCTTGTCCAATTAGGGTTTTTAACCAATCTTGTGCATCCAATAGGTGTGTTTGTGTCATTGGATTTACATTTAGGTCATTTTCGTCCTCCCTAGGCTTATTCTTGTCCAATTACGGTTTTAACCAATCTTGTGCATCCAATAGGTGTGTTTGGGTCATTGGATTAACATTTAGGTCATTTTCGTACTACCAAGGCTTATTTTTGTCCAATTAGGGTTTTTAACCAATCTTGTGCATCGAATAAGTTCATTTGTGTCATTGGAGGAACATATAGGTCATTTTCGTCCTCCCTAGGCTTATTCTTCTCCAATTAGGGTTTTTAACCAATCTTGTGCATCCAATAAGTTCATTTGTCCAATTACGGTTTTTAACCAATCTTGTGCATCCAATGTTGGTACCAGTAACCTCTGTTAAATGAAAATTATGCGGAAGATTACCTATTTTTTGAGATATGCGCAGCAGTTTAACAAATCGTACATTTATTAAACACAGCATCAGAATAAGGTCCCAAAACTACAATACAAATGAATGCACAAAGTATATGGATCAAAGAATATATTGAGAGATGCACCAGTTACGTTTATTGTTCAAGATATTGATTCACTTACAATCATGCTGGAAACAGTCTTTCATGTAGTATCAAAGTATGCAGAAAGATATTCAAGCACTCAATCAATATCAAACAAATACACACTGCAGAAATTAAAAAGAGATAAGGGTAAGAAAGATTGTACGCAGTGATTTATACTGGTTCAGCCGTTGTTGAACGACCTACATCCAGTCCCAAGATCAAATCCAATCTTGGCCTTTCCAATAGAATATCTCAGAATCCGTTTACAGATGTTCTAGCTCCTCGCCTATCAATCTAAAACGATTCTTTCTATTCTATTCTTATCTCCCTGAATCCCAGAGTTTATCTCCCATAAACTCTTCCAAGATTACAGTCAAGTTTCTTCTTGATGAGACCTCTCAATCACAGAAGATAACTACCAGTTAAGACTGGATTTCTCAATGTTATTTGTTTTAAGAATTTGTTTACAGATGTATCTAATCAGAAATTACACAGAAATTTCTTCAACAGTCTTCTTCTCTAAAGTTGTTTCTCCAGCAATCTTTCTCAGTTCTTGTGGATCATGAAAGATGAATCTTCATAACTGAAAAAGTAATGTTCAAAGTTATTTCACAGTGAGAAACAAAAATATCAGAAAGTTATGTGTATGTTGTTGTGTATATGAAGAAGATACTGAAAAACAGTTTATATAGTTTCAGGAAAAACAACATATGCATCGATTTATCCAATCGATTCATTAAAGTCATAATGCTGGTTAATCGATTTCCTCAATCGATTTCGCGAGTCTTGTTTTTCTTGAATCTTGAAACTGTACATACTAATCGATTTGTTCAATCGATTATTTTAAGTAGTTCTTCAAACTTTGATGACAGTATATGATTAAATCGATTTGCAGAATCGACTTGATGTGTTTTGTTCAAACAACGAGATCAAAACCATCGATGTGCTTAATCGATTTAACCATTCAGTCATCTCTGTTTATAAAACTTTTATGTCAATCGATTGTGCCAATCGATTGTGGATCTTAAGTCTGAAGTACTTTTCATCAGTTGGGTTATTCAATCGATTTACCAAGTCGATTGATACCAACTTTTATTACACAGATGTATATAAACAGATTGTAGTAATCGATTGTGTATGTTCCAGACCTGAGTTATTTTGAAACTTGTTTTAGTGAATCGATTGGCCTAATCGATTTAGTAAACAGGTTTGGCTCTGGGACATTACCAATCGATTAATTCAATCGATGTAGACAAAAAACACAATTAAAGAAGTGATTATTTCAATCGATTTGCCAAATCGATTGCCTGCAAAACGTGCTACTGACTTGCACATTTTAATTTCAGTAAGCATGTCAATCGATTTGTCCAATCGATTTAAACAATCAGTTTAGTCTTGGTGATTCACTCAATCGATGTGCCTAATCGATTTGTGGCAAACTGGCTCTCTGACTTGTACAATTTATTTTCCAATATGTGTACCAATCGATTTGGAGAATCGATTGATAGCCCGTTTGATTTCTTCAAGGATGTACAAATCGATTGTGCTAATCGATTGGGTAACACCAAACTTTGTAAACTTATTCAACCCTGTTATAGAATCGATTGTACTAATCGATGTGCTCATGGATCTTCAAGATTTTGTTGATTCCTTGAGTTCCAAGCAATTGTCTTGAGTATGTAGGATTGAATTTGTTGTTCCTGAAATTTTTCTCAGTTGACAATGTTAGATGTATTTCAAATTGGATGCTTGTCAATAACATCAAAAACGAACATATGTCTAACAATCTCCCCCTTTTTGATTTAAGTGACAAACATGCAATTTTAACTTGAGAAAAATAATTATGAGTAACAGTTTTAGTAGAGCTCCCCCTAAGTTCAATATTCATAGAGAGTAAAGATAATGATTAGGAGCAATAAAACTGATAAAATAAAGCACAAGTTATAATTTCTCTCCCCCTTTTGTCAGTTAAGGCAAAAAGTGGTGAAAGAGAAATGTTTGCTCCCCCTGAGCAAACCTGAATACTGCTCTACAAAGAATCTAGAAAAGATTAGTAATAACAAGCAGTAATGCCAGTAATATTTTAACTTAGTTGAAAACAATTTTGAAATAGTGGACAGAAACAGATTATGGCGCGCACTAGACAATATGAAAATGAAATGCAGCAATTTGAAATGATTAACAATCTCAAGGTTCATAAATCAAACAGAATTACATTCAACATGATCATTACAAAACGAAAGCTAAAAGAAACAAAGACAAACAAAACTAAGAAGCCTAAGGTCCTAAACGCCTAGAGATGCTGGTCCTCATTATTAGCAGGGGATGAGGCTGAGACCGCTGTATTAACCTCAGCAGGTGTCTCCTCACCATGAGTTGCAGCCATCTCTACTGTTGTTGGAGCAGGTTCTTCAGCCGCCTGTCTTCCTATTTCAACAACATCACTGAAAGACAACTTAATGCCCAGATGTTCCTGAATAGCTGCCACGTCTTGCGCCATCTGATTTTGGTCTGCTTGAATCTTCTGAATAGCAGCTTCAATCCTTTCATGAGATGCCTCCATCTTAGCGTTGTGAACTGCTTGTGCTGCCATAAATTCAAGCAGTTTGGTGAGCACTTCCGATTCTGCTGAAACATTCTCCACAGCTGGTTGTTCAACACCTTGCTGGGTTTGTTCAGTAGAAGTCTGAGGTCGCTTCCAAACTCCATTGACTTTTCGCAGCTGCATTTGGTTCACGATGGATTCACCAAATGTTAGGACGGTCTTCGAGACTTCTTCACCCTTCAGAGATACCTTGAAGTGAGTGAGAATCTTCGTGACGAGCTGTGGATACGGAAGTACCAACTTCCCTTGAGCAGCTTCTAGCATGTGCCTGAGAACAATCCATGCCCAGCTCATCTTGAGCTCTTTGCATAGACCCCACAGTAGCACAATATCCAGCCGTTGCACAACTGCGTGATTTCCGGAACGTGGAACCAGCATCCGGGTGAGGGCGTACATCAGCATCCGTTGCTGAACCTTCATCTGGCCTATAGGGAGTGAAACAGATTCCACGAACCCTTCGACCATAAGATCCTGCACAGCTGCTTGCCTATCCAGATACTCTTCCCATCCGTCGTCATCAGCGTCTGCTTCGGTGCTGCCATCCACTGAGTTTCCAAAGTAGGGAAGTCCTGACAGAGTAGAGAACTCGTCGAAAGACATCGAAATCTTCTTCCCTTTGACTGTTGCTTTGAAGCCGGTGTCGGTCATCTTGAAATTTGAGTAGAATATCCGTATAAGATTCGGATATGTATCAAGCGAACATGATAAGAAGTCTTCTAAACCATGAAACCGGAGATGGTTTTAAAATGAAAAACCATTACTGTCGAAGTAGCTGAAGTCCAAGATGCGAGCTTCGTGTATTTTCCGATTTACAAAAGCTTGCGGAAGTTTGAATTCATCAGCTTGATTTGGTGGAGGAGCAGTTGATTTCTTTGGAGTAGTCTTTTTCTGTGGAGTATTCTTTTTCTTTTTCCTTTGTGATATTTCCTTCATTGCGTCAGCTAGCAATTTTTCAGTCGGAGCTTCCTTTCTCTTTTTGGGTTTACCTTGATCAGGGGCAATACCTTTACCCTTATCTTGAGAAGCAATCTTGTGTGTAGGTATTGGTACCCGTTTTGGAAGAGTGGGTGGTGGAGACGGAGTCCTCCCACTAGATGAAGAAGATGAAGGTGAAAGAGAAGGAGTTCGGGGTTGAGTTTGCTTAACACGAGCCATTAACAAAAGTTGTGACACGATGAAGATTTGAAGGAAAGAAAAGTGTTTGGGAGTTGAAAAACAGAGACTTTTTGAGAAAAATTGCAGAAAATTGAAGTTGCAATCGATTAGGAAGATTGGAAAAGGATGGAAAATCGATTGTCACTGTTCCTTTTATAGAAAAAAAACAGAAATCGATTTCTGGAATCGATTTGATGACCGTTACTGGGGAAGATCAACCAACAGAGCCGTTAGATCCTGCAACGGCTAGTAAAAACTGCAACGGTAACTATGCCAATCGATTACCCAAATCGATTCATGAAGTTACGCAATCGATTACCCAAATCGATTTCGTATCAACTTAACAGTTCTCACATCAGTTTAACTCAGAATACACTTCAACAACTAACTCAGAGTCGATGTCCCCAATCGATTCTTTTAAAGAAATCAACAGGCTCAATCGATTTCCCAAATCGATTTCGAGCAATTTCAGAAGACTTTCATCTCAGTTCAGAAAATACCTGCCTCAGCATCGATTTACCAAATCGATTCTTTTAAAGAAATAAAAACCACATATAAATCAATCGATTTCCCAAATCGATTTCGTGTTCACAGTTTTGATAAAAAAAGACATATTATGGGTCACATCGATTTGGTCAATCGATTGTGTAACACATTTTCATGTGTAATCACAGGACAATCGATTTCGCAAATCGATTTGACACATAATTCAGATCTGACTAGGATCAATTATGCCTAATTTCATCCTAATGTGACGGAAACTTTCCTTTGGCAATGCTTTGGTGAAGATGTCTGCTAGCTGTTCAGTTGTGTTGACGTATTCCAACTTGATATTCCCACACTGAAACTGATCTCGAATGAAGTGATGCCGAATCTCGATATGCTTGGTCCTGGAATGCATAACTGGGTTCTTAGTGATGCTGATCGCACTTGTGTTGTCGCACAAGATAGGAACAGTTCCTAAGTCCACACCAAAGTCTAACAAATGCTGTTTCATCCACATGATCTGAGCACAGCAACTTCCAGCTGCAATGTACTCAGCTTCTGCTGTTGACAAAGCGATACTGGTTTGCTTCTTGCTGAACCAAGATACAAGTGAATTACCCAGCAAATGACAAGTACCAGAGGTACTCTTCCTATCCAGTTTGCACCCAGCAAAATCTGAATCTGAATACCCAACCAAAGAACAAGTTGATCCCTTAGGATACCATAAACCAAGGTTCCTAGTTCCAACTAAATATCTGAAAATCCTCTTAACTGCACTAAGGTGAGACTCTTTAGGATTTGATTGATACCTCGCACACAAACAAACACTGAACATGATGTCAGGCCTGCTTGCTGTGAGATAGAGCATTTTTGATTCTATATGCCTTACTAACCTGGGAATACCCCAAAAAGATGCCCTCGTCTGCTTTAGGATCAAATTTACCTAGATGTCCCTTGCCATTGTTTAACACAAAGCACTTACACCCAAAAATCCTAAAGTAGGAGATGTTAGGCTTTCTCCCTTTGTATAACTCATAAGGAGTTTTCTTAAGAAAAGGCCTAATCAACACTCTATTGATAACATGTGTGGCAGTGTTAATCGCATCAGCCCAGAAATACGTGGGAGTATTTGAGTCTTTCAGCATGGTCCTAGCCAACTCTTCTAAAGACCTATTCTTTCTCTCCACTACACCATTCTGCTGAGGTGTCCTAGGGGCTGAAAACATGTGATGTATGCCATTCTCTTCACAGAAAGTATCAAAAGAATCATTTTGGAATTCACCTCCATGATCACTCTTGATGGATATAATTTTCTGACTTGTTTCATTTTGAACTAATTTCGCGAACTTTTTAAAGACAGAAAAAGTGTCACTTTTATGAGTCAGAAAATATGTCCATGTGAAACGAGAATAATCATCGATCAACACAAATCCATACAAGTTACCACCAAAACTTCTAATCTGAGATGGTCCAAACAAATCCATGTGGATAAGTTGTAAAACCCTATTGGTTTTGACCACATCTATAGGGGGAAAAGAAGACTTAACAAGCTTGCTTTGCTCACAGGAGTCACACAGCCTATCTTTAGAAAACTTTCTATTGGGAAAGCCTATGACTAACTGCTTGCTAACAAGTCTATTCAGATGATCAATATGAATGTGTGCAATGCGTTTATGCCATAACCATGTTTCATCAGCATTTGATAATAAGCAACAGGCAGAATTAACAGGCATATCAGTTAAATCTAACATGTATATATTATTAACTCTATTACCTACTAATTTCATGCTTTTGTCATGCTTGTTTTCAATTGTGCAAGAGAGTGGTGAAAAGCTTACTTGAAAACCATTGTCACACAGCTGACTTATACTTAGAAGGTTATGTTTCAGCCCTTCCACATATAAGACATTTTTTAATTATGGCAGTTGATTTGCTGCCAATGTTACCTTCACCGCATATCTTGCCTTTGTTGTTATCGCCGTACTTTACGAAACCACCTTCTTTCAGATTAAGGGACACAAACATTGATTTGTCCCCTGTCATATGCTTTGAGCATCCACTATCAAGATACCATTGGTGTTTTGTGGATCTCAAGCATACCTGCAATAGGATTAGAATTTGCATTTAGGTCCCCAATACAAATTGGGTCCTGGGGGGTTAATTTTAACATCTTGTGTCTTCATTTTCCAAATCTGTTTACACCCTCTATTGGCAAGTCTTTTAAATTTGCAATTGTAAACAAAATGTCCTTTTCTACAACAGAAATGACAAGTGACAGCAGAGGATGCAAACTGTTTTGGTTTGACAAAGACATTATGCAAATGACTAGACTTAGCAAATTTTTGATTATATTTAACATTTTCATAACCTATGCCATGTTTAGTCATATTTCGATTTGCATGCTTTTTGCTATTAAAACCAAGTCCAGATTTTATATTGACACTTCTCTGGTTGCTAAGAATATCATTTAGTTTATCCTTGCTACTAGAGAGTTTCAATAAATCAGACTTCAATAATGCAACAGAATTCTCAAGATCAATGCATTTGGCAGATTTTTCATGTGAGTCCTTTTTCAATTGTTCACATAAGTTCTCAATTTTTTTATAGTCATTTTTCATTTGATCATTCAATTTACATTGTTGTTCAAGCGTTTTCTTAGTGTTTACTAATTGCTTAACAGATTTAACATATTCAGCATGCAGTTCGTTAAATGCATCTTGCAGTTCATCAAATGAAGGATTATATTGAGAGCTTACCTCACTTTCTGATTCAGAATCCGTTTTAGCCATAAGACACAGATTCGCTTTTTCCGTTTCAGAAGATGTGGACGAATCTTCGTTGTCATTCCATGCAATGTATGCTTTTCTGTTTTTCTGAGCTGGTTCCTTGCCTTTAGGTTTGGAATTTTTGTTCTTGTTCTGCAGCTTGTAACAATCAGCTTTTATATGACCAGGTTTGCCACATTCGTAGCATGTAACTGTTTTACTGTCATTGTTTTTCGAGCTGGATTGCTTTCTGAATTTACTGTCTTTCTTTTTCAGAAATTTCTTAAATTTTTTGACAAGTAATCCCAGTTCAGGTTCTTCATCATCCTCACTGTTTGATTCATCTGAGCTGGTCTCATGTTCAGATTTGGACTGTTGTGTTTGGGCTTTCAACGACAATCCTTTACGTTTCCTGTCAATTTGCTCAGCTTCATTTAGTCGATGTAATTCCATCTCATGCTCTCTCAGTTTTCCAAACAATGTAGCTATTGTCATGCTTCCTAGATCCTTGGATTCTGCAATGGCAGTGATTTTTGGCTGCCATTCTCTAGTCAAACATCTCATTATTTTACTAATTTGCTGATCATTATCAATCTCTTTGCCTAAGGCATTCAGGTTGTTGACTATGTGCGTGAATCGGGTCTGCATGTCGTTTACTGATTCTTCTTTCTTCATGCTAAACAATTCGTACTCGTGCATGAGAGTGTTTATTCGAGCTCTCTTTACATCTGTGGTTCCTTCATGCGTTTGCTGAAGTGTATCCCACATCTGTTTTGCTGTTTTGCAATTTGAGACTCTGAAGAATTCATCATGACTTAAGGCTGCAGTTATAATGTTTTTTGCTTTGGCGTTGTACCCAACCTTCTTTTTGTCTTCATCAGTCCAGTCACTTTTTGGCTTTAGGATTGCTGATTCACCTGTACCTGCTATGGTTGGCACAAATGGTCCATTTTCTACAGCATCTAGAATATCAATACCACTAGCTTCAAGAAAAATTAACATGCGTTGTTTCCAATACATGTATGCGGCCCCGTTAAAAGCGGGAGGCCTAGCTAATGATGCACCTTCTCCTAGGAAATCAGAGGTCATGATTTTTGATGAGAGTTACTCTAACAAAAATTGGCTCTGATACCAATTGTTGGTACCAGTAACCTCTGTTAAATGAAAAATTATGCGGAAGATTATCTATTTTTAGAGATATGCGCAGCAGTTTAACAAATCGTACATTTATTAAACACAGCATCAGAATAAGGTCCCAAAACTACAATACAAATGAATGCACAAAGTATATGGATCAAAGAATATATTGAGAGATGCACCAGTTACGTTTATTGTTCAAGATATTGATTCACTTACAATCATGCTGGAAACAGTCTTTCATGTAGTATCAAAGTATGCAGAAAGATATTCAAGCATTCAATCAATATCAGACAAATACACACTGCAGAAATTAAAAAAGAGATAAGGGTAAGAAAGATTGTACGCAGTGATTTATACTGGTTCAGCCGTTGTTGAACGACCTACATCCAGTCCCAATATCAAATCCAATCTTGGCCTTTCCAATAGAATATCTCAGAATCCGTTTACAGATGTTCTAGCTCCTCGCCTATCAATCTAAAACGATTCTTCTTATTCTATTCTTATCTCCCTGAATCCCAGAGTTTATCTCCCATAAACTCTTCCAAGATTACAGTCAAGTTTCTTCTTGATGAGACCTCTCAATCACAGAAGATAACTACCAGTTAAGACTGGATTTCTCAATGTTACTTGTTTTAAGAATTTGTTTACAGATGTATCTAATCAGAAATTACACAGAAATTTCTTCAACAGTTTTCTTCTCTAAAGTTGTTTCTCCAGCAATCTTTCTCAGTTCTTGTGGATCATGAAAGATGAATCTTCATAACTGAAAAAGTAATGTTCAAAGTTATTTCACAGTGAGAAACAAAGATATCAGAAAGTTATGTGTATGTTGTTGTGTATATTAAGAAGAGACTGAAAAACAGTTTATATAGTTTCAGGAAAAACAACATATGCATCGATTTATCCAATCGATTCATTAAAGTCATAATGCTGCTTAATCGATTTCCTCAATCGATTTCGCGAGTCTTGTTTTTCTTGAATCTTGAAACTGTACATACTAATCGATTTGCTCAATCGATTATTTTAAGTAGTTCTTCAAACTTTGATGACAGTATATGATTAAATCGATTTGCAGAATCGACTTGATGTGTTTTGTTCAAACAACGAGATCAAAACCATCGATGTGCTTAATCGATTTTACCATTCAGTCATCTCTGTTTATAAAACTTTTATGTCAATCGATTGTGCCAATCGATTCTGGATTTTAAGTCTGAAGTACTTTTCATCAGTTGGGTTATTCAATCGATTTACCAAGTCGATTGATACCAACTTTTATTACACAGATGTATATAAACAGATTGTAGTAATCGATTGTGTATGTTCCAGACCTGAGTTATTTTGAAACTTGTTTTGGTGAATCGATTGGCCTAATCGATTTAGTAAACAGGTTTGGCTCTGGGACATTAACAATCGATTGTTTCAATCGATGTAGACAAAAACAAAAAATTAAAGAAGTGATTATTTCAATCGATTTTCCAAATCGATTGCCTGCAAAACGTGCTACTGACTTGCACATTTTAATTTCAGTAAGAATGTCAATCGATTTGTCTAATCGATTTAAACAATCAGTTTAGTCTTGGTGATTCACTCAATCGATGTGCCTAATCGATTTGTGGCAAACTGGCTCTCTGACTTGTACAATTTATTTTCCAATATGTGTACCAATCGATTTGGAGAATCGATTGATAGCCCGTTTGATTTCTTCAAGGATGTACAAATCGATTGTGCTAATCGATTGGGTAACACCAAACTTTGTAAACTTATTCAACCCTGTTATAGAATCGATTGTACTAATCGATGTGCTCATGGATCATCAAGATTTTGTTGATTCCTTGAGTTCCAAGCAATTTGTCTCGAGTATGTAGGATTGAATTTGTTGTTCCTGAAATTTTTCTCAGTTGACAATGTTAGATGTATTTCAAATTGGATGCTTGTCAATAACATCAAAAACGAACATATGTCTAACAATCTCCCCCTTTTTGATTTAAGTGACAAACATGCAATTTTAACTTGAGAAAAAAATTATGAGTAACAGCTTTAGTAGAGCTCCCCCTAAGTTCAATATTCATAGAGAGTAAAGATAAGGATTAGGAGCAATAAAGCTTATAAAATAAAGCAATAAAGAAATTACAGTTAGCACAAGTTATAATTTCTCTCCCCCTTTTGTCAGTTAAGGCAAAAAGTGGTGAAAGAGAAATGTTTGCTCCCCCTGAGGTTGTAGCAAACCTGAATACTGCTCTACAAAGAATCTAGAAAAGATTAGTAATAACAAGCAGTAATGCCAGTAATATTATAACTTAGTTGAAAACAATTTTGGAATAGTGTACAAAATATAAACAGATTATGGCGCGCACTAGACAATATGAAAATGAAATGCAGCAGTTGAAATGATTAACAATCTCAAGGTTCATTAATCAAAAAGAATTACATTCATCATGATCATTACAAAACGAAAGCAAAAAAACAAAGACAAACAAAACTAAGAAGCCTAAGGTCCTAAACGCCTAGAGATGCTGGTCCTCATTATTAGCAGGGGATAAGGCTGAGACCGCTGTATTAACCTCAGCAGGTGTCTCCTCACCATGAGTTGCAGCAACCTCTACTGGTGTTGGAGCAGGTTCTTCAGCCGCCTGTCTTCCTATTTCAACAACATCGCTGAAGGACAACTTAATGCCCAGATGTTCCTGAATAGCTGCCACGTCTTGCGCCATCTGATTTTGGTCTGCTTGAATCTTCTGAATAGCAGCTTCAATCCTTTCATGAGATGCCTCCATCTTAGCGTTGTGAACTGCTTGTGCTGCCATAAATTCAAGCAGTTTGGTGAGCACTTCCGATTCTGCTGAAACATTCTCCGCAGCTGGTTGTTCAACACCTTGCTGGGTTTGTTCAGTAGAAGTCTGAGGTCGTTTCCAAACTCCATTGACTTTTCGCAGCTGCATTTGGTTCACGATGGATTCACCAAATGTTAGGACGGTCTTCGAAACTTCTTCACCCTTCAGAGATACCTTGAAGTGAGCGAGAATCTTCGTGACGAGCTGTGGATACGGAAGTACCAACTTCCCTTGAGCAGCTTCTAGCATGTGCCTGAGAACAATCCATGCCCAGCTCATCTTGAGCTCTTTGCATAGACCCCACAGTAGCACGATATCCAGCCGTTGCACATTTAGGTCAAAACCATCGATGTGCTTAATCGATTTAACCATTCAGTCATCTCTGTTTATAAAACTTTTATGTCAATCGATTGTGCCAATCGATTGTGGACTTTAAGTCTGAAGTACTTTTCATCAGTTGGGTTATTCAATCGATTTACCAAGTCGATTGATACCAACATTTATAACACAGATGTATATAAACAGATTGTAGTAATCGATTGTGTATGTTCCAGACCTAAGTTATTTTGAAACTTGTTTTAGTGAATCGATTGGCCTAATCGATTTAGTAAACAGGTTTGGCTCTGGGACATTAACAATCGATTGTTTCAATCGATGTAGACAAAACAAAATTAAAGATGTGATTATTTCAATCGATTTGCCAAATCGATTGCCTGCAAAACGTGCTACTGACTTGCACATTTTAATTTCAGTAAGAATGTCAATCGATTTGTCTAATCGATTTAAACAATCAGTTCAGTCTTAGTGATTTACTCAATCGATGTGCCTAATCGATTTGTGGCAAACTGGCTCTCTGACTTGTACAATTTATTTTCCAATATGTGTACCAATCGATTTGGAGAATCGATTGATAGCCCGTTTGATTTCTTCAAGGATGTACAAATCGATTGTGCTAATCGATTGGGTAACACCAAACTTTGTAAACTTATTCAACCCTGTTATAGAATCGATTGTACTAATCGATGTGCTCATGGATCTTCAAGATTTTGTTGATTCCTTGAGTTCCAAGCAATTGTCTTGAGTATGTAGGATTGAATTTGTTGTTCCTGAAATTTTTCTCAGTTGACAATGTTAGATGTATTTCAAATTGGATGCTTGTCAATAACATCAAAAACGAACATATGTCTAACAATCTCCCCCTTTTTGATTTAAGTGACAAACATGCAATTTTAACTTGAGAAAAATAATTATGAGTAACAGTTTTAGTAGAGCTCCCCCTAAGTTCAATATTCATAGAGAGTAAAGATAAGGATTAGGAGCAATAAAACTGATAAAATAAAGCACAAGTTATAATTTCTCTCCCCCTTTTGTCAGTTAAGGCAAAAAGTGGTGAAAGAGAAATGTTTGCTCCCCCTGAGCAAACCTGAATACTGCTCTACAAAGAATCTAGAAAAGATTAGTAATAACAAGCAGTAATGCCAGTACTATTTTAACTTAGTTGAAAACAATTTTGGAATAGTGTACAAAACAGATTATGGCGCGCACTAGACAATATGAAAATGAAATGCAGCATTTGAAATGATTAACAATCTCAAGGTTCATAAATCAAATAGAATTACATTCATCATGATCATTACAAAACGAAAGCAAAAAGAAACAAAGACAAACAAAACTAAGAAGCCTAAGGTCCTAAACGCCTAGAGATGCTGGTCCTCATTATTAGCAGGGGATGAGGCTGAGACCGCTGTATTAACCTCAGCAGGTGTCTCCTCACCATGAGTTGCAGCAATCTCTACTGTTGTTGGAGCAGGTTCTTCAGCCGCCTGTCTTCCTATTTCAACAACATCGCTGAAGGACAACTTAATGCCCAGATGTTCCTGAATAGCTGCCACGTCTTGCGCCATCTGATTTTGGTCTGCTTGAATCTTCTGAATAGCAGCTTCAATCCTTTCATGAGATGCCTCCATCTTAGCGTTGTGAACTGCTTGTGCTGCCATAAATTCAAGCAGTTTGGTGAGCACTTCCGATTCTGCTGAAACATTCTCCGCAGCTGGTTGTTCAACACCTTGCTGGGTTTGTTCAGTAGAAGTCTGAGGTCGCTTCCAAACTCCATTGACTTTTCGCAGCTGCATTTGGTTCACGATGGATTCACCAAATGTGAGGACGATCTTCGAGACTTCTTCACCCTTCAGAGATACCTTGAACTGAGTGAGAATCTTCGTGACGAGCTGTGGATACGGAAGTACCAATTTCCCTTGAGCAGCTTCTAGCATGTGCCTGAGAACAATCCATGCCCAGCTCATCTTGAGCTCTTTACATAGACCCCACAGTAGCACAATATCCAGCCGTTGCACAACTGCGTGATTTCCGGAACGTGGAACCAGCATCCGGGTGAGGGCGTACATCAGCATCCGTTGCTGAACCTTCATCTGGCCTATAGGGAGTGAAACAGATTCCACGAACCCTTCGACCATAAGATCCTGCACAGCTGCTTGCCTATCCAGATACTCTTCCCATCCGTCGTCATCAGCGTCTGCTTCGGTGCTGCCATCCACTGAGTTTCCAAAGTAGGGAAGTCCTGACAGAGTAGAGAACTCGTCGAAAGACATCGAAATCTTCTTCCCTTTGACTGTTGCTTTGAAGCCGGTGTCGGTCATCTTGAAATTTGAGTAGAATATCCGTATAAGATTCGGATATGTATCAAGCGAACATGATAAGAAGTCTTCTAAACCATGAAACCGGAGATGGTTTTGAAATGAAAAACCATTACTGTCGAAGTAGCTGAAGTCCAAGATGCGTGCTTCGTGTATTTTCCGATTTACAAAAGCTTGCGGAAGTTTGAATTCATCAGCTTGATTCGGTGAAGGAGCAGTTGATTTCTTTGGAGTAGTCTTTTTCTGTGGAGTATTCTTTTTCTTTTTCCTTTGTGATATTTCCTTCATTGCGTCAGCTAGCAATTTTTCAGTCGGAGCTTCCTTTCTCTTTTTGGGTTTACCTTGATCAGGGGCAATACCTTTACCCTTATCTTGAGAAGCAATCTTGTGTGTAGGTATTGGTACCCGTTTTGGAAGAGTGGGTGGTGGAGACGGAGTCCTCCCACTAGATGAAGAAGATGAAGGTGAAAGAGAAGGAGTTCGGGGTTGAGTTTGCTTAACACGAGCCATTAACAAAAGTTGTGACACGATGAAGATTTGAAGGAAAGAAAAGTGTTTGGGAGTTGAAAAACAGAGACTTTTTGAGAAATATTGCAGAAAATTGAAGTTGC
This sequence comes from Cicer pinnatifidum, assembly GCA_037974775.1. NCBI lineage: Eukaryota > Viridiplantae > Streptophyta > Magnoliopsida > Fabales > Fabaceae > Cicer > Cicer pinnatifidum. The sequence goes on from JBBPBR010000780.1 coordinate 740,784, forward strand.
AATCGATTAGGAAGATTGGAAAAGGATGGAAAATCGATTGTCACTGTTCCTTTTATAGAAAAAAAACCAGAAATCGATTTCTCCAATCGATTTGATGACCGTTACTGGGGAAGATCAACCAACAGAGCCGTTAGATCCTGCAACGGCTAGTAAAAACTGCAACGGTAACTATGCCAATCGATTACCCAAATCGATTCATGAAGTTACGCAATCGATTACCCAAATCGATTTCGTATCAACTTAACAGTTCTCACATCAGTTTAACTCAGAATACACTTCAACAACTAACTCAGAGTCGATGTCCCCAATCGATTCTTTTTAAAGAAATCAACAGGCTCAATCGATTTCCCAAATCGATTTCGAGCAATTTCAGAAGACTTTCATCTCAGTTCAGAAAATACCTGCCTCAGCATCGATTTACCAAATCGATTCTTTTAAAGAAATAAAAACCACATATAAATCAATCGATTTCCCAAATCGATTTTGTGTTCACAGTTTTGATAAAAAAAGACATATTATGGGTCACATCGATTAGGTCAATCGATTGTGTAACACATTTTCATGTGTAATCACACGACAATCGATTTCGCAAATCGATTTGACACATAATTCAGATTTGACTAGGATCAATTATGCCTAATTTCATCCTAATGTGACGGAAACTTTCCTTTGGCAATGCTTTGGTGAAGATGTCTGCCAGCTGTTCAGTTGTGTTGACGTATTCCAACTTGATATTCCCACACTGAAACTGATCTCGAATGAAGTGATGCCGAATCTCGATATGCTTGGTCCTGGAATGCATAACTGGTTCTTAGTGATGCTGATCGCACTTGTGTTGTCGCACAAGATAGGAACAGTTCCTAAGTCCACACCAAAGTCTAACAAATGCTGTTTCATCCACATGATCTGAGCACAGCAACTTCCAGCTGCAATGTACTCAGCTTCTGCTGTTGACAAAGCGATACTGGTTTGCTTCTTGCTGAACCAAGATACAAGTGAATTACCCAGCAAATGACAAGTACCAGAGGTACTCTTCCTATCCAATTTGCACCCAGCAAAACCTGAATCTGAATACCCAACCAAAGAACAAGTTGATCCCTTAGGATACCATAAACCAAGGTTCCTAGTTCCAACTAAATATCTGAAAATCCTCTTAACTGCACTAAGGTGAGACTCTTTAGGATTTGATTGATACCTCGCACACAAACAAACACTGAACATGATGTCAGGCCTGCTTGCTGTGAGATAGAGCAATGATCCTATCATGCCTCTATACCTTGTAACATCCACTGGTTTACCCAACTCATCTCTATCTAAAAGGTTTCCTTGGCTCATAGGAGTATCAATGGGTTTGAAGCTATCAAATGAAAATTTCTTTATCAAGTCATTACAATATTTTGTTTGACTAATGAAGATACCTTGCTTGCTTTGGTTAATTTGAAATCCCAAAAAGTATGACAGTTCACCCATCATTGACATTTCAAATTGACCTTTCATTAGATTTTCAAAATTTTTGCATAGCTTATCATTTGTAGATCCAAATATTATGTCATCAACATAAACTTGGACCAGCAAGATATCTTTATCAGTAGTTTGTATGAAAAGAGTTTTATCCACATTTCCTCTTAAGAAATTTTGTGAAATGAAAAAGTTGCTAAGTTTCTCATACCAAGCTCTAGGAGCTTGTTTCAATCCATAGAGAGCTTTTGTTAGCTTGTAGACATGATTTGGAAATTCTGTATTTTCAAAACCAGGTGTTTGGCTAACAAAAACTTCTTCTTGGATCTCATCATTGAGAAAGGCACTTTTCACATCCATTTGATAAAGCTTAAAGTCCATTATACAAGCATAAGCAAGGAGGATTCTAATGGCTTCTAGTCTTGCTACAGGGGCATAGGTTTCATCAAAATCTACTCCCTCCTCTTGGTTGTAACCCTTGGCCACTAACCTAGCTTTATTTCTAGTTATAACACCATTCTCATCTAGCTTGTTCCTAAACACCCACCTAGTTCCTATGATATGCTGGTTTTCTGGTTTAGGTACTAGCTCCCACACTTTGTTCCTCTCAAACTGGTTTAACTCCTCTTGCATGGCTATTATCCAGTCAGGGTCCAAAAGTGCTTCTTTAATGTTTTTGGGTTCTACTTGGGAAACAAAGGCTGTAAGGTTGCAAAATTCTCTAAGGGATTTTCTGGTTGAAACACCTTTTGAAATCTCTCCAATAATATTGTCTATGGGATGGTTCTTGGCAAACTTCCACTCTTTGGGTAGATCATCTTCCCTAATAGGTTCTACGCAGTCAGGATTGGTTGGAGGTTCAGGTTCACTTGTTTCTACAGGTTCAGAATCAACAATATCGTCCAATGAGTTACCAACTGTAGTAAGAGTGCTGTTCAAGTTTTCATCAAATTTGACATGGACAGACTCCTCTATAGTTTTGGTTCTTTTATTGTAGATTCTATATGCCTTACTAACCTGGGAATACCCCAAAAAGTTGCCCTCGTCTGCTTTAGGATCAAATTTACCTAGATGTCCCTTGCCATTGTTTAACACAAAGCACTTACACCCAAAAATCCTAAAGTAGGAGATGTTAGGCTTTCTCCCTTTGTATAACTCATAAGGAGTTTTCTTAAGAAAGGGCCTAATCAACACTCTATTGATAACATGTGTGGCAGTGTTAATCGCATCAGCCCAGAAATACTTGGGAGTATTTGAGTCTTTCAGCATGGTCCTAGCCAACTCTTCTAAAGACCTATTCTTTCTCTCCACTACACCATTCTGCTGAGGTGTCCTAGGGGCTGAAAACATGTGATGTATGCCATTCTCTTCACAGAAAGTATCAAAAGAATCATTTTGGAATTCACCTCCATGATCACTCTTGATGGATATAATTTTCTGACTTGTTTCATTTTGAACTAATTTCGCGAACTTTTTAAAGACAGAAAAAGTGTCACTTTTATGAGTCAGAAAATATGTCCATGTGAACCGAGAATAATCATCGATCAACACAAATCCATACAAGTTACCACCAAAACTTCTAATCTGAGATGGTCCAAACAAATCCATGTGGATAAGTTGTAAAACCCTATTGGTTTTGACCATATCTATAGGGGGAAAAGAAGACTTAACAAGCTTGCTTTGCTCACAGGAGTCACACAGCCTATCTTTAGAAAACTTTCTATTGGGAAGGCCTATGACTAACTGCTTGCTAACAAGTCTATTTAGATGATCAATATGAATGTGTGCAATGCGTTTATGCCATAACCATGTTTCATCAGCATTTGATAATAAGCAACAGGCAGAATTAACAGGCATATCAGTTAAATCTAACATGTATATATTATTAACTCTATTACCTACTAATTTCATGCTTTTGTCATGCTTGTTTTCAATTATGCAAGAGAGTGGTGAAAAGCTTACTTGAAAACCATTGTCACACAGCTGACTTATACTTAGAAGGTTATGTTTCAGCCCTTCCACATATAAGACATTTTTAATTATGGCAGTTGATTTGCTGCCAATGTTACCTTCACCGCATATCTTGCCCTTGTTGTTATCGCCGTACTTTACGAAACCACCTTCTTTCAGATTAAGGGACACAAACATTGATTTGTCCCCTGTCATATGCTTTGAGCATCCACTATCAAGATACCATTGGTGTTTTGTGGATCTCAAGCATACCTGCAATAGGATTAGAATTTGCATTCGGGTCCCCAATACAAATTGGGTCCTGGGGGGTTAATTTTAACATCTTGTGTCTTCATTTTCCAAATCTGTTTACATCCTCTATTGGCAAGTCTTTTAAATTTGCAATTGTAAACAAAATGTCCTTTTCTACAACAGAAATGACAAGTGACAGCAGAGGATGCAAACTGTTTCGGTTTGACAAAGACATTATGCAAATGACTAGACTTAGCATATTTTTGGTTATTTTTAACATTTTCATAACCTATGCCACGTTTAGTCATATTCCGATTTGCATGCTTTTTGCTATTAAAACCAAGTCCAGATTTTATATTGACACTTCTCTGGTTGCTAAGAATATCATTTAGTTTATCCTTGCTACTAGAGAGTTTCAATAAATCAGACTTCAATAATGCAACAGAATTCTCAAGATCAATGCATTTGGCAGATTTATCATATGAGTCCTTTTTCAGTTGTTCACATAAGTCCTCAATCTTTTTATAATCATTTTTCATTTGATCATGCAATTTACATTGTTGTTCAAGCATTTTCTTAGTGTTTACTAATTGCTTAACAGATTTAACATATTCAGCATGTAGTTCGTTAAATGCATCTTGCAGTTCATCAAAAGAAGGATTATATTGAGAGCTTACCTCACTTTCTGATTCAGAATCTGTTTTAGCCATAAGACACAGATTCACTTCTTCCGTTTCAGAAGATGTGGACGAATCTTCGTTGTCATTCCACGCAATGTATGCTTTTCTGTTTTTCTGAGCTGGTTCCTTGCCTTTAGGTTTGGAATTTTTGTTTTTGTTCTGCAGCTTGTAACAATCAGCTTTTATATGACCAGGTTTGCCACATTCGTAGCATGTAACTGTTTTACTGTCATTGTTTTTCGAGCTGGATTGCTTTCTGAATTTACTGTCTTTCTTTTTCAGAAATTTCTTAAATCTTTTGACAAGTAGTCCCAGTTCGGGTTCTTCATCATCCTCACTGCTTGATTCATCTGAGCTGGTCTCATGTTCAGATTTGGACTGTTGTGTTTGGGCTTTCAACGACAATCCTTTACGTTTCCTGTCAATTTGCTCAGCTTCATTTGGTCGATGTAATTCCATCTCATGCTCTCTCAGTTTTCCAAACAATGTAGCTATTGTCATGCTTCCTAGATCCTTGGATTCTGCAATGGCAGTGATTTTTGGCTGCCATTCTCTAGTCAAACATCTCATTATTTTACTAATTTGCTGATCATTATCAATCTCTTTGCCTAAGGCATTCAGGTTGTTGACTATGTGCGTGAATCGGGTCTGCATGTCGTTTACTGATTCTTCTTTCTTCATGCTAAACAATTCGTACTCGTGCATGAGAGTGTTTATCCGAGCTCTCTTTACATCTGTGGTTCCTTCATGCGTTTGCTGAAGTGTATCCCACATTTGTTTTGCTGTTTTGCAATTTGAGACTCTGAAGAATTCATCATGACTCAAGGCTGCAGTTATAATGTTTTTTGCTTTGGCGTTGTACCCAACCTTCTTTTTGTCTTCATCAGTCCAGTCACTTTTTGGCTTTAGGATTGCTGATTCACCTGTACCTGCTATGGTTGGCACAAATGGTCCATTTTCTACAGCATCTAGAATATCAATACCACTAGCTTCAAGAAAAATTAACATGCGTTGTTTCCAATACATGTATGCGGCCCCGTTAAAAGCGGGAGGCCTAGCTAATGATGCACCCTCTCCTAGGAAATCAGAGGTCATGATTTTTGATGAGAGTTACTCTAACAAAAATTGGCTCTGATACCAATTGTTGGTACCAGTAACCTCTGTTAAATGAAAATTATGCGGAAGATTACCTATTTTTAGAGATATGCGCAGCAGTTTAACAAATCGTACATTCATTAAACACAGCATCAGAATAAGGTCCCAAAACTACAATACACATGAATGCACAAAGTATATGGATCAAAGAATATATTGAGAGATGCACCAGTTACGTTTATTGTTCAAGATATTGATTCACTTACAATCATGCTGGAAACAGTCTTTCATGTAATATCAAAGTATGCAGAAAAAAAATTCAAGTACTCAATCAATATCAAACAAATACACACTGCAGAAATCAAAAAGAGATAAGGGTAAGAAAGATTGTACGCAGTGATTTATACTGGTTCAGCCGTTGTTGAACGACCTACGTCCAGTCCCAAGATCAAATTCAATCTTGGCCTTTCCAATAGAATATCTCAGAATCCGTTTACAGATGTTCTAGCTCCTCGCCTATCAATCTAAAACGATTCTTTCTATTCTATTCTTATCTCCCTGAATCCCAGAGTTTATCTCCCATAAACTCTTCCAAGATTACAGTCAAGTTTCTTCTTGATGAGACCTCTCAATCACAGAAGATAACTACCAGTTAAGACTGGATTTCTCAATGTTATTTGTTTTAAGAATTTGTTTACAGATGTATCTAATCAGAAATTACACAGAAATTTCTTCAGCAGTCTTCTTCTCAAAAGTTGTTTCTCCAACAATCTTTCTCAGTTCTTGTGGATCATGAAAGAAGAATCTTCATAACTGAAAAAGTAATGTTCAAAGTTATTTCACAGTGAGAAACAAAGATATCAGAAAGTTATGTGTATGTTGTTGTATATGTTAAGAAGAGACTGAAAAACAGTTTATATAGTTTCAGGAAAAACAACATATGCATCGATTTATCCAATCGATTCATTAAAGTCATAATGCTGGTTAATCGATTTCCTCAATCGATTTCGCGAGTCTTGTTTTTCTTGAATCTTGAAACTGTACATACTAATCGATTTACTCAATCGATTATTTTAAGTAGTTCTTCAAACTTTGATGACAGTATATGATTAAATCGATTTGCAGAATCGACTTGATGTGTTTTGTTCAAACAACGAGATCAAAACCATCGATGTGCTTAATCGATTTTACCATTCAGTCATCTCTGTTTATAAAACTTTTATGTCAATCGATTGTGCCAATCGATTGTGGATTTTAAGTCTGAAGTACTTTTCATCAGTTGGGTTATTCAATCGATTTACCAAGTCGATTGATACCAACTTTTATTACACAGATGTATATAAACAGATTGTAGTAATCGATTGTGTATGTTCCAGACCTGAGTTATTTTGAAACTTGTTTTAGTGAATCGATTGGTCTAATCGATTTAGTAAACAGGTTTGGCTCTGGGACATTAACAATCGATTGTTTCAATCGATGTAGACAAAAACAAAATTAAAGAAGTGATTATTTCAATCGATTTGCCAAATCGATTGCCTGCAAAACGTGATACTGACTTGCACATTTTAATTTCAGTAAGAATGTCAATCGATTTGTCTAATCGATTTAAACAATCTGTTTGGTCTTAGTGATTCACTCAATCGATGTGCCTAATCGATTTGTGGCAAACTGGCTCTCTGACTTGTGCAATTTATTTTCCAATATGTGTACCAATCGATTTGGAGAATCGATTGATAGCCAGTTTGATTTCTTCAAGGAGGTACAAATCGATTGTGCTAATCGATTGGGTAACACCAAACTTTGTAAACTTATTCAACCCTGTTATAGAATCGATTGTACTAATCGATGTGCTCATGGATCATCAAGATTTTATTGATTCCTTGAGTTCCAAGCAATTGTCTCGAGTATGTAGGATTGAATTTGTTGATCCTGAAATTTTTCTCAGTTGACAATGTTAGATGTATTTCAAATTGGATGTTTGTCAATAACATCAAAAACGAACATATGTCTAACAAAGATTGGTTAAAATCCCTAATTGGACAAGAATAAGCACAGAAAGGACGAAAATGACCTAATTGATCATCCAATGACACAAACACACCTATTGGATGCACAAGATTGTTTAAAAACCCTAATTGGACAAGAATATGCCTAGGGAGGACGAAAATGACCTAAATGTTAATCCAATGACACAAATGAACTTATTGGATGCACAAGATTGGTTAAAAACCCTAATTGGACAAGAATATGCCTAGGGAGGACGAAAATGACCTAAATATTAATTCAATGACACAAACAAACTTATTGGATGCACAAGATTGGTTAAAAACCCTAATTGGACAAGAATAAGCCTATGGAGGACGAAAATGACCTAATTGATCATCCAATGACACAAACACACCTATTGGAAGCACAAGATTGGTTAAAAACCCTAATTGGACAAGAATAAGCCTAGGGAGGACGAAAATGACCTAAATGTTAATCCAATGACACAAACTCACCTATTGGATGCACAAGATTGGTTAAAAACCCTAATTGGACAAGAATAAGCCTAGGGAGGACGAAAATGACCTAATTGATCATCCAATGACACAAACACACATATTGGATGCACAAGATTGGTTAAAAACCATAATTGGACAAGAATATGCCTATGGAGGACGAAAATGACCTAAATATTAATTCAATGACACAAACAAAGTTATTGGATGCACAAGATTGGTTAAAAACCCTAATTGGACAAGAATAAGCCTAGGGAGGACGAAAATGACCTAATTGATCATCCAATGACACAAACACACCTATTGGATGCACAAGATTGGTTAAAAACCCTAATTGGACAAGAATATGCCTAGGGAGTACGAAAATGACCTAATTAATCATCCAATGACACAAACACACCTATTGGATGCACAATGTTAGACATATGTTCGTTTTTGATGTTATTGACAAGCATCCAATTTGAAATACATCTAACATTGTCAACTGAGAAAAATTTCAGGAACAACAAATTCAATCCTACATACTCGAGACAATTTCTTGGAACTCAAGGAATCAACAAAATCTTGATGATCCATGAGCACATCGATTAGTACAATCGATTCTATAACAGGGTTGAATAAGTTTACAAAGTTTGGTGTTACCCAATCGATTAGCACAATCGATTTGTACATCCTTGAAGAAATCAAACGGGCTATCAATCGATTCTCCAAATCGATTGGTACACATATTGGAAAATAAATTGTACAAGTCAGAGAGCCAGTTTGCCACAAATCGATTAGGCACATCGATTGAGTGAATCACTAAGACTAAACTGATTGTTTAAATCGATTAGACAAATCGATTGACATTCTTACTGAAATTAAAATTTGCAAGTCAGTAGCACGTTTTGCAGGCAATCGATTTGGCAAATCGATTGAAATAATCACATCTTTAATTTTGTTTTTGTCTACATCGATTGAAACAATCGATTGTTAATGTCCCAGAGCCAAACCTGTTTACTAAATCGATTAGGCCAATCGATTCACTAAAACAAGTTTCAAAATAACTTAGGTCTGGAACATACACAATCGATTACTACAATCTGTTTATATACATCTGTGTAATAAAAGTTGGTATCAATCGACTTGGTAAATCGATTGAATAACCCAACTGATGAAAAGTACTTCAGACTTAAGATCCACAATCGATTGGCACAATCGATTGACATAAAAGTTTTATAAACAGAGACGACCGAATGGTTAAATCGATTAAGCACATCGATGGTTTTGAGCTCGTTGTTTGAACAAAACACATCAAGTCGATTCTGCAAATCGATTTAATCATATAATGTCATCAAAGTTTGAAGAACTACTTAAAATAATCGATTGAGCAAATCGATTAGTATGTACAGTTTCAAGATTCAAGAAAAACAAGACTCGCGAAATCGATTGAGGAAATCGATTAACCAGCATTATGACTTTAATGAATCGATTTGATAAATCGATTCATACGTTGTTTTTCCTGAAACTATATAAACTGTTTTTCTGTATCTTCTAAAAATACACAACAACATACACATAACTTTCTGATATCTTTGTTTCTCATTGTGAAATAACATTGAACATTACTTTTTCAGTTATGAAGATTCATCTTTCATGATCCACAAGAACTGAGAAAGATTGCTGGAGAAACAACTTTAGAGAAGAAAACTGTTGAAGAAATTTCTATGTAATTTCTGATTAGATACATCTGTAAACAAATTCTTAAAACAAATAACATTGAGAAATCCAGTCTTAACTGGTAGTTATCTTCTGGGATTGAGAGGTCTCATCAAGAAGAAACTTGACTGTAATCTTGGAAGAGTTTATGGGAGATAAACTCTGGGATTCAGGGAGATAAGAATAGAATAAGAAGAATCGTTTTAGATTGATAGGCGAGGAGCTAGAACATCTGTAAACGGATTCTGAGATATTCTATTGGAAAGGCCAAGATTGGATTTGATCTTGGGACTGGATGTAGGTCGTTCAACAACGGCTGAACCAGTATAAATCACTGCGTACAATCTTTCTTACCCTTATCTCTTTTTTGTCTTCATCAGTCCAGTCACTTTTTGGCTTTAGGATTGCTGATTCACCTGTACCTGCTATGGTTGGCACAAATGGTCCATTTTCTACAGCATCTAGAATATCAATACCACTAGCTTCAAGAAAAATTAACATGCGTTGTTTCCAATACATGTATGCGGCCCCGTTAAAAGCGGGAGGCCTAGCTAATGATGCACCCTCTCCTAGGAAATCAGAGGTCATGATTTTTGATGAGAGTTACTCTAACAAAAATTGGCTCTGATACCAATTGTTGGTACCAGTAACCTCTGTTAAATGAAAATTATGCGGAAGATTACCTATTTTTAGAGATATGCGCAGCAGTTTAACAAATCGTACATTTATTAAACAAAGCATCAGAATAAGGTCCCAAAACTACAATACAAATGAATGCACAAAGTATATGGATCAAAGAATATATTGAGAGATGCACCAGTTACGTTTATTGTTCAAGATATCGATTCACTTACAATCATGCTGGAAACAGTCTTTCATGTAGTATCAAAGTATGCAGAAAGATATTCAAGCATTCAATCAATATCAGACAAATACACACTGCAGAAATTAAAAAAGAGATAAGGGTAAGAAAGATTGTACGCAGTGATTTATACTGGTTCAGCCGTTGTTGAACGACCTACATCCAGTCCCAAGATCAAATCCAATCTTGGCCTTTCCAATAGAATATCTCAGAATCCGTTTACAGATGTTCTAGCTCCTCGCCTATCAATCTAAAACGATTCTTTCTATTCTATTCTTATCTCCCTGAATCCCAGAGTTTATCTCCCATAAACTCTTCCAAGATTACAGTCAAGTTTCTTCTTGATGAGACCTCTCAATCACAGAAGATAACTACCAGTTAAGACTGGATTTCTCAATGTTATTTGTTTTAAGAATTTGTTTACAGATGTATCTAATCAGAAATTACACAGAAATTTCTTCAACAGTCTTCTTCTCTAAAGTTGTTTCTCCAGCAATCTTTCTCAGTTCTTGTGGATCATGAAAGATGAATCTTCATAACTGAAAAAGTAATGTTCAAAGTTATTTCACAGTGAGAAACAAAAATATCAGAAAGTTATGTGTATGTTGTTGTGTATATGAAGAAGATACTGAAAAACAGTTTATATAGTTTCAGGAAAAACAACATATGCATCGATTTATCCAATCGATTCATTAAAGTCATAATGCTGGTTAATCGATTTCCTCAATCGATTTCGCGAGTCTTGTTTTTCTTGAATCTTGAAACTGTACATACTAATCGATTTGTTCAATCGATTATTTTAAGTAGTTCTTCAAACTTTGATGACAGTATATGATTAAATCGATTTGCAGAATCGACTTGATGTGTTTTGTTCAAACAACGAGATCAAAACCATCGATGTGCTTAATCGATTTAACCATTCAGTCATCTCTGTTTATAAAACTTTTATGTCAATCGATTGTGCCAATCGATTGTGGATCTTAAGTCTGAAGTACTTTTCATCAGTTGGGTTATTCAATCGATTTACCAAGTCGATTGATACCAACTTTTATTACACAGATGTATATAAACAGATTGTAGTAATCGATTGTGTATGTTCCAGACCTGAGTTATTTTGAAACTTGTTTTAGTGAATCGATTGGCCTAATCGATTTAGTAAACAGGTTTGGCTCTGGGACATTACCAATCGATTGTTTCAATCGATGTAGACAAAAAACACAATTAAAGAAGTGATTATTTCAATCGATTTGCCAAATCGATTGCCTGCAAAACGTGCTACTGACTTGCACATTTTAATTTCAGTAAGCATGTCAATCGATTTGTCCAATCGATTTAAACAATCAGTTTAGTCTTGGTGATTCACTCAATCGATGTGCCTAATCGATTTGTGGCAAACTGGCTCTCTGACTTGTACAATTTATTTTCCAATATGTGTACCAATCGATTTGGAGAATCGATTGATAGCCCGTTTGATTTCTTCAAGGATGTACAAATCGATTGTGCTAATCGATTGGGTAACACCAAACTTTGTAAACTTATTCAACCCTGTTATAGAATCGATTGTACTAATCGATGTGCTCATGGATCTTCAAGATTTTGTTGATTCCTTGAGTTCCAAGCAATTGTCTTGAGTATGTAGGATTGAATTTGTTGTTCCTGAAATTTTTCTCAGTTGACAATGTTAGATGTATTTCAAATTGGATGCTTGTCAATAACATCAAAAACGAACATATGTCTAACAATCTCCCCCTTTTTGATTTAAGTGACAAACATGCAATTTTAACTTGAGAAAAATAATTATGAGTAACAGTTTTAGTAGAGCTCCCCCTAAGTTCAATATTCATAGAGAGTAAAGATAAGGATTAGGAGCAATAAAACTGATAAAATAAAGCACAAGTTATAATTTCTCTCCCCCTTTTGTCAGTTAAGGCAAAAAGTGGTGAAAGAGAAATGTTTGCTCCCCCTGAGCAAACCTGAATACTGCTCTACAAAGAATCTAGAAAAGATTAGTAATAACAAGCAGTAATGCCAGTAATATTTTAACTTAGTTGAAAACAATTTTGGAATAGTGTACAAAACAGATTATGGCGCGCACTAGACAATATGAAAATGAAATGCAGCAATTGAAATGATTAACAATCTCAAGGTTCATAAATCAAACAGAATTACATTCATCATGATCATTACAAAACGAAAGCAAAAAGAAACAAAGACAAACAAAACTAAGAAGCCTAAGGTCCTAAACGCCTAGAGATGCTGGTCCTCATTATTAGCAGGGGATGAGGCTGAGACCGCTGTATTAACCTCAGCAGGTGTCTCCTCACCATGAGTTGCAGCAATCTCTACTGTTGTTGAAGCAGGTTCTTCAGCCGCCTGTCTTCCTATTTCAACAACATCGCTGAAGGACAACTTAATGCCCAGATGTTCCTGAATAGCTGCCACGTCTTGCGCCATCTGATTTTGGTCTGCTTGAATCTTCTGAATAGCAGCTTCAATCCTTTCATGAGATGCCTCCATCTTAGCGTTGTGAACTGCTTGTGCTGCCATAAATTCAAGCAGTTTGGTGAGCACTTCCGATTCTGCTGAAACATTCTCCGCAGCTGGTTGTTCAACACCTTGCTGGGTTTGTTCAGTAGAAGTCTGAGGTCGCTTCCAAACTCCATTGACTTTTCGCAGCTGCATTTGGTTCACGATGGATTCACCAAATGTTAGGACGGTCTTCGAGACTTCTTCACCCTTCAGAGATACCTTGAAGTGAGTGAGAATCTTCGTGACGAGCTGTGGATACGGAAGTACCAATTTCCCTTGAGCAGCTTCTAGCATGTGCCTGAGAACAATCCATGCCCAGCTCATCTTGAGCTCTTTACATAGACCCCACAGTAGCACAATATCCAGCCGTTGCACAACTGTGTGATTTCCGGAACGTGGAACCAGCATCCGGGTGAGGGCGTACATCAGCATCCGTTGCTGAACCTTCATCTGGCCTATAGGGAGTGAAACAGATTCCACGAACCCTTCGACCATAAGATCCTGCACAGCTGCTTGCCTATCCAGATACTCTTCCCATCCGTCGTCATCAGCGTCTGCTTCGGTGCTGCCATCCACTGAGTTTCCAAAGTAGGGAAGTCCTGACAGAGTAGAGAACTCGTCGAAAGACATCGAAATCTTCTTCCCTTTGACTGTTGCTTTGAAGCCGGTGTCGGTCATCTTGAAATTTGAGTAGAATATCCGTATAAGATTCGGATATGTATCAAGCGAACATGATAAGAAGTCTTCTAAACCATGAAACCGGAGATGGTTTTGAAATGAAAAACCATTACTGTCGAAGTAGCTGAAGTCCAAGATGCGTGCTTCGTGTATTTTCCGATTTACAAAAGCTTGCGGAAGTTTGAATTCATCAGCTTGATTTGGTGGAGGAGCAGTTGATTTCTTTGGAGTAGTCTTTTTCTGTGGAGTATTCTTTTTCTTTTTCCTTTGTGATATTTCCTTCATTGCGTCAGCTAGCAATTTTTCAGTCGGAGCTTCCTTTCTCTTTTTGGGTTTACCTTGATCAGGGGCAATACCTTTACCCTTATCTTGAGATGCAATCTTGTGTGTAGGTATTGGTACCCGTTTTGGAAGAGTGGGTGGTGGAGACGGAGTCCTCCCACTAGATGAAGAAGATGAAGGTGAAAGAGAAGGAGTTCGGGGTTGAGTTTGCTTAACACGAGCCATTAACACAAGTTGTGACACGATGAAGATTTGAAGGAAAGAAAAGTGTTTGGGAGTTGAAAAACAGAAACTTTTTGAGAAATATTGCAGAAAATTGAAGTTGCAATCGATTAGGAAGATTGGAAAAGGATGGAAAATCGATTGTCACTGTTCCTTTTATAGAAAAAAAATCCAGAAATCGATTTCTCCAATCGATTTGATGACCGTTACTGGGGAAGATCAACCAACAGAGCCGTTAGTTTTCTTTAAGGAAGTACAAATCGATTGTGCTAATCGATTGGGTAACACCAAACTTTGTAAACTTATTCAACCCTGTTATAGAATCGATTGTACTAATCGATGTGCTCATGGATCTTCAAGATTTTGTTGATTCCTTGAGTTCCAAGCAATTGTCTCGAGTATGTAGGATTGAATTTGTTGTTCCTGAAATTTTTCTCAGTTGACAATGTTAGATGTATTTCAAATTGGATGCTTGTCAATAACATCAAAAACGAACATATGTCTAACATTTTTAACCAATCTTGTGCATCCAATAAGTTCATTTGTGTCGTTGGATTAACATTTAGGTCATTTTCGTCCTCCCTAGTCTTATTCTTGTCCAATTAGGGTTTTAAGCAATCTTGTGCATCCAATAAGTTCATTTGTGTCATTGGATGAATATTTAGGTCATTTTCATCCTCCCTAGACTTATTCTTGTCCAATTAGGGTTTCTAACCAATCTTGTGCATCCAATAGGTGTGTTTGTGTCATTGGATGAACATTTAGGTCATTTTCGTCCTCCCTAGGCTTATTCTTGTCCAATTAGGGTTTTTAACAAATCTTGTGCATCCAATAAGTTCATTTGTGTCATTGGATGATCAATTAGGTCATTTTCGTCCTCCCTAGGCATATTCTTGTCCAACTAGGGTTTTTAACCAATCTTGTGCATCCAATAGGTGTTTTTGTGTCATTGGATGATCAATTAGGTCATTTTCGTCCTCCCTAGGCTTATTCTTGTCCAATTAGGGTTTTTAACCAATCTTGTGCATCCAATAGGTGAGTTTGTGTCATTGGATTAACATTTAGGTCATTTTCGTCCTCCCTAGGCTTATTCTTGTCCAATTAGGGTTTTTAACCAATCTTGTGCATCCAATAGGTGTGTTTGTGTCATTGGATTAACATTTAGGTCATTTTCGTACTACCAAGGCTTATTTTTGACCAATTAGGGTTTTTAACCAATCTTGTGCATCGAATAAGTTCATTTGTGTCATTGGAGGAACATATAGGTCATTTTCGTCCTCCCTAGGCTTATTCTTCTCCAATTAGGGTTTTTAACCAATCTTGTGCATCCAATAAGTTCATTTGTCCAATTACGGTTTTTAACCAATCTTGTGCATCCAATAGGTGTGTTTGTGTCATTGGATTAACATTTAGGTCATTTTCGTACTACCAAGGCTTATTCTTGTCCAATTAGGGTTTTTAACCAATCTTGTGCATCCAATAGGTGTGTTTGTGTCATTGGATGTACATTTAAGTCATTTTCGTCATCCCTAGGCTTATTCTTGTCCAATTAGGGTTTTTAACCAATCTTGTGCATCCAATAGGTGTGTTTGTGTCATTGGATTAACATTTAGGTCATTTTCGTCCTCCCTAGGCTTATTCTTGTCCAATTAGGGTTTTTAACCAATCTTGTGCATCCAATAGGTGTGTTTGTGTCATTGGATAAACATTTATGTCATTTTCGTCCTCCCTAGGCTTATTCTTGTCCAATTAGGGTTTTTAACCAATCTTGTGCATCCAATAGGTGTGTTTGTGTCATTGGATTAACATTTAGGTCATTTTCGTCCTCCCTAGGCTTATTCTTCTCCAATTAGGGTTTTTAACCAATCTTGTGCATCCAATAAGTTCATTTGTCCAATTACGGTTTTTAACCAATCTTGTGCATCCAATAGGTGTGTTTGTGTCATTGGATTAACATTTAGGTCATTTTCGTACTACCAAGGCTTATTCTTGTCCAATTAGGGTTTTTAACCAATCTTGTGCATCCAATAGGTGTGTTTGTGTCATTGGATGTACATTTAGGTCATTTACGTCATCCCTAGGCTTATTCTTGTCCAATTAGGGTTTTTAACCAATCTTGTCCATCCAATAGGTGTGTTTGTGTCATTGGATTAACATTTAGGTCATTTTCGTCCTCCCTAGGCTTATTCTTGTCCAATTAGGGTTTTTAACCAATCTTGTGCATCCAATATGTGTGTTTATGTCATTGGATTAACATTTAGGTCATTTTCGTCCTCCCAAGGCTTATTCTTGTCCAATTAGGGTTTTTAACCAATCTTGTGCATCCAATAAGTTCATTTGTGTCAATGGAGGAACATATAGGTCATTTTCGTCCTCCCTAGACTTATTCTTGTCCAATTAGGGTTTTTAACCAATCTTGTGCATCCAATAGGTGTGTTTGTTTCATTGGATGTACATATAGGTCGCTTTCCTCCTCCCTAGACTTATTCTTGTCCAATTAGGGTTTTTAACCAATCTTGCGCATCCAATAAGTTCATTTGTCTCATTGGAGGAACATATAGGTCATTTTTGTCCTCCCTAGGCTTATTCTTGTCCAATTAGGATTTTTAACCAATCTTGTGCATCCAATAGGTGTGTTTGTGTCATTGGATTAATATTTAGGTCATTTTCGTCCTCCCTAGGCTTATTCTTGTCCAATAAGGGTTTTTAACCAATCTGGTGCATCCATTAGGTGTGTTTGTGTCATTGGATTAACATTTAGGTCATTTTCGTCCTCCCTAGGCTTATTCTTGTCCAATTAGGGTTTTTAACCAATCTTGTGCATCCAATAGGTGTGTTTGTGTCATTGGATGTACATTTAGGTCATTTTCGTCCTCCCTAGGCTTATTCTTGTCCAATTAGGGTTTTTAACCAATCTTGTGCATCCAATATGTGCGTTGGTGTCATTGGATTAACATTAAGGTCATTTTCGTCGTCCCTAGGCTTATTCTTGTCCAATTAGAGTTTTTAACAAATCTTGTGCATCCAATAAGTTCATTTTTGTCATTGGAGGAACATATAGGTCATTTTCGTCCTCCCTAGGCTTATTCTTCTCCAATTAGGGTTTTTAACCAATATTGTGCATCCAATAAGTTCATTTGTGTCATTGGATAAATATTTAGGTCATTTTCGTCCTGCCTAGGCTTATTCTTGTCCAATTAGGGTTTTTAACCAATCTTGTGCATCCAATAGGTGTGTTTGTGTCATTGGATTTACATTTAGGTCATTTTCGTCCTCCCTAGGCTTATTCTTGTCCATATACGGTTTTTAACCAATCTTGTGCATCCAATAGGTGTGTTTGTGTCATTGGATTAACATTTAGGTCATTTTCGTACTACCAAGGCTTATTTTTGACCAATTAGGGTTTTTAACCAATCTTGTGCATCGAATAAGTTCATTTGTGTCATTGGAGGAACATATAGGTCATTTTCGTCCTCCCTAGGCTTATTCTTCTCCAATTAGGGTTTTTAACCAATCTTGTGCATCCAATAAGTTCATTTGTCCATATACGGTTTTTAACCAATCTTGTGCATCCAATAGGTGTGTTTGTGTCATTGGATTAACATTTAGGTCATTTTCGTACTACCAAGGCTTATTCTTGTCCAATTAGGGTTTTTAACCAATCTTGTGCATCCAATAGGTGTGTTTGTGTCATTGGATGTACATTTAGGTCATTTACGTCATCCCTAGGCTTATTCTTGTCCAATTAGGGTTTTTAACCAATCTTGTGCATCCAATAGGTGTGTTTGTGTCATTGGATGTACATTTAGGTCATTTACGTCATCCCTAGGCTTATTCTTGTCCAATTAGGGTTTTTAACCAATCTTGTGCATCCAATAGGTGTGTTTGTGTCATTGGATTAACATATAGGTCATTTTCGTCCTCCCTAGACTTATTCTTGTCCAATTAGGGTTTTTAACCAATCTTGTGCATCCAATAGGTGTGTTTGTTTCATTGGATGTACATATAGGTCACTTTCCTCCTACCTAGACTTATTCTTGTCCAATTAGGGTTTTTAACCAATCTTGCGCATCCAATAAGTTCATTTGTCTCATTGGAGGAACATATAGGTCATTTTCGTCCTCCCTAGGCTTATTCTTGTCCAATTAGGGTTTTTAACCAATCTTGTGCATCCAATAAGTTCATTTGTGTGATTGGAGGAACATATAGGTCATTTTCGTCCTCCCTAGACATATTCTTGTCCAATTAGGGTTTTTAACCAATCTTGTGCATTCAATAGGTGTGTTTGTTTCATTGGATGTACATATAGGTCATTTTCGTCCTCCCTAGGCTTATTCTTGTCCAATTACGGTTTTTAACCAATCTTGTGCATCTAATAGGTGTGTTTGTGTCATTGGATTAACATTTAGGTCATTTTCGTACTACCAAGGCTTATTCCTGTCCAATTAGGGTTTTTAACCAATCTTGTGCATCCAATAAGTTCATTTGTGTCATTGGAGGAACATATAGGTCATTTTCGTCCTCCCTAGGCTTATTCTTCTCCAATTAGGGTTTTTAATCAATCTTGTGCATCCAATAAGTTAATTTGTGTCATTGGATAAACATTTAGGTCATTTTCGTCCTCCCTAGTATTATTCTTGTCCAATTAGGGTTTTTAACCAATCTTGTGCATCCAATAGGTGTGTTTGTGTCATTGGATTAACATTTAGGTCATTTTCGTCCTCCCTAGGCTTATTCTTGTCCAATTAGGGTTTTTAACCAATCTTGTGCATCTAATAGGTGTGTTTGTGTCATTGGAATAACATTTAGGTCATTTTCGTCCTCCAAAGGCTTATTCTTGTCCAATTAGGGTTTTTAACCAATCTTGTGCATCCAATAGGTGTGTTTATGTCAATGGATTAACATTTAGGTCATTTTCGTGCTCCCTAGGCTTATTCTTGTCCAATTAGTGTTTTTAACCAATCTTGTGCATCCAATAGGTGTGTTTGTGTCATTGGATGTACATTTAGGTCATTTTCGTCCTTCTAGGCTTATTCTTGTGCAATTAGGGTTTTTAACCAATGTTGTGCATCCAATAGGTGTGTTTGTGTCATTGGATGTACATTTAGGTCATTTTCGTCATCCCTAGGCTTATACTTGTCCAATTAGGGTTTTAACCAATCTTGTGCATCCAATAGGTGTATTTGTGTCATTGGATTAACATTTAGGTCATTTTCGTCATCCCTAGGCTTATTCTTGTCCAATTAGAGTTTTTAACAAATCTTGTGCATCCAATAAGTTCATTTGTATCATTGGAGGAACATATAGGTCATTTTCGTCCTCCCCAGGCCTATTCTTCTCCAATTAGGGTTTTTAACAAATCTTGTGCATCCAATAAGTTCATTTGTGTCATTGGATAAACATTTAGGTCATTTTCGTCCTTCCTAGGCTTATTCTTGTCCAATTAGGGTTTTTAACCAATCTTGTGCATCCAATAGGTGTGTTTGTGTCATTGGATTTACATTTAGGTCATTTTCGTCCTCCCTAGGCTTATTCTTGTCCAATTACGGTTTTTAACCAATCTTGTGCATCCAATATGTGCGTTTGTGTCATTGGATTAACATTAAGGTCATTTTCGTCGTCCCTAGGCTTATTCTTGTCCAATTAGAGTTTTTAACAAATCTTGTGCATCCAATAAGTTCATTTGTGTCATTGGAGGAACATATAGGTCATTTTCGTCCTCCCTAGGTTTATTCTTCTCCAATTAGGGTTTTTAACCAATATTGTGTATCCAATAAGTTCATTTGTGTCATTGGATAAATATTTAGGTCATTTTCGTCCATCCTAGGCATATTCTTGTCCAATTAGGGTTTTTAACCAATCTTGTGCTTCCAATAGGCGTGTTTGTGTCATTGGATTTACATTTAGGTCATTTTCGTCCTCCCTAGGCTTATTCTTGTCCAATTACGGTTTTAACCAATCTTGTGCATCCAATAGGTGTGTTTGTGTCATTGGATTAACATTTAGGTCATTTTCGTACTACCAAGGCTTATTTTTGACCAATTAGGGTTTTTAACCAATCTTGTGCATCGAATAAGTTCATTTGTGTCATTGGAGGAACATATAGGTCATTTTCGTCCTCCCTAGGCTTATTCTTCTCCAATTAGGGTTTTTAACCAATCTTGTGCATCCAATAAGTTCATTTGTCCATATACGGTTTTTAACCAATCTTGTGCATCCAATAGGTGTGTTTGTGTCATTGGATTAACATTTAGGTCATTTTCGTACTACCAAGGCTTATTCTTGTCCAATTAGGGTTTTTAACCAATCTTGTGCATCCAATAGGTGTGTTTGTGTCATTGGATGTACATTTAGGTCATTTACGTCATCCCTAGGCTTATTCTTGTCCAATTAGGGTTTTTAACCAATCTTGTGCATCCAATAGGTGTGTTTGTGTCATTGGATGTACATTTAGGTCATTTACGTCATCCCTAGGCTTATTCTTGTCCAATTAGGGTTTTTAACCAATCTTGTGCATCCAATAGGTGTGTTTGTGTCATTGGATTAACATATAGGTCATTTTCGTCCTCCCTAGACTTATTCTTGTCCAATTAGGGTTTTTAACCAATCTTGTGCATCCAATAGGTGTGTTTGTTTCATTGGATGTACATATAGGTCACTTTCCTCCTACCTAGACTTATTCTTGTCCAATTAGGGTTTTTAACCAATCTTGCGCATCCAATAAGTTCATTTGTCTCATTGGAGGAACATATAGGTCATTTTCGTCCTCCCTAGGCTTATTCTTGTCCAATTAGGGTTTTTAACCAATCTTGTGCATCCAATAGGTGTGTTTGTGTCATTGGATGTACATTTAGGTCATTTTCGTCCTCCCTAGGCTTATTCTTGTCCAATTAGGGTTTTTAACCAATCTTGTGCATCCAATAGGTGTGTTTGTGTCATTGGATGTACATTTAGGTCATTTTCGTCATCCCTAGGCTTATTCTTGTCCAATTAGGGTTTTTAACCAATCTTGTGCATCCAATAGGTGTGTTTGTGTCATTGGATTAACATTTTGGTCATTTTCGTCCTCCCTAGGCTTATTCTTGTCCAATTAGGGTTTTTAACCAATTTGTGCATCCAATAAGTTCATTTGTGTCATTGGATTAACATTTAGGTCATTTTCGTCCTCCCTAGGCATATTCTTGTCCAATTAGAGTTTTAGACCAATCTTGTGCATCCAATAGGTGTGTTTGTGTCATTGGATGATCAATTAGGTCATTTTCATCCTCCCTAGGCATATTCTTGTCCAATGAGGGTTTTTAACCAATCTTGTGAATCCAATAGGTGTGTTTGTGTCATTGGATGATCAATTAGGTCATTTTCGTCCTCCCTAGGCTTATTCTTGTCCAATTAGGGTTTTTAACCAATCTTGTGCATCCAATAGGTGTGTTTGTGTCATTGGATGATCAATTAGGTCATTTTCGTCCTCCCTAGGCTTATTCTTGTCCAATTAGGGTTTTTAACCAATCTTGTGCATCCAATAGGTGTGTTTGTGTCATTGGATGATCAATTAGGTCATTTTTGTCCTCCCTAGGCTTATTTTTGTCCAATTAGTGTTTTTAACCAATCTTGTGCATCCAATAAGTTCATTTGTGTCATTGGATGATCAATTAGGTCATTTTCATCCTCCCTAGGCATATTCATGTCCAACTATGGTTTTTAACCAATCTTGTGCATCCAATAGGTGTGTTTGTGTGATTGGATGATCAATTAGGTCATTTTCGTCCTCCCTAGGCTTATTCTTGTCCAATTAGGGTTTTTAACCAATCTTGTGCATCCAATAGGTGTGTTTGTGTCATTGGATGATCAATTAGGTCATTTTCGTCCTCCCTAGGCTTATTCTTGTCCAATTAGGGTTTTTAACCAATCTTGTGCATCCAATAGGTGTGTTTGTGTCATTGGATGATCAATTAGGTCATTTTTATCCTCCCTAGGCTTATTCTTGTCCAATTAGGATTTTTAACCAATCTTGTGCATCCAATAGGTGTGTTTGTGTCATTGGATGATCAATTAGGTCATTTTCGTCCTCCTTAGGCTTATTCTTGTCCAATTAGGGTTTTTAACCAATCTTGTGCATCCAATAACTGTGTTTGTGTCATTGAATTAATATTTAGGTCATTTTCGTCCTCCCTAGGCATATTCTTGTCCAATTAGGGTTTTTAACCAATCTTGTGCATCCAATAGGTGTGTTTGTGTCATTGGATGATCAATTAGGTCATTTTCGTCCTCCCTAGGCTTATTCTTGTCCAATTAGGGTTTTTAACCAATCTTGTGCATCCAATAACTTTGTTTGTGTCATTGAATTAATATTAAGGAAATTTTCCTCCTCCCTAGGCATATTCTTGTCCAATTAGGGTTTTTAACCAATCTTGTGCATCCAATAGGTGTGTTTGTGTCATTGGATGATCAATTAGGTCATTTTCGTCCTCCCTAGGCTTATTCTTGTCCAATTAGGGTTTTTAACCAATCTTGTGCATCCAATAAGTTCATTTGTGTCATTGGAGGAACATATAGGTCATTTTCGTCCTCCCTAGGCTTATTCTTCTCCAATTAGGGTTTTTAACCAATCTTGTGCATCCAATAAGTTCATTTGTCCAATTACGGTTTTTAACCAATCTTGTGCATCCAATAGGTGTGTTTGTGTCATTGGATTAACATTTAGGTCATTTTCGTCCTACCTAGGCTTATTCTTGTCCAATTAGGGTTTTTAACCAATCTTGTGCATCCAATAGGTGTGTTTGTGTCATTGGATTAACATTTAGGTCATTTTCGTCCTCCCTAGGCTTATTCTTGTCCAATTAGGGTTTTTATCCAATCTTGTGCATCCAATATGTGTGTTTATGTCATTGGATTAACATTTAGGTCATTTTCGTCCTCCCAAGGCTTATTCTTGTCCAATTAGGGTTTTTAACCAATCTTGTGCATCCAATAAGTTCATTTGTGTCAATGGAGGAACATATAGGTCATTTTCGTCCTCCCTAGACTTATTCTTGTCCAATTAGGGTTTTTAACCAATCTTGTGCATCCAATAGGTGTGTTTGTGTCATTGGATGTACATTTAGGTCATTTACGTCATCCCTAGGCTTATTCTTGTCCAATTAGGGTTTTTAACCAATCTTGTGCATCCAATAGGTGTGTTTGTGTCATTGGATTAACATTTAGGTCATTTTCGTCCTCCCTAGGCTTATTCTTGTCCAATTAGGGTTTTTATCCAATCTTGTGCATCCAATATGTGTGTTTATGTCATTGGATTAACATTTAGGTCATTTTCGTCCTCCCAAGGCTTATTCTTGTCCAATTAGGGTTTTTAACCAATCTTGTGCATCCAATAAGTTCATTTGTGTCAATGGAGGAACATATAGGTCATTTTCGTCCTCCCTAGACTTATTCTTGTCCAATTAGGGTTTTTAACCAATCTTGTGCATCCAATAGGTGTGTTTGTTTCATTGGATGTACATATAGGTCGCTTTCCTCCTCCCTAGACTTATTCTTGTCCAATTAGGGTTTTTAACCAATCTTGCGCATCCAATAAGTTCATTTGTCTCATTGGAGGAACATATAGGTCATTTTTGTCCTCCCTAGGCTTATTCTTGTCCAATTAGGATTTTTAACCAATCTTGTGCATCCAATAGGTGTGTTTGTGTCATTGGATTAATATTTAGGTCATTTTCGTCCTCCCTAGGCTTATTCTTGTCCAATAAGGGTTTTTAACCAATCTGGTGCATCCATTAGGTGTGTTTGTGTCATTGGATTAACATTTAGGTCATTTTCGTCCTCCCTAGGCTTATTCTTGTCCAATTAGGGTTTTTAACCAATCTTGTGCATCCAATAGGTGTGTTTGTGTCATTGGATGTACATTTAGGTCATTTTCGTCCTCCCTAGGCTTATTCTTGTCCAATTAGGGTTTTTAACCAATCTTGTGCATCCAATATGTGCGTTGGTGTCATTGGATTAACATTAAGGTCATTTTCGTCGTCCCTAGGCTTATTCTTGTCCAATTAGAGTTTTTAACAAATCTTGTGCATCCAATAAGTTCATTTTTGTCATTGGAGGAACATATAGGTCATTTTCGTCCTCCCTAGGCTTATTCTTCTCCAATTAGGGTTTTTAACCAATATTGTGCATCCAATAAGTTCATTTGTGTCATTGGATAAATATTTAGGTCATTTTCGTCCTGCCTAGGCTTATTCTTGTCCAATTAGGGTTTTTAACCAATCTTGTGCATCCAATAGGTGTGTTTGTGTCATTGGATTTACATTTAGGTCATTTTCGTCCTCCCTAGGCTTATTCTTGTCCATATACGGTTTTTAACCAATCTTGTGCATCCAATAGGTGTGTTTGTGTCATTGGATTAACATTTAGGTCATTTTCGTACTACCAAGGCTTATTTTTGACCAATTAGGGTTTTTAACCAATCTTGTGCATCGAATAAGTTCATTTGTGTCATTGGTGGAACATATAGGTCATTTTCGTCCTCCCTAGGCTTATTCTTCTCCAATTAGGGTTTTTAACCAATCTTGTGCATCCAATAAGTTCATTTGTCCAATTACGGTTTTTAACCAATCTTGTGCATCCAATAGGTGTGTTTGTGTCATTGGATTAACATTTAGGTCATTTTCGTACTACCAAGGCTTATTCTTGTCCAATTAGGGTTTTTAACCAATCTTGTGCATCCAATAGGTGTGTTTGTGTCATTGGATGTACATTTAGGTCATTTACGTCATCCCTAGGCTTATTCTTGTCCAATTAGGGTTTTTAACCAATCTTGTGCATCCAATAGGTGTGTTTGTGTCATTGGATTAACATTTAGGTCATTTTCGTCCTCCCTAGGCTTATTCTTGTCCAATTAGGGTTTTTAACCAATCTTGTGCATCCAATATGTGTGTTTATGTCATTGGATTAACATTTAGGTCATTTTCGTCCTCCATAGGCTTATTCTTGTCCAATTAGGGTTTTTAACCAATCTTGTGCATCCAATAAGTTCATTTGTGTCAATGGAGGAACATATAGGTCATTTTCGTCCTCCCTAGACTTATTCTTGTCCAATTAGGGTTTTTAACCAATCTTGTGCATCCAATAGGTGTGTTTGTTTCATTGGATTTACATATAGGTCGCTTTCCTCCTCCCTAGACTTATTCTTGTCCAATTAGGGTTTTTAACCAATCTTGCGCATCCAATAAGTTCATTTGTCTCATTGGAGGAACATATAGGTCATTTTTGTCCTCCCTAGGCTTATTCTTGTCCAATTAGGATTTTTAACCAATCTTGTGCATCCAATAGGTGTGTTTGTGTCATTGGATTAATATTTAGGTCATTTTCGTCCTCCCTAGGCTTATTCTTGTCCAATAAGGGTTTTTAACCAATCTGGTGCATCCATTAGGTGTGTTTGTGTCGTTGGATTAACATTTAGGTCATTTTCGTCCTCCCTAGGCTTATTCTTGTCCAATTAGGGTTTTTAACCAATCTTGTGCATCCAATAGGTGTGTTTGTGTCATTGGATGTACATTTAGGTCATTTTCGTCCTCCCTAGGCTTATTCTTGTCCAATTAGGGTTTTTAACCAATCTTGTGCATCCAATATGTGCGTTTGTGTCATTGGATTAACATTAAGGTCATTTTCGTCGTCCCTAGGCTTATTCTTGTCCAATTAGAGTTTTTAACAAATCTTGTGCATCCAATAAGTTCATTTTTGTCATTGGAGGAACATATAGGTCATTTTCGTCCTCCCTAGGCTTATTCTTCTCCAATTAGGGTTTTTAACCAATATTGTGCATCCAATAAGTTCATTTGTGTCATTGGATAAATATTTAGGTCATTTTCGTCCTGCCTAGGCTTATTCTTGTCCAATTAGGGTTTTTAACCAATCTTGTGCATCCAATAGGTGTGTTTGTGTCATTGGATTTACATTTAGGTCATTTTCGTCCTCCCTAGGCTTATTCTTGTCCATATACGGTTTTTAACCAATCTTGTGCATCCAATAGGTGTGTTTGTGTCATTGGATTAACATTTAGGTCATTTTCGTACTACCAAGGCTTATTTTTGACCAATTAGGGTTTTTAACCAATCTTGTGCATCGAATAAGTTCATTTGTGTCATTGGTGGAACATATAGGTCATTTTCGTCCTCCCTAGGCTTATTCTTCTCCAATTAGGGTTTTTAACCAATCTTGTGCATCCAATAAGTTCATTTGTCCAATTACGGTTTTTAACCAATCTTGTGCATCCAATAGGTGTGTTTGTGTCATTGGATTAACATTTAGGTCATTTTCGTACTACCAAGGCTTATTCTTGTCCAATTAGGGTTTTTAACCAATCTTGTGCATCCAATAGGTGTGTTTGTGTCATTGGATGTACATTTAGGTCATTTACGTCATCCCTAGGCTTATTCTTGTCCAATTAGGGTTTTTAACCAATCTTGTGCATCCAATAGGTGTGTTTGTGTCATTGGATTAACATATAGGTCATTTTCGTCCTCCCTAGACTTATTCTTGTCCAATTAGGGTTTTTAACCAATCTTGTGCATCCAATAGGTGTGTTTGTTTCATTGGATGTACATATAGGTCACTTTCCTCCTACCTAGACTTATTCTTGTCCAATTAGGGTTTTTAACCAATCTTGCGCATCCAATAAGTTCATTTGTCTCATTGGAGGAACATATAGGTCATTTTTGTCCTCCCTAGGCTTATTCTTGTCCAATTAGGATTTTTAACCAATCTTGTGCATCCAATAGGTGTGTTTGTGTCATTGGATTAATATTTAGGTCATTTTCGTCCTCCCTAGGCTTATTCTTGTCCAATAAGGGTTTTTAACCAATCTGGTGCATCCATTAGGTGTGTTTGTGTCATTGGATTAACATTTAGGTCATTTTCGTCCTCCCTAGGCTTATTCTTGTCCAATTAGGGTTTTTAACCAATCTTGTGCATCCAATAGGTGTGTTTGTGTCATTGGATTAACATTTAGGTCATTTTCGTCCTCCCTAGGCTTATTCTTGTCCAATTAGGGTTTTTAACCAATCTTGTGCATCCAATAAGTTTAATTGTGTCATTGAATTAATATTTAGGTCATTTTCGTCCTCCCAAGGTATATTGTTGTCCAATTAGGGTTTTTAACCAATCTTGTGCATCCAATAGGTGTGTTTGTGTCATTGGATGATCAATTAGGTCATTTTCGTCCTCCCTAGGCTTATTCTTGTCCAATTAGGGTTTTTAACCAATCTTGTGCATCCAATAGGTGTGTTTGTGTCATTGGATGATCAATTAGGTCATTTTCGTCCTCCCTAGGCTTATTCTTGGCCAATTAGGGTTTTTAACCAATCTTGTGCCTCAAATAAGTTTGTTTGTGTCATTGAATTAATATTTAGGTCATTTTCGTCCTCCCTAGGCATATTCTTGTCCAATTAGGGTTTTTAACCAATCTTGTGCATCCAATAGGTGTGTTTGTGTCATTGGATGATCAATTAGGTCATTTTCGTCCTCCCTAGGCTTATTCTTGTCCAATTAGGGTTTTTAACCAATCTTGTGCATCCAATAGGTGTGTTTGTGTCATTGGATGATCAATTCGGTCATTTTCGTCCTCCCTAGGCATATTCTTGTGCAATTAGGGTTGTTAACCCATCTTGTGCATCCAATAGGTGTGTTTGTGTCATTGGATGATCAATTAGGTCATTTTCGTCCTCCCTAGGCTTATTCTTGTCCAATTAGGGTTTTTAACCAATCTTGTGCATCCAATAGGTGTGTTTGTGTCATTGGATGATCAATTAGGTCATTTTCGTCCTCCCTAGGCATATACTTGTCCAATTAGGGTTTTTAACCAATCTTGTGCATCCAATAAGTTTGTTTGTTTCATTGAATTAATATTTAGGTCATTTTCATCATCCCTAGGCATATTCTTGTCCAATTAGGGTTTTTAACCAATCTTGTGCATCCAATAGGTGTGTTTGTGTCATTGGATGATCAATTAGGTCATTTTCGTCCTCCCTAGGCTTATTCTTGTCCAATTAGGGTTTTTAACCAATCTTGTGCATCCAATAGGTGTGTTTGTGTCATTGGAGAATCAATTAGGTCATTTTCGTCCTCCCTAGGCATATTCTTGTCAAATTAGGGTTTTTAACTAATCTTGTGATTCCAATAAGTTGAGTTGTGTCATTGGATTAACATTTAGGTCATTTTCGTCCTCCCTAGGCATATTCTTGTCCAATTAGGGTTTTTAACCAATCTTGTGCATCCAATAGGTGTGTTTGTGTCATTGGATGATCAATTAGGTCATTTTCGTCCTCCCTAGGCTTATTCTTGTCCAATTAGGGTTTTTAACCAATCTTGTGCATCCAATAGGTGTGTTTGTGTCATTGGATGATCAATTAGGTCATTTTCGTCCTCCCTAGGCTTATTCTTGTCCAATTAGGGTTTTTAACCATTCTTGTGCATCCAATAGGTGTGTTTGTGTCATTGGATGATCAATTAGGTCATTGTTGTCCTCCCTAGGCTTATTCTTGTCCAATTAGGGTTTTTAACCAATCTTGTGCATCCAATAGGTGTGTTTGTGTCATTGGATGATCAATTAGGTCATTTTCGTCCTCCCTAGGCTTATTCTTGTCCAATTAGGGTTTTTAACCAATCTTGTGCATCCAATAGGTGTGTTTGTGTCATTGGATTTACATTTAGGTCATTTTCGTCCTCCCTAGGCTTATTCTTGTCCAATTAGGGTTTTTAACCAATCTTGTGCATCCAATAGGTGTGTTTGTGTCATTGGATTAACATTTAGGTCATTTTCGTACTACCAAGGCTTATTTTTGTCCAATTAGGGTTTTTAACCAATCTTGTGCATCGAATAAGTTCATTTGTGTCATTGGAGGAACATATAGGTCATTTTCGTCCTCCCTAGGCTTATTCTTCTCCAATTAGGGTTTTTAACCAATCTTGTGCATCCAATAAGTTCATTTGTCCAATTACGGTTTTTAACCAATCTTGTGCATCCAATAGGTGTGTTTGTGTCATTGGATTAACATATAGGTCATTTTCGTACTACCAAGGCTTATTCTTGTCCAATTAGGGTTTTTAACCAATCTTGTGCATCCAATAGGTGTGTTTGTGTCATTGGATGTACATTTAGGTCATTTTCGTCCTCCCTAGGCTTATTCTTGTCCAATTACGGTTTTTAACCAATCTTGTGCATCCAATATGTGCGTTTGTGTCATTGGATTAACATTAAGGTCATTTTCGTCGTCCCTAGGCTTATTCTTGTCCAATTAGAGTTTTTAACAAATCTTGTGCATCCAATAAGTTCATTTGTGTCATTGGAGGAACATATAGGTCATTTTCGTCCTCCCTAGGTTTATTCTTCTCCAATTAGGGTTTTTAACCAATATTGTGTATCCAATAAGTTCATTTGTGTCATTGGATAAATATTTAGGTCATTTTCGTCCATCCTAGGCATATTCTTGTCCAATTAGGGTTTTTAACCAATCTTGTGCATCCAATAGGTGTGTTTGTGTCATTGGATTTACATTTAGGTCATTTTCGTCCTCCCTAGGCTTATTCTTGTCCAATTACGGTTTTTAACCAATCTTGTGCATCCAATATGTGCGTTTGTGTCATTGGATTAACATTAAGGTCATTTTCGTCGTCCCTAGGCTTATTCTTGTCCAATTAGAGTTTTTAACAAATCTTGTGCATCCAATAAGTTCATTTTTGTCATTGGAGGAACATATAGGTCATTTTCGTCCTCCCTAGGCTTATTCTTCTCCAATTAGGGTTTTTAACCAATATTGTGCATCCAATAAGTTCATTTGTGTCATTGGATAAATATTTAGGTCATTTTCGTCCTGCCTAGGCTTATTCTTGTCCAATTAGGGTTTTTAACCAATCTTGTGCATCCAATAGGTGTGTTTGTGTCATTGGATTTACATTTAGGTCATTTTCGTCCTCCCTAGGCTTATTCTTGTCGATATACGGTTTTTAACCAATCTTGTGCATCCAATAGGTGTGTTTGTGTCATTGGATTAACATTTAGGTCATTTTCGTACTACCAAGGCTTATTTTTGACCAATTAGGGTTTTTAACCAATCTTGTGCATCGAATAAGTTCATTTGTGTCATTGGAGGAACATATAGGTCATTTTCGTCCTCCCTAGGCTTATTCTTCTCCAATTAGGGTTTTTAACCAATCTTGTGCATCCAATAAGTTCATTTGTCCAATTACGGTTTTTAACCAATCTTGTGCATCCAATAGGTGTGTTTGTGTCATTGGATTAACATTTAGGTCATTTTCGTACTACCAAGGCTTATTCTTGTCCAATTAGGGTTTTTAACCAATCTTGTGCATCCAATAGGTGTGTTTGTGTGATTGGATGTACATTTAGGTCATTTACGTCATCCCTAGGCTTATTCTTGTCCAATTAGGGTTTTTAACCAATCTTGTGCATCCAATAGGTGTGTTTGTGTCATTGGATTAACATTTAGGTCATTTTCGTCCTCCCTAGGCTTATTCTTGTCCAATTAGGGTTTTTAACCAATCTTGTGCATCCAATATGTGTGTTT